>CM053031.1:259475911-259910911 GCA_028564925.1 Lithobates sylvaticus
GAGGGGGGGGGCGCTCTCTCGTCCCCCCTCTTTTCCTGCAGTTTGCCAGGTTGCGTGCACAGATGAGGGTCTGGTATAGATTTTTGGGGGGACCCCAAAGCCATTTTTTTTCATTTTGGCACAGGGGTGCATTGCAACTCTGCATTAGTCAGTGGTAAATGTGGTATACACTATATACAATCACCCGACACTAGTTAGTTTCCACAATCCGTGACTTAACTTCACAGTTCACACAATACGTTTTAAATTCAAACTGTAGCACTGACGTAAGTAATTTTTTTTTCCACAGTAGCGCGACAATCCCTCCACCTCCGGTCTAACTAATCACTCTCACCTTATGGTATGGACCCCTGTGCAAACAGGTGGCCATGCAAGCGGGTATCAAAAGGGTTAACACGGACCATAAACTTCTCTCGTCTCCTTAGATCTCAGCAACGACGCCGGGTCATGGGTAGAAAGAAAGGATCTAAGTACTCACCGCTTAAGTATAAGATAACATTTTTGTCTTCAAACACAAACTACTCACATAAAGATGATAAAAACACAGCATGTAAACCTGACAATCGTGTTAGTTCCGTAGGGCAGCAGCGGGTGACGTCATGCTTAGCTCCTCCCCCGTACGCGCTACTTTCAATCAGAACTTCAACGTCACCGGACTCCACCGCTCTTCCCTTCGTTAGCAGACTTTGACGTCTCCGGACTCCCTGAAGACCCGGAAGCCGGCAGAGAGGTGAGTACCAATCAAAAGAATTTTGATCGATCAAAAAAATTAACGACTAATCGAGGAATTAATCTTTAATTTTCACAGCCCTAATAAAAACCTTCGCTACTCCATCCACAACCGGATAAAATAAATGCAGTTCCAATTAAGTACAACCTAACTAACAATTTCTGTTATGGACGCATGTCCTTTCTTTTTGTTTTAATAAAGCTGATTTGAGGAAGACCAGTGTGTGGCCTTACACGTTTTGTCTTTGTGGGAGAAAACAAGACCCAGAAAAAGATTCAAACACACAGCTGGAGTTGTATGGCCAGGCATTGGAACATTATAGTACTACCATGGGAAAACCTTGTATGGATAGATGCTCTTGGGTCAAATGACCCACTGATTCATTCATTATATACATTGCAGTGTTTATTTCCTGTATCCAGCCATTTTGACCCTTTTCTGAATACATAGCATGCAGTCCAGGCAGGGTTACCAATTTAAATAAGACGGGTGTATAAATATTTCTACTGATGGTGTGCAGCCAGCTGACAAGTTCCTATGTAAATAGACCTTGATTTATGCGGCACAGCTTCACGGCTATAAATACTAATATCCTTGCAAATATTTGAGCACCTACAAGAGCTACAGAGCATGGTTATTGCTTAAATAAAATGGGATGAGTTTCCACAAAAAGCAGAGCTGAGGTTGATTCTATCTAAGCCATTTTTATTTTTTTTTGTCTTTACACAGACTCTGAAGGAGATCGGAGATCAAGAGAATAATATAGAAGCTCTCAAACAAGCCATTAAAGATAAAGAGGCACCTATGAAAGTGGCTCAGACGCGTCTGTATCAGCGCTCCTACAGGCCCAACGTAGAGCTGTGTCGGGACCCGGTACAGTTTCGGTGAGTGGATTATTTAGATGTCCTATTATTGATGGAGCCAACTGCAAACTCAACGCCTTCTGGAGAATCAGGGGTTCAAAGTGCAGAGCTGGGGTGGGATGTCTTAAAAGAGGAACTGAGGCACAAAATTTATTTATTCAGTTTTTTGTTAACATTTACATTTTGCGCAGGTTTTCTGGAAAAACATCGAACTATCCACCTCTACCACTAAGCTAGCTTAGATACTTATAACCCTGTACATATTAGACATGTGCAATTAGTTTCGTTTTTTTTCGTTTTTCGTTAAAATTCGTTATATTCGTTCATTCGTTATCGTACGAATGAACGAACGATTCGCTAAAAATTTTAACGAATGTTCCAATCGAACGAATCCGAAAAACAACGAAAATCCGAATTGACCAAATTAGAAACAACGAAACTACGTAAGAATAAAATCCGAAAAAAACGAAAACAGGAACAACGAAAATCAAAATGAACGAAAAAAATTCGTACATTAATTTTTTTGTTGAATTTGGTAATTTTCCGTGTCCCTTACAATGGCGCTGCTTAACGTGCTTCGAATGGATTGAACGAAAAAATTCGTACATTCGTAACTTTTTTTTTTTTTTGATTCGTAATTTTCCGTGTCTCTTACAATGGCGCTGCTTAACGTGCTTCGAATGGATTGAACGAAAAAATTCGTACATTCGTAACTTTTTTTTTTTTCGATTCGTAATTTTCCGTGTCTCTTACAATGGCGCTGCTTAACGTGCTTCGAATGGATTGAACGAAAAAATTCGTACATTCGTAACTCTTTTTTTTTTTCGATTCGTAATTTTCCGTGTCTCTTAAAATGTAATAATAGCATACACATTACATAAAATTATGAATTATGCTCCAATTACGAATCTACGAAAACAATGTTACGAAAGTACGAATAAATCAATTTAACGAAAGTACGAATGTAACTAAATCTACGAAAATACGAATGCGTACGAATTTCGAATAAACGAAAATTAAACGAACAGAAAAACGAATCAACGAAAAAATAACTCTTACGAAAATACGAATCGTTACGAACACTGACGACTTACGAATTTAGGAATCGTTCCGAATCAACGGAAACGAAAGAAACGAAACGAAAATAAACACATTTTTTCTATTGTGCACATGTCTAGTACATATCACAGACACTACTGGATCGCCATGGAGGTAAGGTCCTAGGTGGAAATTAAACCCGGGACACCAGTGTAGTAGAGAGACCTCTGATCAGACCATCTCAAACATTTATCTTCTCCCCAGCCACACCTCTGGGCCTCCCTCTCAAGGATTGGCTAGGGTCAGATACTTATTCATAATCCAGTGACTGACCCTCCTACACTATTTCTGGAACGTTCTTCAGGAGGCAAGGAGAAGCAATCAGCCACCAGGTTTAGGAAAGAACCTGGTCAGATCTAAAAGTAACTTTCAGTTCAGCTGGCTACAGTAGAGCTCTACATTTAAGCCTAGTACACACTAGTAGTGTTGGTTCAATGCAGCAGGGCTGAAAAAAAAATGACAGCTCCAGAGGAGTCGCTGTACTAACCATGCAATGTTAGTACAGCGATATCCCCTGCTGTGCTACTATGCTCTGACAGGGGGACGCTCCCCAACCCCCCCAGGACACTCCGGTCATCGCTCTCAGCCAAACCTTTTATGGTCATGCCCTATTGACAGAAGTTGGACAAACTTCTGTCTGACCGGCTGCAGTACACACGGGCTGAATGTTGCCTGACATTCAGCCCATGTGTACTAGGCTTAAGGCAGGCCTTAGATTATGCAATTCTCTTTGCTTCAACCATGACTGTGTTGATTTATAATAATAATTGGAGGGGATATTATCTGCTTGCATAGGCCAAAATCCCCAAATTGTATGAAAACAATATTTCCCCCTTGAGGAGATGGGGCTTTAAAGGCACAGAAACTTGTACAAGAATAGTATAAAAGTATTAAAGTTGTAATTGTGTTAAAATTGACATACAGTGGAAAAATATATGTAATAAGTAAAAGGTCTGAAGTAAAAAGCTGACTTGTGGAGGGCAAGGTAAAAATGACCTAACCATATCAAGCATAATGTAGCAGCAATATTGGTAAGTTTACATAAAGAATGCATAAAACAATCCAAAGCGTTTCGGAGTAATCGAGGCTCCTTCATCAGGGGGAGTTCTTTTTGCAATCGATGTAAGTATAATCTACAAAGTAAAACAAAAAATTACAAACATGTTCCTCATATTTGACAGCTGTCCAAGTGGCAGAAGCAGAACATATAGAAATAATAAATACTCACAGTGCCTTTGAACCATCGCTCTACACAGGTCAGCACATAAAAACACACAAGTGATGGACAGAGGCCAACATACAATGCACATGTAAGACACTGGACTGATGGAGTAGAAAAGAAAAAAAATATAGATCCATGTTCGTGAGCATCCCCCCACCTACCCACCTCTTTCCCACTACACCCTTTCCTTTACTACCCTTTCCCTTTCTTCATAATAGGGCCATACCCACTCACTGACATATTTCTATTTCCTATTATTTCTTAAGAAAAGAAAGGGATTGAGCCCATAGGACTATAGTACTCTTTTCATTTCACACACAAGAAGACAGGTTAAACACTTATAGAAATAAGGGATTACGTAGGAGGCCCGTAAGAGCCACTCTACAGAGAGCTCTGGCACACATTACCATTACATCTCCTATGTTTCCCTGCCAACACTAACATGGACTGTGATGAAAATAACACTGAATATGATTAAGCCATGTAACACATGTTCATGTACCTATAATTGTACTCTTGTTATATTTTTACTACACTGTTATGCTGTGGTCCATGTGGACATCTTTCCTAATATAAATAAAAAAATGTAAAAAATAAGAGAAAAATAAAAAAAATCTCTCAAGACCATGCGAGGAGCCAAGGTCATACACACTGGGACCCAACAGAGCAACAGAGGGAAAGAACAAAAAGATAAAAAATAAAATAAAAAATGTGTACCCGATTTAAACATTTTTTTCCTTATGCAAATAATGCATTAAGGTAACAAAAAATGTAGGCTTTGGTCCAAAACAAAGCTGTTTTTTTTCCCATGCAACCCAAACAATTAGGTTTACATTAAAGCTGAACTCTGGCATCTACCCTTTGCATGCCCCCCTGCACCACAAGGATTTAAAGCTTTGTTACCCTAAAAAAAAAAATGGATCCTCTTCCTATACAGCATGGTATACAGCACAGTGCTTGTGCTGTGTAATTTGGCCCCCTGTATTATCTGAAATACCTGGCTGATGCTGCCTAGTTCTGCCCTCCCCCTGTAAACTGACCACGGTGTATCATGGCTGCTGAGCCCTGACACCATGAACAGTTTACGTGTCTCCGTCATCCGCAGCTCTCCTCTCTGCTCTCCCCCGTTCTCTCTCCCCTCCCCTCCCTGCCTTTCAGCTAGTGACAGTGTCTGCCCCTCCACTCCTGCGGCTGAAATAACATTTACATTTTTATATAACCCTCTCTGTGTCCTAATCCTGTGTTCCTCTGTGTGTGCCATCTATACCTTAAGTCAGAGCGCCCCTTGACCACATGACCAGTCGCCTCTCTCCTCCTCTCCTTTCGACTGACGCCAGCAGGGGATTCCTGGCCCCTCCCACTGCAGCTGTCAGAAGGAGAGAGGAGAGAAGCGGCTGGTCACGTGAGCGTTGAGTGGCACTCTGAAATCAGGTTTAGACGGCATTTTTTTTATATAAGGCACACACAGGGGCACACAGGATTAGGAAACAGAGAAGATTCTATAAAAAGCATATAGTGGCTTAACAACCACTTTAATTCTCATTTAGTCTAGAGGTGCAGGGACAAGATGTAAAACTTACTCTATTCCTGGCTCTGGCAGATTTCCCCCATCCATGCGACTGGTCCAGCACTGCCGCCTCTCTAAGACACTCTCAGCTACGGTTGCATGCTTGCCTCCTACATGTAAAATGCAGGGTTAATAGCCCTGCATTGTACGTGATGAGGTAGAGGAACTTCTCATACCCAAGAACTTCCCAAGAGAACAGTGCTGGAGCATGGGATAGAGCAAGTAATACAGCTAATCCCTACACCCCTAGAATAAACAAACATTTTACCTTTTCGGTGGGCGGGCCCCACTGCAAGGGTAGATTTTGTTAATTTCTTGGAGATCACTTTATATATATTTACCATGCAGCACATATCTTTCCTTTGCTTGTCCACTGCTCCTTTTGACTGCAAGGAGATATGCACACGAACATGCTCAGATGCACGCGCCTGTCTCTAATGCTGGTGCCAAATTGTCTATTTAAACAGGACTGCTGCACTGGCTCACTGCTGTTTGATCTACAGTATTCCGTGTACTCTGCTACCTGTTCCTGTGCTTGACTTCTGTTAGACCACTTTCACACTGAGGCGCTTTTCAGGTGCTTTCACGCTAAAAACAGCGCCTAAAAAGCTCATGAAAACGTATTTCCATTAAAATCAATGAACGCTTTCACACTGGGGCAGTTTTCTGGCAGGGCTGTGAAAAACTCCCCTCCCATTAAAGCTCTTCAAAAGCGCCTAAAAAGCTCTTCAAAAGCGCTCAGTGTTTTTTACTGGCAGTTTAGAAGCGCTTCAGTGTGAAAGTGGCCTTACCGACCCGGCTTGTCTCTGATCATGAATAAATTGCTACTTGCTCTGACTTCAGCTTGTTTCTGAAATCTGCCTTTACCTCCTGCTGTGCCTGATCTGCCTCGCCGTTGCTGACTTCGGCCTGTGCCCTGACCATTCTTCTGCCTGCTGTTTGTGTCTGATATATCGACCTGGCGTGCCTAACCTTGCATCTTGCTTATCCTGCCTGCCAAGCACTTCCTGATCAGTTCACTACTTGCCTGGTTCCAGACAGCCCGCTTAGCATCAACGACCAGTCATCAGACTGCCAAGCATCTGCCAGTCTGCTGCCTGCCAATCCTGGATCTACTGCATTGGTCCACTGAAAGCCATCTCTATCTTTTGGCTCATCTCTGGTGAAGCACCGGCTACCTACCTGCACAGTCTGCTGGACTTACTACAGGCACTGATACCTCACCACGCTCTTGGGGCCACTGTTGCACTTCCAGTAGTCCATGAGCCAGAGCTGAAAGAGAGGCCTTCCTCTTTACGTCAGGCTCTACAACCAGGTACATGACACTCCCCTTCCTATCATGTGATAACACTGGTTCTTGGCGATTGGCCCAGCACTGTCACCTAGGGTGGGGTGAGATTCTGGCTACAGCGACTCTGAATTTATACAAAGCTTCCCATGAGGATGCATTAAACTGAACCTATTGCTTTATACTAAATGGGCAAAAGTATGAGTTCACTTTAAATTGGAGGCCACCATTTTACCTGAAAATTTGGTTCCACTTTAAGACTCGTCTTTGAGATTGTTCATCCATGTAGAGATGTTACTAAGTATTACTAAGTATTACAGGAAAAGAACACAAGCACCATTTAACTTTTCATGGCTTCACAAACATGTCCCTTAATAGGATGCCAAAAGGTCTGGCTAATGAACAAGTGTCTTCCCGACAAGAGTCATATCACTGCCGCTCAGACAAGTGGGACTGATAGCATTCCAAGTCCCTTTTCTAATGATATGACGAGGAACTGGTACCCAGGAAGGTTGTTATGGAAACTGGCAGGAGAATTAATACCAGGGCAGAAGGGTCAGAGAAAATATGGGACTAAATTAATTGTGCTAATAATAGCTAGAGAGCCATACAAAAATGAAACGTATGATCATTTATGTTTCTTCATCTACATTCCACTTCTTAATATACTGCTATCGCAACCCAGAGGAGATACAAGGTATAGATGCACTGAAAGATTCTGCCATATTATGCGTCACAGAAGGAGACTTCCTAGGTGTTCGTGAGGTATCATTTGGGACAGTAAAGCTTCGTATACATGGGTGGCCATTGGGGAAGTAAAAACAGGCACTTGAGCTGTGGTTTTACTGACCCTTGCAGGGGCGGACTGACCATTCGGCCACTCGGGCACTTCCCGAGGGCCCCGAGCCACTAGGGGGCCCCATCAGGGTTGCCAGCCTCAGTAAAACCAGGGACAGTATGTAAAAATCAGTTGTTTTTTTTTACATCTGTCTCTGAAATGTCCCTTACCGACATCATTTTGGTCTAAAAATCCCAAGATTATAGCTGCCCCACCTCTCCAGTACCTTCTCAGCCAATAGAAACATGTCTGTGTATACTGTGTGTACATGTATGTGTATACTGTGTGATTGTATACTGTGTGTGTGTATACTGTGTGGCCCCATAATCTCTGATTACCTGGGGGCCCCATAATCTCCTATTGCCCGGGGGGCCCCATGAGTTGTCAGTCCGCCCCTGAACCCTTGAACTCTTGCCTGCCACTTGGCGACTTGGGGCTGTACACATGCCTCTGTCACGTTTGGCAAGCAGTACTACCGCCAAACACAACCCAATCAAGTGAATGGGGCCACAGTGTAACTACCCTGCAACCGCATGTAGTGCATGTGGTTGTGGTATTCTGGTGCAAGCAGTGAGGAGGCAACACACTTGTCAACCGCCCTCTGAAGTGTGACTCACTGCAGCTCGCAAGGACTACTGCTTGTGTGAGGGGTGGCAAGGGCTACTGCCTGTGTAAATAAGCCCTAAAAGTCTTACTTTTTTATTTTGTAGTTTTGGATAGTGTGGTGGAAAGGTCTCAACCTCTATCTGGGTTTTATAGCTGTCTATGTTTCCACTGGAGACATTCACCCTCTATTTTTTCCCAGGGCCAAAGTCAACAGGCTGAAAATGAGGGAAAGTCTAAGCCCTGTACACACGGTTGGAAATTCCGACCACAAAATCCGTCCGATTTTTTTTGATGGATTTTGTCCGAAACTGGTGTTGCATACACACGGTCGGACAAAGCTGTCGGAAAATCCAATCGTTCCGAACGTGGTGACGTTCGTTGCGTATGACGGAACTACGTAGAGGCTAGTAGCCAATAGCTTTGGATCTCGTGATTTGATCTGAGCATGTGTGGCACTTTGTGCGTCGGAATTCTCTACACACGATCGGAAAAAAGTCAGATCGGATTTTGTTGTCGGAAAATTTGAGATCCTGCTCTCAAATTTTTTCCGTCGGAAATTCTGACGGAAAAAGCCCGCTAGAGCCCACACGCGATCGGATTTTCCGACAACATAATCCGATCAGACTTTTCCATCGGAATATCCGACCGTGTGAATGGGGCATAAGTTTTGAGATGTCATTTCAACAGATAAGGTTGGGAAACATGTTCCAATGACAGCTATCTAAGATGGTTGTCTAACACACGGTCGGATATTCCGATGGAAAAAGTCTGATCGGATTATGTTGTCGGAAAATCCGATCGTGTGTGGGCTCTAGAGGGCTTTTTCCGTCTGAATTTCCGCCGGAAAAAATTTGAGAGCAGGATTTAAAATTTTCCGATAACAAAATCCGATCAGACTTTTTCCGATTGTGTGTAGAGAACGAATGAATGATTTGTATAGCGCTGAAAATGCAAACTGAATCGCCTCAAGGCACTTGAATTCCGACGTACAAAGTGCCACGCATGCTCGGAAGAAATTTGGAGACGAAAGCTATTGGCTACTGGGCTCTACGTAGTCCTGTCGTACGTTTTATATGTCACCTCGTTCGGAATGATCGGATTTTCCGACAACTTCGTCCGACCGTGTGTATGCAACACAAGTTTCGGACAAAATCCGTCTGAAAAAATCAGACGGATTTTGTGGTCGGAATATCCGACCGTGTGTACGGGGCATAAGAGAAAATTAAGGGTAATATCCCCAAATTAACTAAGATGACAAAAGGGGACACGGTTTATTAATTTCGTAGTTGGAAAGGTCACAACCTCTATCTGGTAATTATAGCTGTCTATGTTCCAGCTGGAGATATTCACCTTCTATTTCCTCTGGGGCCAAAGTCAACAGGCTGAAAATTAGGGATGTTTTGAGTTGTCACATCAACAGGAAAGGTTGTTCCAATGACAACTGTCCAAAGATGGTTGTCTAAGAGAAAATTAAGGGAAATCTCCCCAAATCAACTAAGATGACAAAAAAAGGTAACACGTTTTTTTAATTTCCTACTCTATCCAAAGCAAAAAAAAAAATTCAGCTTTAGATACACTTCAGTCCTATCATAACAGAGAAAAGAGAAAGAGACCAGACCTATCCCTAAAGAAAATATACACTATATTACCATAAGTATTGGGACACCTGCTTTTACACGCACATGATCTTTAATGGCATCCCAGTCTTTGTCCATAGGGTTCAATATTGAGTTGGCCCACCCTTTTCAGCTATAACAGCTTCTAGGAAGGCTGTCCACAAGGTTTAGGAGTGTGTCTATGGGAATGTTTGACCATTCTTCCAGTAGTGCATTTGTGAGGTCAGGCACTGATGTTGAACGAGAAGGTCTGGCTCGCAGTCTCCACTCTAATTCATTCCAAAGGTGTTCTATCGGGTTGAGGTCAGGGCTCTGTGCAGGCCAGTCAAGTTCTTCCATCCCAAACTTGCTCATCCATGTCTTGCTTTGTGCACTGGTGTGCAGTCATGTTGGAACAGGAATGGGCCGTCCCCAAACTGTTCCCACAAGGTTGGGAGCAGTTGGGTGTCTTGGTATGCTGACAACCTACGCCCCATCTCCTTGCTCCCCTTTTCCTCCAAACCTCGTGAGCATCTAGTCTACAGTACAACTTACTGAGCAATCATCTCATTGAAAATAACCTTCTTGATCCCCTTCAGTCTGCATTTTGCTCTCAACACTCTGCAGACCCTACTCTCCTAAAACTCACAAATTACCTACTAACAGCTAAAACCAATGGACACTATTCTGGACTCATATTCCTGGACCTTTTGGCTGCCTTTGAAACAGTAGACCACCCCCTTCTCCTCAAAAAGCTCCACTCCTTTGGTCTCCGTGACTGTACTCTTCACAGGTTCTTATCCTACCTATCACACTGCAATTCCAGCATCAATTACAATTTTACTTCCTCCTCTTCTCTTCTCCATCAGGGTCCCCCAAGGTTCTGTTCTTGGACCTCTCCTATTCTCGATCTACTAGCCTTCCATGGCTTCCATTACCATTTCTATGCTTATGACAACCAAATCTATCTCTCTACCCCTCAGCTCACTACGTCAGTCTCCTTACAAATCACTAATTTACTAACAGACTGAATGTCACACCACTTCTTCAAACTCAATCTATCCAAAACCAAGCTCATAATATTTCCTCCCCACTTGCCTCTTCCCTTGACTTCTCTGTCAAGATCGATGGCACAACTATCAACCCTTCCCCGCATGCCACGGTGCTAGGTGTTAGCCTGGATTCTGATCTATCCTTTAGGCCCAACCTCCAATCACTGTCCAAAGCTTGCGGTCTCAACCTAAGCAACACCTTCAAAATACGCCCCTTTCTATCCAATGACACCACATCCAGCTCCTAGTTCATGCCCTGGTCATCTCTCGCCTCGAACACTGCAACTTCCTCCTCATTGACTTACCTCTACATAGGCTATCCCCTCTTTACTCCATAATGAATGTTGCTGCCAGACTCATCCACCTTACCACCCGTTCAATGTCTGGTATCCCTCTTTGCCAATTCCTTCACTGGCTTTCGCTTACCCAACAAATTAAATTCAAGACACTAACAACAACTTACAAAGCCATGCACAACTCTGCCCCCAGCTGCATCACTAACCTAGTCTCAAAATACCAACCAAATCGTTCTCTTCATTCCTCCCAAGACCTCCTGCTTTCTAGCCCCCTTGCTACCTCCTCCCGTGCTTGCCTCCAGGACTTTTCCCAAGCCTCTCCAATTCTATGGAATTTCCTACCTCAAATTATCCAACTATCTCCTACTCTGACTACTTTTAGATGATCCCTAAAAACCCCTAATGAAATCTCTTCAGAGAAGCCTATCCTGCCCCCTCCTAACCTATCCTGCCCCCTGTACTTTTATTTTCTCCATCAGCTCACCCCCCACAGTTATTACCTTTTGTATCACTTGACGCTTCCTCTTAGATTGTAAGCTCTAATGAGCAGGGTCTTCTGATTCCTTCTGTATTGATGCGCAAACTGTTGGCGCTATATAAATCCTGTATAATTATATTAATAATAATAATAATGAATGGTTCCCATGCTGAGTGGTTGACCTCCTGTGTTCACAATGCAGCTGGCCAACCGCAGAGTACAGGACTCGGAAGCAAGTGGAGAACATTGGAGTTGTGGTGTTCACTTCAGTGATTTCCAGTTTCCAGCAGCACTGGCCAGGTATAATACATACAGTACAGGGGGTCCCCGGGTTACGAACCCGTTAGGGACTTTCCTCCTGTTTGCAAGTCGGAAATGTTCGTAAGTCGGCCGCGCATGTGCAGAACGACAATCACGGACATTTCCGATGTTCTGTCAAATGCCGTTCTGCACATGCACAGCAAATTACGGACATTTCCGATGTTCCGTCGAAAGCCGTTCTGCGAATGCGCAGCAAATTACATGCGCAGAACGGCCGATGTCCCTGCAGAACGGCAGAGGGTCTCCGCAGCGCCCGTTTCGTAAGTAGGAGGTGTTCGTAGGTCGGGCGTTCGTAAGTCGGGGACCCCCTGTATATACGATGAATGGGTACATTGGACCAAGCTGGACCTATGTAACTATGTATAGAAGAATCCATACCTGGAATTTATCTTTCCTGTTTATTAATTGTTCTGACCTATGCAGAGAGTAATTTTAATTTTTTTCCAAACTTCTGTTTTAAAGTGTTATTACAGTAGAAAAGTATAAAGATGTAAAAACTATTTAGTTAAAATCCATAGCAACAACCATTTATCTGGCTTAATCCTCTGTGGAACAATTTAGACTATACAGACATTACTGGTCTCTCCTGGTATTTGCTGCCTGGATACTTACTTAATCTTCATGCTTACTTTACATTCGGTATTGATTCCTCTGGTGAATAATGTTTATATAGATGTCGGGGAAGAGATGGTGGAGTGAGGCAATCAGCGTTTTATCAGAAGCTTGTGACAGACCGATTAATTCTAGACTGGGTTTCCTTTAAGTTGTAAACTGATGATGTTAATTAAAAAACAATTTTGTCAATGTCAACTGTGAGCTCTTTCCTGAGCAAGAGAAGATGGGACCAAGTACAGCTTCAAGAACTCACCCTGTTGCAGCTCTTTAGTGTAACACTTTTGGAAAAATAATCCAAATTTAGGCAGAATGAGACCCCCCCTCCAAAAAAAAATTTCCGTGACAGGGACAAACATAATTCCCTTTTGTGTTTCACATCTATTTCTTAAAAAAAAATTGGACTTACCTTCTTTAAGTGATCCTCCATCTTTCTCTTGGCATCTTCCACTTCCTCGCAGCGCTTGGCAAAGGCGCTGTTGACATTGTCGCACTGAGATCGTAGGTCCTCGGAGACATCTTGGAGGATATTGTCAATAAGAGAGCGAAGATTGATTGAAGCCATTCTCTCTCTTTCTGCGCGGTATATGTTGTCGTGGCTGTACTGGGCCCAGGATTCAGGAGTGGAAGTGCTTTAATAAGAAAAAAAATTATTACACAATGTCTCAGCAAGAGTAAATAAAACAAAACCTTTATAAATCATGATAAAGCAAATATGATACGATAGTGCAGCATCATACGAAAGTGCAGAATGATACGAAATACGATATGAAATACAAGAATATCACAGTGCAAACCCAACAATGTGCACTAGACCATGGAAACCAATGAGATTTCAGCTACTGCTGACTGCAGTCAGAACAAAGAAAGATGTTATGGAGGAGGAGATGCCCACCTCCTGTGTATTTTCTCCTAAAAGGAGATGCAATGGTGAGAGGGTGATGATGCTGTGTCAGTACCTGGGTCACCTGCAGGTGGCACTGTGCTTCCCAGAGGGGAAGTTTGTAGTCCCAATGTATCTCCCAGCATCCAGCAGATCCCAGTAATTAGCTCCACCTGGTGCAGGCTGCTGGGAGGGTATTTAGTCCCTCTTCTGCTGTTAAACCTTGCTCCAGTGTTTTGCTTGCTGCCAGATACTGCTAGTCATTATCTGGTTCCTGCTCTTTGATTGTGCTCTCTGCCTAGCACCTTTAACCGCAACCCTGCTGTCTTGTTCCTGATCCCAGTTTTGGTCCCCCCCCCCCCCCCCCTCCACCTCCACAAAACACACAGGGACAGAACAGGGGCTGTCAACCAGCTGGAGCTCCCTCCCCTGTCACTATTTTTCTCCTGGTGTCAGGAAAACTTGTCAGAAGTGCTTCATGCAGATAGCAGAGGAATGAAGCAGCAGACAGAAATGACACTTAGTGCTCAGCACTGAGACAAGTAAACACTATAGAGGAATATGATTTGTTTATATCTCATGTTGGAGGTTTACAACCACTTTAAATACTGGCACTGGCCAGACAGGAAGGAGCAAGGAAAGCAGTTTGAGCAGTCATAAAAGAACTTAAAGCTAAACTCTGGGCAGATATAAAAGACAAAAATGAAAAAAATCATCAAAAAATAATTAAATAAAAAATAATATATTTTTACATTATAAACATAATGCATGTTTTTAATGCAAGAAGTGCAGGTACCCGAGTGTGACTTGGTATTGACCTCCTGCTCAGACTGGGACAGGGAGAAGCAGTACAAGGAACCAGTTAGTCCACCTTGGATCCACTTTCAGAGGTGTGTTTAGAGCAGGGGCCTCAAACTGGCGGCCCTCCAGCTGTTGCGAAACTAGAAGTCCCATTAGGCATTTCAAGGCTGACAGTTACAAGCATGACTCCCACATGCAGAAGCATGATGGGTCTTGTAGTTTTGCAACAGCTGGAGGGCCGCCACTTTGAGACCCCTGGTTTAGAGCCACCACACGAATGAGGCCCTTTAACATTGCCTAAAATAAGACCTGCCCCAGGTATTCAACAACAAGAGAGAGAGAGAGCGGGACCATCGACCTAGCGTATTACCTTAATAAGATTTATTGAAAAGTAACAAGCAAAAAATGTTATACTTACAAAAAAATGACATAAATAGGCATTTCATAAAAAGCAAGACTTCCAAGTCTAATGCGACAAACCAGTGTGGGAGGAATTGATAGCGTCCATAGTGGCTGATGCTTTCAAGGGAGAACACTCTTCATCAGAGCCTATTTATGTCATTTTTTTGTGAGTATAACATTTGTTGCTTGTAAAATTTCAATACATTTTATTAAGGCAATGCGCTAGGTGGGTGCACCCTCTCACTCTCTTGTTGTTATTTTCTTTTTCATACATCATGGGTTAGACTAATATTCATCACTGGGTTATACTTCATCTCCAGGTGAATGGACACTGGTAGACCAAAGGTCTTTAGACAGGAAGTGATCCCCTATATAACCCCTCCCATACAGGAAGTACTTCAGTTTTTTTTTTTACCAGTGTCTGCAAGGTGGATGGCACGGTTGTTTGAGCTCTCTGAGCTCCAGGTCTCTAGTCCTACAAACGGTTCTTAAATGAATCAAGGGTTTGACCGATCGGATACATTTGACACAGGCTTTAGATACTTAGATAAATGGTACCCGAGCCTCGCAAAGAAGACGCAAGATCCTGCGAGGTTTTGCCTGTAATGTGACCTGCGAAGTGGAATCCTGGACACCACAGCGCTAAGGCATTCCTGCAGGGTTCTGTACAGGTCCAAGGGAGTGGACCCTAAACATGAAAAGTGTACCCAGTCCTTGAAGGTCCTCAAGTGACAGGAATCCACCATGATGGGTGAAGTTTGGGCTCTTAGATTCTAAGCTGCCCTGCGCCTGGGCGGGTAAGCAAAACACCTTTATTTACTTATTGTAGGGTGTCCCAGTGCTTGTAACAATAAGTCAAATTAGCTAGAAGGTGAACACCTGTGTGCTGTGACTATACGGGGGAGTTTTGGGCTAGCTGTGGGTGTTTGCAAAGTGCACCTTTTTTGCTTGCAACTCTGTGTTTTTTACCTGTATGATGGTGCACGACGCTGCGTCATTTCGCCCTGGTTTGCCATGGTGCACATGCGTTCGCAAGAGCGCCGCTGGGCTCAGCAGTTTGTTTGTTTGGCTTCTGGGATTTGCGTCATACGCGAATACAGCCACGCCCATTCGACCCACGACCGCACACGCACGCACAGAACGTTTCAGAGCACAACCAGCTTATTTAAGCTGTGTATGCCAAGCATGCAGTGCTTCCAGAAGGCAGCTCTGAACCAGGCATTTGCAGCTGTTCATTTCTCCTTACCCGGGTCACGTGAGTCACCAGGTGTTGCTTGGCGGGCTAAAGGTGCTTAGCAGGATTGTTGCATAGGGGCTTGGTGAGCCCTATTAAAGGGTCTCCCTTCTGAGGTGTTTTAATACTACACCCAGGTACTCTCTTTTTGTGGCTAGTAAATGTCTTCAAAAAGAGGAGCGGGACTAACACTACAGGGAAGGGCACACCTATGTCGTCAGTAGTTCCTGATGAACCAAGTCATATCCCTAGGGTTGTATCCCCTGAAGGACCAGAGGCTTCCGGGCAATCTGAGCCGCTGCGCCTATCTGGTATTGTGCCTACAGTCAACGCTGCTGCTTCAGCATTTATCACCAAGGATGAACTGTCCTCGGCCCTAGCCGGGTTAGAGCACAGGATTGCCTCCATCCCACAGGGTGGCAAGAAGCGTGACAAATCCCCATCCCCGGAGTCTCCTAGTCAGTAATGGGTTGAGGATGGGGAAGTACTAAATGCTAAGGATTCTGTGGATGGCCTGGCAGATGAGTCTGCTTAAGAGCAATCTGGACAAGAAGATATCCAGTTGGTATCTGGCTCTCAATCACAGAGGATTTTGTTCCTGACTCTTACCGAAATGGTTCATTCTGCCTGTAAGTTGCCTCTTGCAAAGATTACTGAGTCCTCGTTGGGATTCCTGAGGCCTCTTCAGGCCACACAGGCTTTCACCCTCTGTTGGTACAGGCAGTGTATGCTGATTGGGAACATCCTGACAGGATTTTTGTTCCTTCTAAGAGGTTTTCCCTTTTATATCCTATGGATGAAAAGTTTGTTAAGAAGTGGAGCAAGCCAGCCGTAGATGCAGCAGTCTCTTCCTTGAACAAGAACTTAACTTGTCAGGTGGATAATGCACAGGGCTTGAAAGACCCTGTTGGCAAGAAATTGGAGTCATTATTAAAAGCTTCCTTTTCTTTAGCTAGTTCAGCTTTTCAGCCAGCTGTTGCAGCAATTGGTATCTGCCAGTCCGTAAAGGATCAGATCAAACGGCCTGACAGGCCTAACCGGGGGGATGATCTGCCTGAAAATAAGGCAGATATTCCCGAGCGCTGTGTTTTGCTGTTTGCTTAAAGGATTCAATACAGCAGGTTTCTCGTTTGGCTCTCTTGTCTGTACATATGCGCAGACTTTTGTGGCTTAAGAACTGGTCAGCTGAGCTTCCTTGTAAAAATCTGTCCAGAGACCCCAAATTTTGGCTGCAGCTAGGGGGCATCTAGGAACCCTTAACTACAGAGTTTGAAGTTCGGGGGCCTATGGATGCAAATGGGCACAATGAGGCATGCAAATGGGCACAGTGAGGTTGAAAATGGGCATTGTTGACCCTCTTTTCCACTTACAGTAGCTGCGCATTTCTCACCCTAGGCTTATACTTGAGTCAATACGTTTTTTCCCATTTTTTTGTGGTAAAATTAGGTGCCTCAGCTTATATTCGGGTTGGCTTATACTCGAGTATATACGGTAATCACAAGATTTCTGGAGGGAAGAGTTCTCTACTTCCTGTGAAGAAAAGCACCAGGCATCCCTCGTTTAAAACCTCAGGGACTGCTTCCTCAAATGTCTCAGCGCCAAGGCAGTTCCGCCAAGGAACGTCATTTTCAGTTTGTGGCTCTACCCTTCGGGCTTGCTACAGCTCCCCGGGTGTTCACAAAGTCCTAGCACCAGCACTGGGTCTTTTAAGAGCCCAAGGGATCTTGGTGCTCGGGTATCTGGACAACCTCCTGCTCAGAGATCACTCACTAGAACTGTCTAGAACAGAGCATAACGTGCACAGTGCAGTATTTGGAAAGCTTAGGCTGGATCATAAATACTGAAAAGTTAACCTTGAGACCAGCTCAAAGTCTAAAGTATTTAGGTCTGATCCTGGATATGGTCCAAGCAAGAGTATTCTTGCCACCCGCAAGGATCTGTGCCCTGAAGAATCAGGTGTGTCAATAAGGGGCACCAGACAACCCTCCATTCGGCTCTGTATGAGTCTTCTAGGGAGGATAGTATCCTTCTTCGAGGCGGGGCCCTATGCCCAGTTCCATTCCAGGCCTCTACAACAAGACATCTTGCTGGTTTAGAACAGGAGAGGACAAGCCCTGGATTATCCAATGTTCTTATCTCCTCGGGCAGGCTTAAGCCTAAACTGGTGGTTGCAAGATCAGAACCTGCAAAAGGGAAGATCCTTCCTCCGTGTAACTTGGAGAGTACTGACTACAGATGCCAGTCTCTCAGGCTGGGGAGCGACCCTAGAAGGGCTCACAGCTCCGGGGAAATGGAACAGATCCTGCCCATCAACCTCCTGGAATTACGGGCAGTACGACTGTCCCTATGGTCCTGGACGGTGGAGCTTCAGGACTACTCTATCAGGGTTCAGTCCGACAATGCCACTGCAGTGGCCTATATAAACCACCAAGGCAGTACCAGGAGGAAAAAGAAGGTCTGGATGGCCGCACTTCAACAAAGCTTCTTTATTAATGGTAAGTAAAATCTAAAAGATGGTTACATCATCAGCGATACAGAAAACAGCATAAATGGCTTACGCGCTTCACGCCTCAAGGGCGATTAGTCATAGCTAAAGGCAGAGTACAAATACCTAGATATATATAGGAAGTACCATGTGACTGGTATAGAGAGTCTACAACCAATCTAAAGCATTGGACTTAATCACAGTGGTAGTTGTCTCTGATAGGCTTCACCTGACAGAAATGACACACACCTGAGCTCAAAAGAAAAAACGATTGGGCTCAAAGTGTGAGTACAAACTGTCACACCAAAATACATGTGAAATAAAATGTATATGAATATACAAGACAAAAAACGTGGCAATAAACATTGTAAATAGAAAACTGTGACTAAATCAGTACAAACATATCTGTAAATGAAAAAACAAATAAATGTACATACAGTAAATATCGGTAAGCTGAAACTGTATACAGTAGTCGACAAAATATATAATATAATATATGAATATATAGTATATAACATATGACAATAATAATATATACCATGTTAATGTCTAGATAAAAACAAAACAAAAACAAACACATGCAAGAAACACAAAATATGTTTTTACCACTGTGATTAAGTCCAATGCTCTGGATTGGTTGTAGACTATCTATACCAGTCTATACCAGTCACATGGTACTTCCTATATATATCTAGGTATTTGTACTCTGCCTTTAGCTATGACTAAGCGCCCTTGAGGCGTGAACCGCGTAAGCCATTTATGCTGTTTGCTGTATCGCTGATGATGTAACCATCTTTTGGATTTTACTTACCATTAATAAAGAAGCTTTGTTGAAGTGCGGCCATCCAGACCTTCTTTTTCCTCCTCTATTATGAGCAGAGCCAGCACCAGCTGAACCCAATCAGGGTGGATACTACTAACTTTGTGGGACTGCAGACTAGAGCGGTATTTTCATAATCAAAGGCAGTACCAGGAGTCGTTCAGCTCTGAAGGAGGTGAACCACGTACTAGTCTGGGCAGAGGGACATGTGCCAATTCTGTCGGCAGTCCATATCCCGGGACTAGGAAACTGGAAGGCAGATTATCTCAGTTGCCAGCAAATCTGCCCGGGGAATGGTCCCTACACCCAGGGGATGGCCAGAGGTCGACATACTGGCATCCAGGTTCAACAAAATGCTTCAGCAGTTTGTGTCCCAGACAAGAGATCCTCTGGCAATCGGAGAAGATGCTCTGGTAGTTCCATGGAGCCAGTACTCCCTGGTTTATGCTTACCCTCCGATCCCTCTTCTTCCACATTTGTTGCGCAGGATTTGGAGAGAGGGAGTCTCAGTCATTCTACTGGCACCAGCCTGGCCCAGAAGGCCCAGAAGGTTCCCGGAGATTGAGAGACTGACAATAGATGGGCCAGGGACGCTTCCACGGCACCCGATCTACTGTCTCAAGGTCCTATATTCCACCCCAATTTACACTCTCTAAATTTGATGGCATGGCTATTGAAGCCAGGGTGTTAAAGGACCGTGGAATCTCTGGACCAGTGGTGTCTACCCTTGTGAATGCTATAAAAGCTGTCACTAGGAAGATCTATCATAAGGTTTGGAAGACATATTGTCTGGTTTGAAGCCAAAAAATGGCATCCTCGGAAATACGTGATTGGGAGAATTCTCTTTTCTCTATAGTCAGCTGTGGAAATAAAATTGGCTTTGAGTACAATCAGAGGTCAAGTTTCGGCCCTATCAGTATTCTTCCAAAGGCCTTTAGCCTCCCATTCACTGGTCCTAACCTTTATGCAGTAGGCAACTCGCTTGCTTCCCCCCCATTAGGTCACCTATGTGTCCTTGGGATTTGAACTTGGTGCTGTCTGTGTTACAGAAACAACCATTTGAACCTATCAAGGAAATTCCATTACACTTGCTGTCACACAAGCTAGCCTTCCTGATGGCTATCACCTCGGCTAGAAGGGTGTCGGAGTTGGTGGCCCTTTCAAGCAGGGAACAGTACTTGATCCTCCACCATGACAGGGTCATGTTATGACCTGTTCCCTCCAAAAGATGTGTCGGCCTTTCATTTAAATCAGGACATTATTTTGCCTTCTTTTTTCTCTCAACGTTGTTCGGCAGAAGAGAGAAGACTGCATTCTTTGGACGTTGTCCGGGCAGTCAAGGTTTAGTTGTCTACATCTGTGGAGATCCGAGGATCAGACTCTTTTTTTTTGTTTTGCCAAAAGGACCCAAGAAGGGGCAGGCAGCTTCCAAAGCTTCCACCGTCAATTGGTCATTCAAGCCTATGGTCTGAAACGTAAGGCTTCTCTCTTTAGGGTGAGAGCTCATTCAACCAGGGGTGTAGGAACCTCCTGGGCTTTTTGTTATCAGGTATCTGTGGCTCAGATTTGTAAGGCTGTTACCTGGTCTTCAGTGCATATGCTCACAAAATGTTATCAAGTGGATGTTCGAGCAGCCGAGGATTCGGGTTTTCGGCCACAGTGTACTGCGTGCTGCCATATAAGGTCTGATGGCTATTGTTTGGCAGGGTGTCTCCCTCCCCTCAAGGCTATCGCTCTGGGATGTCCCGGCAGGTAATGAATATTAGCCTAACTCTGTGTCCCATGATGTATGAAAAAAGAAAAATAGGATTTTTTCGTCATACTTACCTGTAAAATCCTTTTCTTTAAGTACATCATGGGACACAGAGGTCCTATTTTTTGCAGTATATATAAGGATACCCATTGTCCTGAGGGGGCAACAAGGCCTATTGGCGCTGATGAAGAGTTGATATGGTCTAGCCTTAAAGCATACCACTTAAGCGCAGGGGAACATCTTTTGGAATATATTGAATTTTTAAATGTGTGCCTAGCCAGTGCTTTTGTGTACTGCGTGTGGTGTTTTTATTAAGGAATGTGCTTTGCAGGGAAAGAAAATCCATCACATTCCCACTGTCAGGATGGAGTTCTGCCGACAAAGAGTCAGCAGAACAGAACGTTCTGTCCAATATTCTCTAATGATAATGGATATCCGCCATTCTTAGTAGCAATATTTACAACTACATGCAGTATATTTTCGTTAAATGGATAGTAGTTCATATTTTTGACGACCATATTTTGAGTTCATATTTTTGACGACCATATTTTGAGTTATTAGTGCAAGGCTTACTTTAACCACTTGACCTCTTACTTTAACCACTTGACCTCCTGAAGATATACCCCACTTCATGACCGTGCAATTTTTTGCCATATGGCACTGCCTTACTTTAATTGACAATTGCACGGTCATACTAGTAATGGCGGTGATTAGTGACTTATAGCAGGACTGCGATATTGCGGGAAGGGGTTAAACATCTAGGGCGATCAAAGAGTTAAATGTGTGCCTAGCCAGTGTTTTTGTGTACTTTGCGTGGGGCTTTCACTAAGGGATGTGCTGGATTTTATTAAAATATTATATTAAAATATTATATTAAAACCCATCCCTTCTCTCCTGTTAGAATGGAGCTCTGCTTTGTTTACACAGGCAGTGCTCCATCCAGCCTCTCTCCTTGATAATTGGCGGGTGCTGGCGGACATCCATTGGCTGGCATCCGCTGATTGGCTTCTGCTGTGACTTTAATGCTCGCTTGGGGAAAATTCTCTCTCAGTAGAAGGGCTAGGTTTAAACTCTGAGTCCAGCAGGACAATTGGGTCTCTTTAGCGGTGCACTGTCATATGCTTTATTGCTTACTTTGTTACTTATGACTCTCTTTGTGTACAATCATACGTTGATTTTGTGCTGATATTACTGCCTTAATCTTACATAAACCAAATATTTTCTTCATGGGTGTTTATCCTTTGTGTGATATCCCAGGCAACATTTGGTTACAGTTTTACGGTGGTGTTAGCAGGGGTCGTGCCTCACTCAAGGCTCAAGAAGTGAACAGGGGTCCCATTGTACTCAGCGACTCCTGATGGTTTAGCGCTACACGTGCAACTCTACGTTGTAGTTTGAACCAGGTCTGTTGCTATGAGACAACCCTGATTATGTGCTACCAAGGCTCAAGGTCCTAAAATGTTTTAAGTACCTGACCTGTCACTATACATACTAGAGAAACCGATTGGCTCATGAATGGAGGATACGTGATGGAATCTCAGGAGAAGTTTGGTTGCCATGGTAACGGCGATGTCTGCCCAGAGCTGTCAAGTCAAGGCTGCATCATGCCTATGCTGGGAATCCATTTTCTAAAGAAAAGTACATTTTAGCAAAACTAAATTGCATTTTATTTTATAGCAAAAGTCTTTTACTGTCCTTGGAAGTATTTATGAGAACGTGATCTGCCTAAACAGCAGATGTTACTAGGCATATGGAAGATTTGGAATAATTCGTTTTGTAATAACATAACTGTGTGCGATGACTTAAAAAAGATTAACAGTATATTTTCCCCTTTTATTTACTTACTTGCTTTGTCTGAGTCTTATGCCGCGTACACACGATCGGAAATTCCCACAGCAAAAGTCCGATGTGAGCTTTTGGCGTGAAATTCTGACCGTGTGTATGCTCCATCGGACTTTTGCTGACGGAATTCCCGCCAGCAAAAGATTGAGAGCAGGTTCTCTATTTTTCGGTAGGAAAAAGTTCAGATCGGAAACTCCGATCGTCTGTACCAATTCTGACGCGCAAAATTCCTACGCATGCTTGGAGACAATTTGACACATGCTCGGAATCATTGAACTTAATTTTCTCGGCTCGTCGTAGTGTTGTACGTCACTGCGTTCTTGACGCTCGAAAGTTCAGAGAACTTTTGTGTGACCGTGTGTATGCAAGCCAAGCTTGAGCGGAATTCCGTCGGAAAAACCATCCAAGTTTTTCCCGACGGAAAATCCGCTCGTGTGTATGCGGCATTACTCTTCAGTCCAAGAGATTCTGCCCTGCCATCCATTGTAGAGGACACATAACTGACCACCAAAGTCACACCGATAACCAATATAAGGAGGCAATTCTGCTTTGAACACCGATCTAATGGGCCCTTCTCCACTGATCACCAATGTAAGGGGGCCCTTCGCTGATGATAACCAATATAAGGGGGCAACTCTCCTTTTAGCACCAATGTAAGGAGGCCTTTCTCCACTGACTAACAATGTAAAAAGGGCAATTTTCCACTGACTTTCAATGTAAATGGGGCAGTAACGGGTTCTTTTCCTCTGACCACCAATGTAAGGGGCCTTTTCCATTAACCACAAATGTAAGAGGGCTTTCTCCATCAATAACTAATATAAAGGGGGCATTTATCATTTGACCACCAATATAAGGGGGGGGCCTTCTTGACTGACCACCATTGTAAGGGGGCTCTTCTCCACTGACCTCCAATGTAGGGGGGCCCTTCCACACTGACCACTAATGTAAGGGGGGACTTCTCCATTTATAACCAAAATAAGCGGGCAACTTTCCTTTGAGCACCAATGTAAGGGGGGGGGGGCTTCTCTTCTGACCATCAATGTAAGGTAGCCCTTCTCCATTGACCACCAATGTAAAAAGGGCCCTTTTCCACTGACTTTTACTGTAAAAAGCCATTGTAATGCCGTGTACACATGGTCGGACATTCCGACAGAAAAAGTCCAATGGGAGCTTTATATCGTATATTCTGACCGTGTGTATGCCCCATCGGACTTTTTCCATTGGAAATTCAGAAGGACTTAGATAGAGAACATGTTCTATATTTTTCCAACGGTACTAATTACTATCGGATAAACCGCTCGTCTCTATGCTGTTCTGACGCACCAAAAACGACGCATGCTCTGAAGCAAGTACGAGATGGAAGCTATTGGCTACTGGCTGTTGAACTTCCGTTTTCTAGTCCCGTCGTACGTGTTGTACGTCACCACGTTCTTGACGGTCGGACTTTGGTGTGACCTTGTGTATGCAAGACAGCTTGAGCAGAATTCCGTCGGAATTCCATCAGAGAAACTTTCAGAGTTTATTACGATAGAAAAACCGCTCATGCGTACGCGACATTACAGGGGTTCTTTTCCAGTGACCACCAATGTAAGGGGCCTTTTCTAGTTACCACAAATGTAAGAGGGGTTTTCTCCATCAATAAGTAATATAAGGGGGCAATTATGATTCGACCACCAATATAAGGGGGCCCTTTTTGGCTGACCACCAATGTAAGGGGGCTCTTCTCCACTGACCTCCAATGTAGGGGGGCCTTCCCCACTGACCACTAATGTAAGGGGGGCCTTCCCCATTGATAACCAAAATAATGTGGGCAACTTTCATTTGAGCACCAATGTAAGGGGGCTCTTCTCCACTGACCTCCAATGTAGGGGGGCCTTCCCCACTGACCACTAATGTAAGGGGGGCCTTCCCGGTTGATAACCAAAATAATCTGGGCAACTTTCATTTGAGCACCAATGTAAGAGGGGTCTTCTCCTCTGACAACCAATGTAAGGTGTGCTTCTCTATTGACCACCAATTTAAAAAGTGCCCTTCCCCACTGACAACCAATGTAAGGAGGGCCTTCTCCACTGTCCACCCAGGTAAGGAAGCCCTTTTCCAATGACCACCAATGTAGAGCAGCACTTCTCCACTGACCCCCAATATAAAGGGTCCTTCTTCCTGATCACTAATGATTTGTACTAGTAGAGTGCCTCTAAAATAGATCAAAAGAAAACTCTTGCTAAAAAACGCTTGTTAAAATAGGAGAGTCTAAATGATACCTCCATTTTTTTTTTTTTTTACTTTATCTACTTACAGTATATGGCACCAGCACACATTGACATTTGCTTGATGATTAATTTCACTCAAAAACAAACTTTTGTTTCCAAAAAAGTAATAATGAAAACAAATTAGTTTCTAAAGACTGGTTATGCAAATCCCTGAATACTTTCTATTAATTACATTGGGTTTGAATGAAAAAAAAGATTACATAGGCAGTCGAATGCAGCAAAGAAAAAAATACTTCTCAATTATCTACTTTGGTGATTTAGTCAAGTGTAACAAAAGTGCATCCAAATAGACCATCAAAAAATAATTAGGAAGAATACAGAAAAGAAAGCACCTGCGAGAATAATGATTTTCAGATGGGAAATGCAAAACACAATTAAAAAAACTCAGGTATGAAAGAAGCTAATCTTTGGAAGGTCGTGGAGGTTTTTTTAATTTTTTTTTAATGATACATTTCTTAAAGGGTCACTCCACACAAAATAGTATATGCCATGTTTGGGTAGAAAACACTGAATTATACACAGTAATGGCCTTCCTTTGGCTCTCAAAGCATCCTGCGGGCAGATAGTTCCTTTGATATAACTGCCCATTAGATTTCAAATTGCCATAGAAGTCTAATGCCCCGTACACACGGTCGGAAATTCCGACCACAAAATCCATCGGATTTTTTCCGACGGATTTTGTCTGACACTGGTGTTGCATACACACGGTCGGACAAAGTTGTCGGAAAATCCTATCATTCTGAACGTGGTGATGTTCGTTGCGTACGACGGAACTACGTAGAGGCTAGTAGCCAATAGCTTTGGTCTTGTAATTTGATCTGAGCATGCGTGGCACTTTGTCCGTCGGAATTCGCTACACACGATCGGAAAAAGTCCGATCGGACTTTGTTGTTGGAAAATTTGAGAGCAGGATCTCAAATTTTTTCCGACGGAAAAAGTCCGATGGCGCCCACACACGGTCGGATTTTACGACAACATGGTCTGATAGGACATTTTCCATCGGAAATTCCGACCGTGTGTACGGGGCATGAATGTGATTTGTGATACAGGGAGTAGAGAGAATGGAGAGTCACACAGCCCGGCCTTCAAGGATACAGTCAATGACCCTACAAGGTGTTCGCTGTATCTTACTAAAAAGAATTACACAAAACGCAGATTTTTTTTTATGGCCAGAGGTCATCGATGCCTAGATTCTTAAGCCAAATATAGCGCTCAGTATGTGACCTCAGTGCATCTATTCATTTTACAATAACTCAATGTAATCATCTACATTTTTTTCATATTTTTTCAAGGACTTAATGCCACGTACACACGGTCGGAATTTCTGATGGGAGCTTTTCATCGGATTTTCCGACCGTGTGTATGCCCATCGGTCTTTTTCTGTCGACATTTCCGACGCACTTTGGATTAAGAGCCTGTTCTTAATTTTTCTCTGACGGAAAACCTTTCTATCGGATTTTCCGATCGTATGTATGCAATTCCGACACGCAAAATTCCGACGCATGCTCGGAAACAATTCAACGCATGCTCGGAAGCATTAAACTTCCCTTTTATAGTGCCGTGGAACGTGTTGTATGCCGTGGTGTTATTGACCATCGGAATTTGGTGTGACCGTGTGTAGGCAAGACAGTTTGAGCGAAATTCTGTGGGAATTCTGACGGGAAAACCATCAGATCTTTTTCCGACAAGAATTCCGATCGTGTGGCTTGTTTAAAAAAATAAAAAATAAATAAAAATAAAATTTCAATACTGGACAAATAAAGCCCACCATTGAGAATGGATATCCAGCCTCCTATCCCTTCCTCTTGTCTCTCATCTATTCAGCAGGTGTTTAAAAAAAAAAAGTCCTTAAAGAAGAAGTTCATGATGTCAAGTAAAAGTGACCAGTCTACTGCAGTGCTACACCAGTTGTCACTCCTGGCACTGGCATGGGGCACAGACAACAGCATAACTTATATTATAAAGTGGTTATAAGCCCTAAACATTTTCTACCTTGATGCATTCCTTGCATTAAAGTGGAGCTTCAGGTACCTGTTTCCACTTTCGCCTCAGTTTGCTGTGAACTGAGCCGTTTACCCTCCCCCTTCCATCTCCCACAGCCTTCTGGGACACTTCAGTAGGAAGTCTGTGGGGAGTCTGGTACATGCGCATTAGTGTGCGGTCGCGGGGGTAACGTCATTTCAGGTTTCGGGTTGGCGCACTTTCAAATTTGCTGTTATCGCTCTCACTCTCTCATATTGGTCACTGGAAGTTCAACATGGCACCTCATGGCAAAGAACTCTCTGAAGAGACCAAGATAAACGTATTTGGTTCAGATGGTGTCAAGCTTGTGTGGCGGCAACCAGGCGAGGAGTACAAAGACCAGTGTGTCTTGTCTACAGTCAAGCATGGTGGTGGGAGTGTCATGGTCTGGGGCTGCATGAGTGCTGCCGGCACTGGGGAGCTACAGTTCCTTGAGGGAACCATGAATGCCAACATGTACTGTGACATAATGAAGCAGAGCATGATCCCCTCCCTTCGGAGACTGGGCCGCAGGGCAGTATTCCAACATGATAACAACCCTAAACACATCTCCAAGATGACCACTGCCTTGATAAAGAAGCTGAGGGTAAAGGTGATGGACTGGCCAAGCATGTCTCCAGACCTAAACCCTATTGAGCATCTGTGGGGCATCCTCAAACGGAAGGTGGAGGAGCGCAAGGTCTCTAACATCCACCAGCTCCGTGATGTCATCATGGAGGAGTGGAAGAGGACTTCAGTGGCAACCTGTGAAGCTCTGGTGAACTCCATGCCCAAGAGGGTTAAGGCAGTGCTGGAAAATAATGGTGGCCACACAAAATATTGACACTTTGGGCCCAATTTGGACATTTTCACTTAGCTGTACACTCACTATTTTACATTGTAATTTCAGTGTAATTTCTTCAGAGTTGTCACATGAAAAGATATAATAAAATATTTACAAAAATGTGAGGGGTGTACTCACTTTTGTGAGATAGTGGGGGTTATTTAAGAAAGACAAATCCACTTTGCATTACAAGTGCAAACTACACGTGCAAAGTGCACTTGAAATTGCACTTGGAAGTGTAGTCACTGTAGATCCGAGGAGGACATGCAAGGGAAATAAAAAACAGCATTTTAGCTTGCACATGATTGGATAATAAAATCAGCAGAGCTTCCCCTCATTTCAGATCTACCCCTCAGATTCCAAGTGCACTTTCAGAGCAATTTTTAAGTGCACTTTGCACTTGTAGTGCAAATTGGATTTGCCTTTCGTAAATAACCCCCAGTGTATTGTAAGATAATCGGGGTGATTCAGCTCAAGTGGTGCATGCGATGTGAAGAAACATCTGTCAGTCCAGACTGCATTTTCAAGGGCATGGCAGCCCACTTTTATTTGATAGGGTGCAATTAGCAGATTTGATGTGCATCTGAAAGGCAGCATGTTTCTGTGCGTGTCGAGAAACACATGATTTTGCATGCATTCCCAACCTGCACCAGTGTGAACGTAGCCTTATGGGAAGATTGCTGTTAAAAAAATCAATTCTCTGTATCATGACTTCTCATTCGCTGCCCCACCACTGCATTTACTTCCTAAATTAGTTAAAGCTGTGAATGTATGGTGAATTCTGGATGAATCTGACACTACGTTCTTATGCCCCGTACACACGAACGTACTTTCCGGCAGAATAGGTCCGATGGAATCATTCCGTCGATCGTGTGTGGGATAATCCGATAGTTTTTGTAAAAAAAGTCAGACGGACCTAGAAATAGAACATGTTTCAAATACTTCCGACGGACTCAATTCTTATCAGCAAAACTGTTCATCTGTATGCTGGTCCGATGGACCAAATACGCCGCAAGGGCAGCTATTGGCTACTGGCTATTGAACTTCCTTTTTCTAGTCCCTTCGTACGTCATCACGTTCAAAACGAACGAACTTTCAAACGGACTTTGGTCCATTCGTGTGTGGGCAAGTCCGTTTGTCTGGCACCGTTCGTCTGTATGCTGATCCGACGGACCAAATATGACGCAAGGGCAGCTATTGGCTACTGGCTATTGAACTTCCTTTTCTAGGTCCATCGTACGTCATTGCGTTTAAAACGAATGGACTTTCAAACGGACTTTGGTCCGTTTGTGTGTGGGCAAGTCCGTTTGTCTGGCACCGTTCGTCTGTATGCTGGTCCGACGGACCAAATACTACGCAAGGGCAGCTATTGGCTACTGGCTATTGAACTTCCTTTTCTAGTCCCGTCGTACGTCATCACGTTCAAAACGAACGAACTTTCAAACAGACTTTGGTCCATTCGTGTATGGGCAAGTCAGTTTGTCTGGCACCGTTCGTCTGTATGTTGGTCCGACGGACCAAATATGACGCAAGGGCAGCTATTGGCTACTGGCTATTGAACTTCCTTTTCTAGTCCCATCGTACGTTATTACGTTTAAAACTAATGGACTTTCAAACAGACTTTGGTCCGTTCGTGTGTGGGCAAGTCCGTTTGTCTGCCACCGTTCATCTGTATGCTGGTCCGACGGACCAAATACGACGCAAGGGCAGCTATTGGCTACTGGCTATTGAACTTCCTTTTCTAGTCCCATCGTAGGTCACCGCGTTCAAAACAAATGGACTTTCGAACAGACTTTGGTCCGTTCGTGTGTGGGCAAGTCCGTTTGTCTGGCACCGTTCGTCTGTATGCTGGTCCGACGGACCAAATACGATGCAAGGGCAGCTATTGGCTACTGGCTATTGAACTTCCTTTTCTAGTCCCGTCGTACGTCATCACGTTCAAAACTAATGGACTTTCAAACGGACTTTGGTCCATTCGTGTGTGGGCAAGTCCGTTTGTCTGGCACCGTTCGTCTGTATGCTGATCCGACGGACCAAATATGACGCAAGGGCAGCTATTGGCTACTGGCTATTGAACTTCCTTTTCTAGTCCCATCGTACGTCATCACGTTCAAAACGAACGGACTTTCGAATGGACTTTGGTCCGTTTGTGTATGGGCAAGTTTGTTTGTCTGGCACCGTTCCTCTGTATGCTGGTCCGACGGACCAAATACGACGCAAGGGCAGCTATTGGCTACTGGCTATTGAACTTCCTTTTTCTAGTCCCGTCGTACGTCATCATGTTCAAAACGAAAGAAATTCCGAACAGACTTTGGTCCGTTCATGTGTGGGCAAGTCCGTTTGTCTGGCACCGCTTGTTTGTATGCTGGTCCGACGGACCAAATATGACGCAAGGGCAGCTATTGGCTACTGGCTATTGAACTTCCTTTTTCTAGTCCCATCGTACGTCATCGCGCTCAAAACGAACAAACTTTCGAACGGACTTTGGTCCGTTCGCGTGTGGGCAAGTCCGTTTGTCTGGCACCGTTCCTTTGTATGCTGATCCGACGGACCAAATATGACGCAAGGGCAGCTATTGGCTACTGGCTATTGAACTTCCTTTTCTAGTCCCGTCGTACGTCATCACGTTCAAAACTAATGGACTTTCAAATGGACTTTGGTCCGTTCATGTGTGGGCAAGTCCGTTCGTTCGGAAGTCCGTCGGAACTGCGTTGGGAAGACCGTCGGACCTATTCTGCCGGAAAGTCCGGCCGTGTGTACGCGGCATTAGTCAGAAGACTAGCGGAGCTCTTATTAATTACATTCCGGTGACTTTCACTTCACCCTGTCATTTAGGTTGGCTTTTACAGTGACACTTAAACTTTTCTCCTGCGAGCTCTTTCTTCATGTTAATTAAAAAAGTGATTAATATTACGTCGTATAAGCTTACTGAAATTCATACAGTCAATTAACAAATTAAACTCAGCCATGAATGTAAAGTAAATACAATTTTCATTCCACGTTTAAAGAGAGGAACCTGTCCTGTCTATCAGCGGAGGGATGCCGGGATCGCTCTTCTAGGGATCGCTCTTCTATATCTGCATTACGGCTGATGGCGAATTGATAATTTGGCCAGAGTTACGAGTTTGCTATGTGATCGTGGATGCCGACCGCTCTTCTGCTTATCATTTAATAGAGGCGAATGCAACATTCCCTAAAGAAAGATGCACCTGGATGCTTTATAAATACTAATGTGTCTTAAAGTGTGATAAAGAGACAACCATTAATAATGCATTAGGAAGATAGAATCATGGAAGGGTGAGTCTATAGCAGCTCATTATTAGCCTGTTATTGCCAGGGACAGGGCCGGATTAACATAGGGGCTATTGGAACTGCAGCTCCAGGCCCCTTTCTCAAGATAGGCCCATTTGCCCCCAAAAAAAAAAAAAATTCAAAAATAAAAGATCGACTTTGAGTGTTGTAGCTCAGCAATCAGGAGTCAGAGACTACATACAGAGCGGCCAGTTTAAATACAAGCTGGCACACTCTGCAGCAGACTGAGAGGATGAACTCACAGTGCTTATAATAATTATTTGCATATTACTTATGATAATTAACCCCTTGCCACCCAGGCCAATTCTGACACTTCTCTCCTACATGTACAAATCATAATTTTTTTTTATAGAAAATTACTCAAGCCTCAAGCATTATATATGTTGTTTTAGCAGACACCCTATGGAATAAAATTGTGGTCTTTGCAACTTTTTATGTTACACGATATTTGCTATTGTTCTCACTCTAACGATCGTGGCATATGTAACCTGTGTGTATCTGGCTCTGATACTAGCCAGTGCCTACCCAGCCACTGACTAGTATCTCTCCCCAGCCTGTCCCCACACACCCTCTCACCTGCTCACCTGTGAATGGGGGAATTACTCCTGCAGTGTTATTGTGTTCTGCCAGTGAATACAATGATCAGTGTTGCTAACTATAGCTGACAGCACTGATTGTTTTGGGAAAAACCTGACAGGCTGGTTGTACTCAAGTCGGTTAATAGGTTGACTTGTGTAAAACCAGGTAGCCCATACATAGATCGACTATGGCTGGTCTCTGCTTAATTGGTGTAATTTCAATCCATGTATGGCCCGCTTAACCACTACGCAGTCCCTCAACATCCTTCCACAAACCTTTACATTTTTCCTTCCCAGATTCCTTCATCCTCCTCTCCTATACCTAGTGCCCACTGTCATACCCTTCACACTTCTCTCCTATACATAGCGCCCGCTGTCATACCCTACACACTCCTCTCCTGTACATAGTGCCCGCTGTCATACCCTCCACACTCCTCTGCTGTGCATACTGCCCACAGTCATACTCTTCACACTCCTCTTCTGTACATAGTGCTTTCTGTCATACCCTCCACACTCCTCTCATGTACATAGTGCCCACTGTTAGACCCTCCACATTCCTCTCCCTCACCTGCACATACTTCCCACTTTTAGAGGCCCTGAGGTAGGTTATGCCATAATGTACAAGTATGCACAGCATAATAGCACATTAGGGTACACTTAAATTGTCAGACTGAGCTGTTCTGTGATCAATCCGGCCCGGGCGATTCCATCTTCACCCGGTCTTCTTTCCGGGTTCTGTGCCTTCGGTCACTTGCCTTGGCTGGGCTGCGTTGATGTTATTCCCATGCATGCTCATGTGCATCCTTTCTCTCATCCCCCCTTTCTCTCTCATCCTCTTTCCCGTACCCCTCACACCTCTTTCACACCCTTTCTCTCTCTCTCTCTCTCTCTCTCTCTGGCCCTGGCCAGGGACTGAGAGTCCATCATTGTCAAATGCATGGAATGAGATGAGCTGCACATGGTAACCACAACCTACCACTCAGGGGTATTACATCCAGGCAGACAGTGTTACAAGCAACCGAACACCAAAATCCACTGGCTTGCCAGTGTAGCGGCCATAACCCTCGATGGGGCGGCCTTGACTGTTGGGCTTACCGGTTACCTCCGCTTGGCTTGTTCCTCCAGGTCTAGGGGTTCCCAGGGTTAGTACCCAACGACTTTGCACGCTGACACCATAAAAGTCCTTTAGAAAGGTTATTATTTGCAGGGGTAACATCCAACAGACACAGTCACATGTGGGAACAGAGGGCAAGGATGAAGAAAACTCAGGCACCTTGAACTGCTAAGTATACGAAAGTCTCTATTTGCCAACCCAGAGAGTAGCCACTCCAAGCTGAACAAATCTCTAGCCAGAGATTATGGCAGTCAGCACTTGAATTACGAAATTTGCACAGTCTTTAATCTTGACTCAAAGCGGTACTCAGAAACAAAACAGGAACCTTTCCTCAGTACCTGGAAGGTTATCCGTCTCCTTGACAGTATTGGGGAAGCGTGGATTCTCTAGTGTCCTTGACAACCCAGCAACCAGGCACTTCTCAGGATGCCATCTTGTTGGCCCTCCTCCGAAGAGTCCTCCCACGGTCGCTTACATGAGCTGCGGTGCCCCTCCAAGTTGAGAGCGCACCCGGACGCCTTGAATCCTCCCTCAGTTACTGCGCCTCGGACCAGCCGGTTCCGAGACTCGGGAACAGATGGATCCTTGCCCCAGACCAAGCGGGTCTGTGGGGCCTGTCAAACCAAACATGTTGCGGGGCGGCACCAGATCCAGGAACAGGCGGCTCTGGCCTAACGAACCCCAAACACGTGACTCCAGCATCTTAAGTATCCTTCCCCAGACTCCTCAGCGGGGCCAAACGCACCCACCGATTGGGTACCGGCATTCCCCGGAGCCAAACGTCCAACCAGGCCTGGTTCTGAGTCCGTCATGTGTACCTCACCGCACACATGATTAGGCAGAACCCCAAAACAGCCCAGCCAAACTGATGCCAAAGCTTCCCTATCCAATTAACTCTCAGAACTCCTTTACTGTTCTGAGAAACAAAAATAACTAAATTTACACCTAGCGGACACCTTGAAAAGGTATCACCGCTACACCAGTAACCTGAAACTTTGGTTATAAAAAACTTGCATAGCCACTTCAAGGCCTTTTCTGGCACATTTGTTTACAAGTTTAGATATTTTTTGCTAGAAAATTACTTAACCATTATGTCTTGTCTAAATTCTAGGTGCAAAACTTATGGCTTTTTTCTTTTTTTTAGAAAGCAGTCACAGCCGGAGTAGAGAATCCTACCATCTACCAGCATAGTGCAGAGAAGGACCCTTGTTCTCTGTGTGGAAGCAGTGGTCTCTCTGCAGGGTAAGGTGACATCTAATATTGGTCATATATCTAAAGCAGTGATCTCCAAACTGACCGGATGCAGCCCTTTGCTTGTCTTTATCCGGCCCTTGGGGCACTAATCCCTCCACTCACATTTCCAATGGGGCATAATTCCTTTCACGGACACCAACAGTGGAGCATAATTCCTCCCACTAATAATAGTGATGAGGCACTATTCCTTCCACTGACACCAATGATAGGGCTCTATTCCTCCCACTAATACCAATGATGGGGCACTATTCCTCTCACTTGTACCAATGATGGGGCATTATTCCTTCTACTGACACCATTCATAGGGCACTATTCTTCCGACTGACACCAATGATGGGGCACTCTTCCTCCCACCGACACCAATGATAGGGCTCTCTTCCTTCCACTGACACCAATAATGGGGAATTATTCCTCTCACTGGTACAAATGATTGGGGCATTATTCCTCCTACTGACACCAATGATAGGGCTCGCTTCCTCCCACTGACACCAATGATGGGGAATTATTCCTCTCACTGGTACCAATAATGGGGCACTATTCCTCCCACTGACATCAGAGATGGGGCATTATTCCTCCCACTAATATCAATGATGGGGCACTATTGCTCCCACTGACACCATTTGTAGGGCACTATTCCTACCAATGATACCAATGATGGGGCACTATTCCCCCCACTGACACCATTCATAGGGCATTATAGCTCCCATTAACACCATTCATGGAACACTATTTCTCCCACTGACACCAATGATGGGGCATAGTTACCAGCCTCCAGAAATTTTCTACTCGCACTGGTCACAGTCCAACCCCCTCTGAAGTCTGAAAGACAGTAAAGAGGCCCTTTGCTTGGAAAGTTTGAAGACTCCTGATCTATAGGAATGTTAGGGAAGCAACGGTAGGCAGACTCCGCCACTCAGGAAGGTGAAAGTTACTGTGAGGACCTATCTTAAAGAGGAGTCCCGGTTAAAAAAAAAAATGTTTAAAAGTCAGCAGCTACAAACACTGTAGCTGCTGATATTTAATAAGCACACTTACTTGTCCAGGGTGCCCGTGATGTCGGCCACCCAAGGCCAATTCGTCCATCGGATCGGGTCCCAGCGCCGCCATTCAAAGTAAGGGAAACAGGCAGTGGAGCCTTGCAGCTTCACTGCCCATTTCCTACTGCGCATGCGTGAGTCGCGCTGCGCTTTGTGAATGGCCGGCTGTGTTCTGGGACACACACAGTTCCCAGAACACACCTTGCCCCATTCCCCAGAAGACAACGTGAGGAGGAGAAGACTGAAGATCACTGCGGTGTAGGAAGTGGCAGATTAGGAGGATTTGCCTAGCAACAGGTATTTCTGGTAAGTAAAAAAAAAAGCTTTTTTTTCACATTTTTAGGAGCATTTTAATGCAATTTTTTTTTTTTTTTTTTTTTTTTTTTTAGGGTGGACCTCCGCTTTAATATCTAGAGGACAGAACAAGGTAAGAATCTGCAGTTAAGTAATCCTTGTAATGTATATAAATGACCTGAAGAGGATTAACTTTTTATTTTCATTTGTAATGCTACTTTTGGGTGGCTGACCTTTTAATATGATTTTTTTTTTAAATGGTCCATAAAAAAAAAAAAAAAAGAGATTCCTTCTTATAGGGAAAAATGGTTCCAGTATATTATCAGTAGCTATAATAGAAGAAAATACCTTTCTACGCCGACATTTACTGAGAACATAATTTAAGCTTCTAACGATCTCATTTAGCACGACCTTGTGAACCTCCCCCGGGAATCCTGAAACGCAATGAGTTTTATCTCCAACGAAATGGGAAAGTGCCTGAAAATGCATAGCATGGAGTAGGCACATGCAGTGAGGCTATGCTGACATCTAGTGGCCATTTTTGAAATAGGTGAAAACAGTCCACTAGAAGGAAATTCACATACAGCAGACACAGTGAATCCAGTCTATTGTAACCCAAACATTTATAAATAGTCACATTTGTTTCTTGTACGCCACAGGTAAATGTGATTGTCACTAATACAAGTACCGTATATATTCTCGAGTATAAGCCGACCCGAATATAAGCCGAGGCACCTAATTTTTACCACAAAAAACTGGGAAAACGTATTGACTCGAGTATAAGCCTAGGGTGAGAAATGCGCAGCTGCTGTAAGTGTAAAAGAGGGTCAACAATGCCCATTTGCAGCCTCACTGTGCCCATTTGCAGCCATAGGTCCCTCAAACTTGGTAGTTAAAGGTTCCTGGATGCCCCCTAGCTGCAGCCAAAATTTGGGGTCTCTGGACCCAAAGGGTCCCGAAATGGCATTGCTGCAGATGGACACAGTTGACCGACTTTTGGGCCCTGTATCTCGGGCCACTTGGTGCTAGGATAAGTTGCATTGCTAGTTCCATTGGGTTTGCACACCAAATATGGGGTTGGAAAATGTCAAGCACTTTTCTGCAGCAGAGAATGACATTTTCCGAACCGACTTTGGGGCCCCGTATCTCGGTGACACTTGGTGCTAGGAACCCAAAATTTTGATATGTTGTAGTGTTGTAGTACAAATGTGGGGTTCCTAGCACCAAGTGGCCCCGAGATACCGAGAAATTTGCCATCATCATCCTTCCTTATGTCATCAGGAGCTGGCTGACTCTTCCGGATTCTTGCCGCCAGCCCACTGATGGTCCAGTTTCAGTAGACTACCCAAAGGCCTCCTGAGATGTAAGGCCTCCATTGAGGCTGTGGGCATTTGGTGTGTAAGCCATGCTCCCCTAGGCAAGAAATGGGCCCTTATATTAAAAAAACAAGACAAATTATGAATACTTTTTTTTTGTAATTGTGTGAAAGGAGGGAGGATGATTAAAGTATATGTAAACCCTCACCTTGTAAAACAACCCATTCAGTTTAAAATAGAAATGAAAGGCAAAAAAACATTTGTTTCTAGATATATAAAAAAAATCATATATAATTTTTTCCCCTTTTTTTATAGAGATTCACATTTCCTCTGTTTTAGGCTACAAAAAGGAGCTTGGAGAGCTGGGGGAGAAGAAACAGCAGTAGACTGATCTTCCCAGTGAATAGCTGTGCAAAGTAGGGGGGGGGGGGTGTCAGGACAAGTCTGATCTCTGGAGGAGAGCGGGCTAAGTTCCCAGCACAGCCAGAAAACCGACCATGGTGTGTTCTCCTGCTTAGTGTGGTCAGTCCATGGTACAGCAGGCACATATCAGGAATATGAAATGTTGGGTTTACATATTCTTTAATATTATAAAAAAAGGGATTAGTAGAATCCTCCCTCTCCTGTTCTTTCCTCTGGCGGTGGGGGGGTCATAAATCAATATCAATGAAAACCACTCCATTCTCCTGGGAGCTCAAGGTGAGTTGATATCATGTCCATTGAACCATGGGCTCAAAGAAAATGTGTTCCACCAAAAGAAGACTGGGACTGAACCACAGAGGAGGACTAATGGCCAGTATACACAGTCAGACTTTCCGACGGAAAATATGCAATCGGAGCTTGTTGTCGGAAATTCCGACCATGTGTAGGCTCCATCGGACATTTTCCATCGGAATTTCCATCGCACAAAATTTGAGATCTGGTTCTCAAATTTTCCGACAACAAAATCCATTCACGCAAATTCCGATCGTGTGTACACAATTCCGACGCACAAAGTGCCACACATGCTCGGAATCAAGCAGAAGAGCAGCACTGGCTATTGAACTTCATTTTTCTCGGCTCGTTGTACTTGCTGTATGTCACCGTGTTCTTGACGTTCGGAATTTCCGACCAACTTTGTGCGACCGTGTGTATGCAAGACAAGTTTAAGCCAACATTCGTTGGAAAAAAAACATGGGATTTTGTTGTCGGAATGTCTGATCGTGTGTACAGGGCATTATAGTGTAGTACTGATGCATATTGCGTGGCCATTTTTCATTTTTTTTTATTTGGGGGTGAAAGCTAATACTTTAAAGTGGTTGTAAACCCTTACTTAGACCTCTTTCACACAGAGGCGTTTTTCAGGTGCTTTTGGGCTAAAAATAGCGCCTGTAATGCGCCTGAAAAACAGCTCCCCTGCCCGAGTGCTTTCACACTGAGGCGATGCGCTGGCAGGACGTTAAGAAAACTCCTGCAAGCAGCATCTTTGGAGCGGTGAACCGCGTGTCTTTTTAACCCTTTTTCGGCTGCTAGCGCGGGTTAAAAGTGCCCAGCGAGCGTCCGAAAACCTCCGCAAAAACTACGGTAAAGCGCAGCTAAAAATAGCAGCGCTTAAGTGCCGACGTCTCGGTGTGAAAGCAGCCAAACAGTGCCTTGAAAAAGTATTCATACCCTTGAAATTTTCCACATTTTGTCATGTTACAACCAAAAACATAAATTTATTTTATTGGGATTTTATGTGATAGACCAACACAAAGAGGCACATAATTGTGAAGTGGAAGGAAAATGATAAATGGTTTTCCAAATTCTTTACAAATAAATATGTGAAAAGTGTGGGGTACATTTGTATGGCGCCCCCCTGAGTCAATACTTTGTAGAACCTCCTTTCACTACAATTACAGCTGCAAGTCTTTTTGTGGATGTCTCTACCAGCTTTGCACATCTAGAGAGTGACATTTCTTCCCATTCTTCTCTGCAAAATAGCTCAAGCTCTGTCAGATTGGATGGAGAGTGTCTGTGTACAGCAATTTTCAAGTCTTACAACAGATTATCAATTGGATTTAGGTCTGGACTTTGACTGGGCCATTCTAACACATGAATATGCTTTGATCTAAACCATTCCATTGTAGCTCTGGCTGTATGTTTAGGGTCGTTGTCCTGCTGGAAGGTGAAGCTCCGCCCCAGTCTCAAGTCCTTTTCAGACTCTAATACCGTGTACACACGACCGGACTTTTCGACTAACTTTTGACGGATTTCCGTTGAATCGGACTTGTCTACACACAATCACACCAAAGTCCGACGGATTCGACCATGATGACGTACGAAGGGACTAGAAAAAGGAAGTTCATAGCCAGTAGCCAATAGCTGCCCTAGCGTTGGTTTTCGTCCGTCGGACTAGCATACAGACGAACTGATTTTTCGACCAGACTCGAGTCTGTCGGAAAGATTTGGAACATGTTCCAAATCTAAAGTCAGTCTGATTTTCGACAGTAAAGGTCCGCTGAAGGTCTGATGAAGCCCACACGCGGTTAAATTGTCCGACGGATTCGTTCCGTCGCACCAGTTCGGTCAAAAAGTCCGGTCGTGTGTACACGGCATAACAGGTTTTCTTCTAAGATTGTCCTGTATTTGGCTCCATCCATCTTCCCATCAACTCTGACCAGCTTCCCTGTCCCTGCTGAAGAAAAGCACCCCCACAATATGATGCTGTTACCACCATGTTTCACAGTGAGGGTGGCGTGTTCAGGATGATGTGTAGTGTTAGTTTTCTGCCACACATAACATTTTGCTTTTAGGCCAAAAAGTTCAATTTTGATCTCATCTGACCAGAGCACCTTCTTCCACATGTTTTCTGTGTCCCCCACATGGCTTCTCACAAACTGCAAACAGGACTTCTTATGGCTTTCTTTCAACAATGTCTTTCTTCTTCCCACTCTTCCATAAAGGCCAGATTTGTGGAGAGCACGACCAGTGATGTAAGTAACTGAGTTAAAATAAACTGAGTTACCTAACGCAGTTACTTTAGAGGGTAACGAGTAATCTAACTGATTACTTTTCCCCTCATGGTAACTCAGTTCCCATTACTTTGGCTTAGTTACCCCAATTACATCTACCGCCACTAGATGGCAGTAGTGTAATTCCGGCGTCCTGCCGAAAAAGTTCCCCCGCCGGATGAGGACCCCCTGTACTGCGCAGGCGCAGGGCTTGTGCAGTAGGAAGGACTACGGAGCTTCTGAAAATTGCCGGACCTAAACAGCTCTGAGGGAACTCTACACCGCGCAGGTGCAGTTAACATGTAATTGTACGAGGTGATGCCGCACGCTCCTGATGCTCGTGCTACTCTGCAAGGGGCGTCTATCGTGTAAGTATCGTCTAGTATTACTGTAACCAAGGGGCGCATTTATTATTATTGTTATATATCGAGCTCTGCCCATTAATTTAACATTCGCCCTCTTCTGTAGCCATCCGCCCCTTACACGATATAATAATAATAGACCCGCCCCTTACACAATATAATAATAATAGACCCGCCCCTTGCTTACACGCTATAACAGATCTGCCCCTTGGTTAGAGTAATAATAGAGCAGCCCCTTGGTTACACGATATATAACAATAATAATAAATGCCCCCCTTGGTTACAGTAATACTAGACCCGCCCCTGAGTTACACGTATAGAATATTAAAAAAAAAAAGTCAGTTACTTTGCTGCGTAACTAATTACTTTTCCAATGTAGTAACTGAGTTACTAACGCAATTACTTTTTGGGAGAAGTAATTTGTAACTTAACTAAATTACTTTTATAAAGTAAGAAGACCAACACTGAGCACGACTAATAGTTGTCCTGTGGACAGATTCTCCCACCTGAGCTGTGGATCTCTGCAGCTCCTCCAGAGTTCCCATGGGCCTCCTGACTGCTTCTATAATTAATGCTCTTCTTGCCCGACCTGTCAGTTTAGGTGGACGGCCATGTCTTGGTAGGTTTGCAGTTGTGCCATACTCTTTCCATTTTTGGATGATGGGGGCTTCAAAGAACTGAAGATGAAATTACACACAGGTGGACTCTATTTACTAATTAGGTGACTTCTGAAGGCAATTGGTTCCACTAGATTTTAGTTAGGGGTATCAGAGTAAAGTGGGGTTAATACAAATGCACGCCACACTTTCCACATATTTATCTGCAAAAAAATGAGAAAGCCACTTTTTCATTTTCCTTCTACTTCACAATTATGTGCCACTTTGTGTTGGTCTATCACAGTGATGGCGAACCTTGGCACCCCAGATGTTTTGGAACTACATTTCCCATGATGCCCAGGCACTCTGCAGTGTAGTTGAGCATCATGGGAAATGTAGTTCCAAAACATCTGGGGTGCCAAGGTTCGCCATCACTGGTCTATCACATAAAACCCCAATAAAATATATTTACGTTTTTGGTTGTAACATGTCAAAATGTGGAAAATTTCAAGGGGTATGAATACTTTTTCAAGGCACTGTATACCCAGTGAAGTGACTGGCCTTAGGTGACACACCGAGATGAAACAAATCCTCCTACATAAGTTGTACCTGTTTACCTACAGTCTTCTCTTTTCTATAGCTGTTCAAAGTCCAGAATTTTTACAGCTTGTCTGAGATTTCAGAAAGCAGGGGGCAAGGAGCTGAAGTTACACTATGCAGAGCTCAATGAGGAGAACTCTTGAGAGCTGATTGGAGGGAAGGGACCCCCCCCCCCCCTTTCACACAGCACACAGGAACAGAGCTAAGGCTGTCAATCACAGGCTGTGTGCTAGAGGTCCCATCCCTGTCACCTTTTTACCTCTTGGTGTCAGGAAAACTTGTCAGAAGTGACTCATGCAGAGAGCAGAAGAACGACACTTAGTGCTCTTGCTTGAGACGAGTACACACTATAAAGAGATATGGTTTGTTTATATTCATGTCTGAGGTTTACAACCACTTTAAGGTAAGCCTTGCACTAATAACTCAAAATAACTACTATCCATTTAACGAAAATATACTGTATGTAGTTGTAAATGTTGCTACTAAGAATGGAGGATATCCATTATCGTTTGAGAATATTGGACAGAATATGACTCTTTGTAGTTTTGAATCCAAACAGTTTTTGCATTTCATACAAGAAGAGCCCTATCTATTAGGGCAGAAAATGCCGCCATCCCTCCTCTCATGTATGACCACTACGTGTGGACCCTTCTTATACATCACATGTGGACCCTTCATATACACCACGCGTGGACCCTTCATATACACCACGTATGGACCCTTCTTATACACCACGTGTGGACCCTTCTTATACACCACGTGTGGACCCTTCTTATACACCACGTGTGGACCCTTCTTATACACCACGTGTGGACCCTTCTTATACACCACGTGTGGACCCTTCATATGCACCACCTGTGGACCCTTCATATACACCACGTGTGGACCCTTCTTATACACCACGTGTGGACCCCCTGTACTGTGCAGGCGCAGCGCTTGCGCAGTACAAAGGACTATGGAGCTTACGAAAATTGTCGAACCTAAACAGCTCTGAGTGAACTCTACACCGCGCAGGCGCAGTTAACATGTAATTGTACGAGGTGATGCCGCACGCTCCTGATGCTCGTGCTACTCTGCAAGGGGCGTCTATCGTGTAACTAAGGGGCGGGTCTAGTATTACTGTAACCAAGGGGCACATTTATTATTATTGTTATATATCGAGCTCTGCCCATTAATTTAACATTCGCCCTCTTCTGTAGCCATCCGCCCCTTACACGATATAATAATAATAGACCCGCCCCTTACACGATATAATAATAGACCCGCCCCTTGCTTACACACTATAACAGATCTGCCCCTTGGTTAGAGTAATAATAGAGCAGCCCCTTGGTTACACGATATATAACAATAATAATAAATGCACCCCTTGGTTTACAGTAATACTAGACCCGCCCCTTAGTTACACGTATAGAATATAAAAAAAAAAGTCAGTTACTTTGCTGCGTAACTAATTTGCCGTATTTATCGGCGTATAACACGCACTTTTTTCCCCTTAAAAAATCATGGGAAAATCGCAGGTGTGTGTTATACGCCGATCCCCGCCGATCTCCCGCTGATTTTTAAGAGGGGAGCGAGCGGAGCCGATATACCGAAAGCCGCGTGTATTTTCGGCTAGTCTCGGCTCCTTTCGCAGTCCCGCCCACCTCCACTGATTGCGGGAGGAGCCGAGCGCCGACAACATAAAGAAATCCGAGTTCGGCTATCCTCGGCTCCTCTCGGAGTCCCGCCCCTGACCGCGAGCAGAGCCGAGACTAGCCGAACTCGGATTTCTGTATGTTGTCGGCGCTCGGCTCCTCTCGCAATCAGTGGAGGTGGGCGGGACTGCGAGAGGAGCCGGCACGAGACTAGCCGAAAATACACGCGTCTTTCGGTATGTTGTCACGCGGCGCTCGTCCTCTCCACGCAAGGCAAGGCTGCACTGGGCAAGGCTGCAAAGGCACTGGGTAAGGCTGCACTGGGCAAGGCTGCAATGATGGACAAGGCTGCAGATGGACACTGGACAAGGCTGCATTGATGGGCATTTAAATGTAAGTTTTTTTCCTTAAACTTCCTTTCTTAAAGTTTTTTTCCTTAATATTCCCTCCTAAACTTGGGGTGCGTGTTATACGCCGGCGCGTGTTATATGCCGATAAATACGGTACTTTTCCAATGTAGTAACTGAGTTACTAATGCAATTACGTTTTGGGAGAAGTAATTTGTAACTTAACTAATTACTTTTTTAAAGTAAGATGACCAACACTGCTTATACACCATGGGGGTTATTTACTAAAGGCAAATCCACTTTGCACTACAAGTGCTCTTGGAAGTGCAGTCGCTGTAGATCCGAGGGGGACAGGCAAGGAAATAAAAAACAGCATTTTAGCTTGCACATGATTGGATGATAAAATCAGCAGAGCTTCCCCTCATTTCACATCTTCCCCTCAGATCTACATCGACTGCACTTCCAAGTGCACTTGTAGTGCAGAGTGGATTTGCCTTTAGTAAATCAACCCCCATGTGTAGACCCTTCATATACACCACCTGTGGACCCTTCACATACACCACCTGTGGACCCTTCACATACACCACATGTGGACCCTTCTTATACACCATGTGTGGACCATTCTTTTACACCATGTGTGGACCCTTCTTGTACACCACATGTGGACCATTCTTATACACCACATGTGGACCATTCTTATACACCACATGTGGACCTTTCCTATACACCACGTGTAGACCCTTCTTATACACCACCTGTGGACCCTTCTTATATACCACGTGTAGACCCTTCTTATACACCACCTGTGGACCCTTCTTATATACCACGTGTAGACCCTTCTTATATACCACGTGTAGACCCTTCTTATACACCAAATGTGGACCCTTCTTATACACCACATGTGGACCATTCTTATACACCACGTGTAGACCCTCCTTATACACCCCGTGTAGACCCTCCTTATACACCACCTGTGGACCCTTCATATACACCCCGTGTAGACCCTCCTTATACACCACCTGTGGACCCTTCTTATATACCACGTGTAGACCCTTCTTATATACCACGTGTAGACCCTTCTTATACACCAAATGTGGACCCTTCTTATACACCACATGTGGACCATTCTTATACACCACATGTGGACCTTTCCTATACACCACGTGTAGACCCTTCTTATACACCACCTGTGGACCCTTCTTATATACCACGTGTAGACCCTTCTTATATACCACGTGTAGACCCTTCTTATATACCACGTGTAGACCCTTCTAATACACCACCTGTGGACCCTTCTTATATACCACGTGTAGACCCTCCTTATACACCCCGTGTAGACCCTCCTTATACATCCCATGTAGACCCTTTTTTTACAGAACACACAACTTCTTCTTACTTGTCTTCAAATTTTGAGGAATTGGGATGAAACTGGATATCAGTAGTTTGATTTTTGTGTCTTCCACACTTGTCATCGATGTCATACGCCTCCACCTTGTCAGACCAATCCATCTCCAGCTTCTCCTTGGCATCTCTGTTCAACCTGAGGAGGAACAAATATGGACATGGCTAAAGATTCCATGGTAGCTGACTGCAGGTTCATTCTGAGATAACATACTGTAACTTACTGAGCCCTGCCCTAAAAAGAGGCAGCTAACCTTCCACAGCTTTCTCCATTTTTGTGAATGAAGACATTTACCACCTCCACTAGAAATGTGCAATTCGTTACGGTCCGAATCTAAATTTGGGACAAATTTTTGGTTATTCAGAGATTCGGATGTATCTGAATTTCTGAATAACAATAGTAAAGAATTTAGTTAAAATTAGTTTTGTTTATTAGTTTTCCAACTGATTCCAAATTTTCGGACCCAGCTGGTCAATGACGTCACAAGGGGGCGGGATCACTCAGCGATGTCATCGGTTGCCCACGCCCCTTGTTTTTTAGGAACTGTCAGATGGCGGGAGCCTTCTGCGGGTGTGGACCTTTTTATTTTTTCAGGTCGGCGGCGGCGGCATTCATCGTGATTGACGCTGGACATTTTTTTTTGTATATAAAGGAATTGTCAAAAACTGTCTCTGTGTTTTTTTATTTATTTTTGACACTTTTTTGGTGTCATACTCACATGTGACAGAATCTGTAGGCCCCCAGATTCTAATAACCCCCCTGCTCACAGACCCCCACAACCATCGCCCAAAATTTTGGGGAAGAGGCCCTTGTCCCCATCAAGGGAGCACGCCCCCATGTCGAGGGCATGTGGCCTGGTATGGTCCAAGAGAGGAGGGGGGGGGGGGGGCGGTTTGGATTTTTGGGAGTGAATATTTGGGGTGAATACTCCCCCCGAAATTATGTCTCTCTCAGCAGAGCACGCTGTGATTGGCCAAAGCATGCAGATCAGGTGCATGCTTTGGCCAATCATCAAACAGCAATGCACTATGACCTCACAGTGGATTATGGGGCATAATCCAATTTTTTGCAAACTCCCCATATGTTCGGTTCATTTTAGAACAAACGAACACATGATTTTTGAGTTGAACCGTGGGCTCATCCCTAAAAATGTATAAAGAAATTAGGCTTTTTAAAAAAAAAATTTGAATATGTTTTATAGCAGAAAGTATGAAATATTGTTTTATTTTTTTTTTTAAATTGTCAGCCTTTTTTTGTTTATCGAATAAAAATAAAAAAAAAACCCAGTGGTGATTAAATACCACCCAAAGAAAGCTCTATTTGTGTAAAAAAAATGATATACATTTCAGTTATTGCGCGGTCATGCAACTCTGTACCCAATGGAAATTTATTCTGGGGACAGCTCTAACAGCAGGGATTTCCTCTCACTTTCTGTTCATCACATCTCCCCAATGAGGATAGAGACCATAATAAAAACCTGACAGAGGGTTTAACTCCAAAACTACGAAAAAAGTGTTTTGCTTAGAGATTCACTTCAACCAGTTGTGGACACTGGGTATGCAACACACCCCATCCTTCTCCCCCCTTTCCCTCTGCTGACTCTTCCCCCCCAACAAATTTTGCCCATAATTTCTCTAATAGATTATTTCCTATAATTGTCACCCCCATATGCAGTTTAGTTTTCTGAAATGCCTTAATGAGAAAATATATACATTTTGGCCACTAGATGGTGCGAACGATCATAGAGATTAGTCTATAATCCCTGGTTCACACTGATGCGTTTTCAGATACGACTTGGGTCCCATGACAATAGAAATAACATTGCTTCCAATAGTGCCGGGTCACATTAATGCAGCACAGCTGCAATGCGACTTTGGGAAAGGGTGGGATGAGAAGATGCTGCGGGGGGCGTGTCTATCAACACTGGCACTGCTGATTCACAAACCTACAGCTTGTCAATCATCACCCGGCCACACCCAGTCCTGCCCACTGCTTCATGGATGGACAGCACTTCCTTTGCTGCTGAGCCCCTCCCTGTGTGTGCTGCAGCGTCTGGGAGGGGGAGCACATGAGACATAAAACATAGTGAATTTGGCTCAGTCAGGAAAGGTAAAAGACATTTTGGAAGATGGTTATATTCTTTCTATATAATTCTATTCTCTTCTTTTTTTTTTATTCTATTCTCTTATTTTCTAATTCAAATTTATTCTATTCAAAATTAGAGTGTCAGAAGATGGTTATATTCTATTTTATTCTAGTCTATTTTTTTGTATTTTATTCTATTCTACGCTCTTATTTTCTACTTTATTCTTTTCTATTAATTTCTATTCTATTCAAATGATTATATTCTTTCTATTTTGTTCTATTATATTGAATTCTATTCTATTCAAATCTATTCTATTTAAATCCATTCTATTCGAATTTGAATTTATTCTATTTGAAATTCGAAAGACAGTTTTATTCTATTTTACTCTATTCTGTTGTTTATCATATTCTTTTTTATTCTTTTGGTTTCTATTTTATTCTTTTCTAATCTATTCAAATCTATGCTATTTTAAATTCAAATTTCAGAAGACAGTTATGTTCTTTCTATTTTATTCTATTCTATTGAATTATATTCTATTGTTTTCTATCCTAGTCAATTCTTTTCTAGTCTATTCTATTCTTATCTATTCTATTAGAATGTATTCTATTCTAAATTAGAATTTAGGAAGATCGATATATTCTATTTTATTCTATTGTTTTTTTTTTTATTCTATTTTTTTTCTATTCTTTTATTCTCTATTCTGTAATTCTGTAACGCTATTCTAATCGATTCTATTTAAATTCAAATTCATTCTATTTCGAAATTTGAATTTGACAGTTGTATTCTATTTTATCCTATTCTATTGTTTATTCTATTCTCTTCTTTTCTATTCTATTCCTTTATTTTATATTCTATTTTATTCTATTCTTGTTTTTTAACTCAAATTTGATTTAGAATTTCGATTCAAATTTTGTCCGGATTTCATTTCGGAGTTTGGGATTCGTTTAAAGCGGGCCTTCAGTCATTTTTTCAACTTTCCAGCTAATAAATCTTCTGCCCTTGTTGTTTTAACTTTGGATAGTAAAACCAGTACACACCTTATACAGCCCACTTCCTGTTTCTTGTCTGGTCATTAGACCAGGGTTGCCAACCGCCAGTAAATTTACTGACAGTTTGTAAAAATCTGTGATTTTTTTTTCAACTGCCGGTTAATATCAGGGGCTGATAATTTCATGCAGGGTTGACTTTTTAAGTGTAAATCAAGCAAATTACTTTGGTATGGGTATTGTCAGTGTTTCCATATCATGTTTATACTGTTCAAATATTCACTGCATTAGTTTTCAATAGGAGTTCTGTCATTTCTCAGGCTGCCAGTAAAAAATGTGCTCCACCGGTATATTTTCCATGTTTTGTCAGTAAAAAATGCTGCAGGAGGTTGGCAACCCTGCATTAGACTAGGCTTATGACATCATGCACAGCTCTCTCTCTCACTCTCATGAGAGTTTGCCAGGAAGGAAGGGAGGGATGAGTCATAAGAGGGCCAATGAGAGCTGCAGGGCTGGAGGTGTGTGTCTGTGTAAATCCAGGAAGTGAACAGGCAGCAGTTTCAGCTGCCCACAGTTAAAATGGTTGCAGCCAGACTCAGTGGAGGGAGATTTCTGCATCATATTTGGCAAGTACAGAATCACAGTCTATATAAAATAATATACAAAGTGGTTAGAGGGAAGCTTCAGAATGGCAAAGATGTTTTATTACAAATTATGTGAGCAGACTGCAGTTCCTCTTTAATGTCGTTACTATTGTTATTCCGATATTCGCATACATTCGAATTTCCGAATAACAAAAAAAATGTGTCCGAATTTGGATTTGGAACGCAACATGTCTAATTTAGACTGTCATACAGGAGCCCTTAGATGTAGTTTAACTAATGTAATCACTATAGATCAGTATTCCCTGATATTTATACACTTACCAAGCTCTCCCTCTATATTAATATGAACTACGATTGTAAAACGCCTATTTTCCCTCATTAGTGTGACCCCCATTCACATCCCCTCTTATGTGCTCCTTCTCTTCTCCCTGTACTGTCTTCCTGGATGACTTAGAATAGAATTCAAACATTTGCCGAGAAGTTGAAAGCTCTCTTAGATGATGTCTATCCTGACGGTCCTTTGCTGGCGCTCTCAATTGCCAAGCCGCCAATCATCCGTCTGGTCACCTCTGACCTCTCCTGTATGGGAAGCGGCTCATCACACAACATCAGAGCGCCGTCTCCTCCCAGCTTCACAACCACTGACAGCTGTCTGAGGACGCCATCGCCGTAAACAAAAACCACAAACGTGGGAACGTGTGGCCGGGGCCGGGGTTATAAAGGTGAACTATCTTTACGTTTCTCGGCCCAATAACAGGCAACAAAGTCTTTACAGCTGTATTGATTTACTAAAATATCTTCTTAAAACAGATGGTATTTAAAGTTGAACTCTATTCTATTCTTTTTTATTCTTTGGTTTTCTATTCTATTCTAATCTATTTAAACGTATTCTATTTTAAAATAAAATTTCAGAAGACAGTTATATTCTATTGTTTTATGTTCTATTCAATTCTTATCTAGCCTATTCTATTCTTATCTATTCTATTATGCCCCGTACAAACGGTCAAATTTTCCGACGGAAAATGTCCTATCGGACCATGTTGTCGGAAATGCCGACCGTGTGTGGGCTCCATCGGACTTTTTCCGTCGGAATTTGAGACGGAAAAAGTTTGAGATTCTGCTCTCAAATTTACCGACAAAAAAGTCCTATCGGACTTTTTTCGATCGTGTGTAGTGAATTCCGACGGACAAAGTGCCACGCATGCTCAGATCACATTACAAGACCAAAGCTATTGGCTACTAGCCTCTACGTAGTCCCGTCGTACGCAACGAACGTCACCACGTTCAGAATGATCGGATTTTCCGACAACTTTGTCCGACCGTGTGTATGCAACACCAGTGTCGGACAAAATCCGTCGGAAAAAATCTGACGGATTTTGTGCTCGGAATTTCCGACCATGTGTACGGGGCATTAGAATGTATTCTATTCTAAATTAGAGTTTTGGAAGATGGATATATTCTATTTTATTCTATTCTATTCTTTTCTATTCTTTTATTCTCTACAGTATTCTAATCGATTCTATTTAAATTCAAATTAATTCTATACGCATTACAATTTAATTGTACAGTTTTCAATCAGAGAACATCTGCCTCTAAGCAGGCTGTTTCTTGTTCTTTAAAGCGGGATTCCACCCTAAAGTGGAACTCCCGCTTTTCGGAACCATCCCCCCCTCCGGTGTCACATTTGGCACCTTTCAGGGGGGAGGGGGGTGCAGATACCTGTCTAAGACAGGTATCTGCACCCACTTCCGGCATAAACTCCCGTGGGAGTTTACGCAAGTTCCTGTCCCGGCGCGCTGTCTGCTTACACACACACGTGTCCCGGCAGACAGCGCTGAACATTCTCATTGCGCTGCGCGACTCGCGCATGCGCAGTAGGGAATTGGGAAGTGAAGCCACTTCCTGATTCCCTCACCGAGAATGACGCCGGCTACAGCAGAGAGCCGAGCGAGCGATCGGCCTCTGCTGCCGACACCGCTGGAACCAGGGACAGGTAAGTGTCCATTTTTTAAAAGTCAGCAGCTGCAGTATTTGTAGCTGCTGGCTTTTAAATTTTTTTTTTCAGTACAGTCCCGCTTTAACTAACCCATAGTGCGCTTGAATTCTGCTCTTTTGCGAGACAATACTGTTGAGTGAAAATAAAAAAAAAAAAAAAAAGTTGCTCGTCTTTCAAAACGCTCATTAACCACTTTCAGCCCCGGACCATTTTGCTGGCTTAAGACCAGACCACTTTTTGCGATTCGGCACTGTTGTAATGTGTTAGGCACTGCGTCGCTTTAACTGACAATTGCGCGGTCGTGCGACGTGGCTCCCAAACAAAACATTTTTTTCCCATAAATAGAGCTTTCTTTTGGTGGTATTTGATCACCTCTGCGTTTTTTTTTTTTGCGCTATAAACAAAAAAAAGAGCGACAATTTGAAAAAAACGCATTACTTTTTACTTTTTGCTACAATAAATATCCCCCAAAAATATATAAAAAACCTTTTTTGTCCTCAGTTTAGGCCGATACGTATTCTTCTACATATTTTTGGTAAAAAAAAAAAAAAATCGCAACAATCGATTATTGATTGGTTTGCACAAAAGTTATAGCGTTTATAAAATAGGGGATCGTTTTATGGCATTTTTATTAATAATTTTTTTTTTTTTTTTTTTACTAGTAATGGCGGCGATCAGCGATTTTTATTGTGACTGCAACATTATGGCGGACACATCGGACATTTTTGACACATTTTTGGGACCATTGTCATTTATACAACAATCAGTGCTATTTAAATGCACTAATTAATGTGTAAATGACACTGGCAGTGAAGGGGTTAACCAGGGGGTGGCAGTGTAGGGGTTAAGTGTTCCTAGGGGCGTGTTACTAACTGTGGGGGGCATGGCTGTGTGCTAGTGAACACTGATCTCTGCTCCAATCACAGGGATCTGAGATGCGGAGTCCTAAAGTCGGTTGGGAAAATGTCATTCTCTGCTGCAGAAAATTGCTTGACTCCAGTATAAGCCGAGGGGGGCACTTTCAGCACAAAAAAATGTGCTGAAAAACTCGGCTTATACTCGAGTATATACGGTATATTCATTTTTATTATTCATATTTTTGACTGTTTCCCATGTATAAGCCTACTGATTGATATGTACTTCTCATGAAAAACCTTAATAAAAACACTGAACGAGAAAAAAGACACAAGTCCAACCTGTGTGTGTGCTTTTATGTTATTAGTACATTGTATACCCCTGTATGTTGTGGTCGTTTAGGTGCCCATCTAACTGTAGCAGCTGACTTTTAATAAACAGACACTCACCTGTCCCACGATCCAGCCGTGTTCTCCCCGTGACCTCCCTGGGCGATGGCAGCAGCAGCTCTACCATGGGCATCCGGCTGTGACAGCTTGCTGCTTCAAAGCTGGGTGCCCACTTCGCATTTAAGAACGGCGCTGCGGTCTGTGACTGGTCCCAAAGTCTTCTAGCACCTGTCATATGTCCCAGAAGACTTGGGGATGAAGAGCTTCTGGTCATCTAGGCAACCGGAACAGAGGTGGGAGCAGATACCTCTGGAATTCGGGTCGTGCGAGGGTCGTGTTTGCCTGCATGGGGATGTACAGGTGTTCTGGGCATCCCCAGGCAGGCAGTCCCATTCATGTCAATTGGGACGCAGCGGCTGTACAGACACAGCTGCTTCTCCCTATTTTACAACCATGTGGGTCCCTGAACGCAGTGTGCATTTGGGGGTGTGCACTGACACCCGCATGGCCGTCAAATTGAGAGCAACGGCTGTATACGTGCGGCTGCAGCATTCCAATTGACATGGATGGGACTGCTGGCATGGGGATGCTTGGAACGCCTGTTCACCACCATGCAGGCAAACATGATCCCTGGCACAGGTGTACGCTTAAGTACACCTATTTAAACGAGGCCTTAGCCTTTCATCAAAAACGGGTAAGTCAGATGGGTGACTTGTCCCTTATTAGACGGCCCTCTTCAAAGTTTTCGATCAGAGAACATTTGCCTCTAAGCAGGCTGTTTCTTGCTCTTTAGCTAACCCATAGTGCTCTAGGAATCCTATGTCATGTATTATAAGTTTATTTGTAAAGCAAAGATTGTGTATGGAGAACAAAAACAGATGAAAAACTAAAAACATCTATAATAGAAATGACCAAAAAATAAATATAGTTTCCCTTTAAGCCCCTGATAATTCTGTTCCTATCATACTCTGGTGGAACCACTAACAAGTTCATTATATCAGTTGGCCACTTCAAGGAGGTCTTCTAAAACGTTATTACCCTGAACTACCGTGAACTGCTACTATGATGAAGCCAAGTGAGTGGGTCTCATTCCTCCTGCTGCTCTATTTTTAACCACACAAAAATGGAACTCACACTTTTTGGAATCCTCCCCCCCTCCGGTGTCACATTTGGCACCTTTCAGGGGGGAGGGGGGAGTAGATACCTGTCTAATACAGGTATCTTGCTCCCACTTCCAGGCATAGATACCCGCGCCACCCGCGGGTATCTACGCCACTCCCCCCTCCCCACCCTGCTGTCTTCTGGGAGACAGCAGGGACCAGTGGGAACGCGCAGCGCGACTTGTGCATGCGCAGTAGGGAAACAGAAAGTGAAGCCGCAAAGCTTCACTTCCTGATTTCCTTACCGAAGATGGCGGCCGCAGCACCCGAGAGCCGAGGGACAGATCAGCTTCGGGTGCCGACATTGTGGGCGCCCTGGACAGGTAAGTGTCCATATTTTAAAAGTCAACAGCTGCAGTATTTGTAGCTGCTGACTTAAAAAAAAAAAAAAAAGGTGGAACTCTGCTTTAACCACTTACCCACTGGGCACTTAAACCCCCTTCCTAACCAGACCAATTCTCAGCTTTCGGTGCTCTCACACTTTGAATGACAATTACTCAGTCATGCAACACTGTACCCAAATGTGTCCTTTTTTCCACACAAATAGAGCTTTCTTTTGGTGGTATTTAATCACTGCTGGGTTTTTTATTTTTTGCGCTACAAATCAAAAAATACAGAAAATTCGGTAAAAAAAAAAAAAATTCTTTGTTTCTATTCAAATTTATTGGCAGAGTATTGGCAGAGTATTGGCAAGTATTGGCAGAGTATTGGCGAGTATTGGCAGAGTATTGGTGAGTATTGGCAGAGTATTGCAGTGTTGCATTATTGGCAGAGCATTGCACAGTGGTGGCAGAGCATTGCACAGTGGTGGCAGAGCATTGCACAGTGGTGGCAGAGTATTGCACAGTGGTGGCAGAGCATTGCACAGTGGTGGCAGAGTATTGCACAGTGGTGGCAGAGCATTGCACAGTGGTGGCAGAGTATTGCACAGTGCTGGCAGAGTAGCTGTCACTGACCAGCGCTGTGGGCACTACACATCCAGCCCACAGCGCTGGTCCCATCTCTCCCCCTTTCCGCTTCTCCCCTCTCAATGTACCGATCGGTACAGAGAGGGGAGGGAGGAACCGGCGTCATGACGTGACGCCGGTTTGTGTACATGTGAATGCTCCGTCATTTGACGGAGCGATCACGTGGTAAACGGCCGCTATCAGCGTCCAATTACCGTGTCCATGATGCGGTCACAGATCTCCCCGAGAGCAAGTTTCTGGGAGGATGTCCGTAGGACGTCCACCCAGAATAAGCCGACCGCGCTGTAGCTTATGGTATTTTCCTGGACCATTGTGTTTTTTGTGAATGAATAACATTCAACCTGTAGAAGATATAACCTGAGGACATTCAATGTTGCCCCGTTCATATACAACGAATGTACTAGCAGTTTTGTTGGATAATAGCTATGCAGTTTATTTTTAAAAAATCCGCGCCTTCGTACGCTCAGCTATAGACATATGTCATTGCAGTCGTATGATCCTGAAATTGTCAAAACGCTTTCTTTCCATAACTCTTTGTTCTGATGTTATGTGTGCTATATATTTCCTTCCAGAGAAAAATCTTAAAATAAACTTTGTGGTTTTTTCTGAAAGGTGATATGAAGCAATGATGAGCGGTGACAGTGAGAGTCTGATGGATGGAATCCACCATTATAATCTACACCTTATCTGCTGGATGGCTTCCATCATTATTATCTATACCTTGTGGGTTGGTTTTGTTCCACTATCTGCCATTCCTTATCTTCTGGATCACCCATCCACCACCCGCTATCGGCCCTATGGGCCCCTCCCTGCCAGGACCCCCCACTACGTGCTCTACCTTATCTGCTGAATGGTTTGCTCCAGGGTCCTCTTCAGAAGTTCTTGAACGTTCCTAATCAGCTCCACTTCCTAGGAGAGAGAGGAAACGTAGATTATCACCAGGATTCTTATGCTGATGTGTATGGCCATATTGTTTTTTTTTTAATTATTAAAAATTTTTATTAGTTTTTCTTTAACATTTCCATTTCAAGTCCATTATCATTTTTACATACATCTTAATATGAAAATATCTTTATCCCTATTGCCCTCCTCCCCCCATTATATAAAACTTCCCAAAATGGGAAGAAAGAAAACAAAAAATAAAAAGGTAAAGTCCTTCCTTTCTCTCTTCCTCCCCCTTTCTCCTCTTCTTCCCCCTTTTAAAAAAATAAATAAATAAAAAAAAAAAAAAACCCATAACCTAAAAATCCGCGTACAAGAAATTTTTAATTCCATATTAATCCCTTCTACTTTATCCCCCTTCCTTCACTAGCCTCCCTTTTCCCTTATATTGTGAAATAGATTGTGTTTTTAAAGAGTACCCCCACTCAAAAAAGAAAAAAAAAACATTTGTATTCATCCACTTCACCCTTAAAATTTAGTGTATAAAGTTCCAAAATGCAATTTTATTCCATATTATCCTATCCCCCTATTTCCCCCTAAGTGACTAAACCAAAAAAAAAAAAAAAATATATAAACATAAAAGTCAGGGGTGGGAAGGAATATAAGTGTAAGAGGAGAAGAAGAAGAAAGGAAAGAAAACGAGAGAAAAAAAAAAATAGAATAAAAATATAAAATAAAATAAAAAAAATTATAAAAAAAATTGTTTGTTTTGCCTCTCCCTCTCGTGCCCCCTCCCATCTTTTTTGGCACTTTGAGCAAATTCTTTGTTGTTCTTTATTGTTCAGTCTCTACTTGGCTTAATTCCCATTCTGTCCATATTTGCCCAAACCTCTCTTTCCTGTTTTCCTTCTTATGTATCCATCTCTCGGCCTCCATTATTTGGTTGACTTCCTTCTTCCAATCATGTATGGTTGGACATTTAGTCTGTTTCCATAATCTCGGTATCAATAATTTTGCTGCGTTTAATAGGTATGGAGTAATACTATTTATGTATATCTTACGTGACTTCATTGATCCATGGAATAAGAAGTTTATAGGTGTTAATTCAATCTGGCCCTGTGCTAGTCTCTCTATCCATGGTGCAATCTCTTGCCAGAACCCTTTGATCCTAGGGCAGTCCCACCATAAGTGAAGTAGGGTGCCCCTCTGTCCACAACCTCTCCAACATCTATCATCTGTCGTTGGGTACATCTGTGCCAATTTCCCTGGGGTTCGGTTAGGGTTGCCACCTGTCCAGGATTCACCCGGACAGTTCGGGTTTGGAATCCTGTGTCCGGGTTTCACTCTGCCTGAAACCCGGACAGATTATTTAGACATAGTAACTGAGATAGTGACACAAAAATCTGTTGCTATCTGGAAGCTGCGGGCCACTGTCTGGGGGCAGGTTTGGCATCACTGGGGGGGGGGGGGGGGGCAGTTTGGCCGCACCCACTGTTCGCTGCATTGCTCGGCATTACCACTCTCCTTAAGGCACCCAAAAGGTGTCCCAGGTCTTTTATAATCCTATAGTATATACCCGGGATATGCAATTAGCGGACCTCCAGCTGTTGCAGAACTACAAGTCCCATGAGGCATAGCAAGACTCTGACAGCCACAAGCATGACACCCAGAAGCAGAGGCATGATGGGACTTGTAGTTTTGCAACAGCTGGAGGTCCACTAATTGCATTGCCCTGGTATATACTAAGGAAAAAAAGAAGTGCCCTGTAAAGTGTTCGGGTTTGACTTTAGGAAAAGGTGGCAACCCTATTTACAACACATCTGTCAGAAAGTGCATTGGGGTGCCATGCAGAATGAATGAAGAAGTGCATCAAACCAGCACATCTAACATGCGTTACCGCCAGTGGCGTAACTAGAACCCTCAGGGCCCCGATGCAAGAAACCATGGAGGGCCCCCCCCCCCCCGACCTCCGGACAAAGCTCTTTACTCCGAGCCCGATGTTGGAACACCAGGGCCCAGTCACAAGTGGGTGGCTGCATATAAAGGAACCGATTTCTTCATTTTTATATAAAAACACACACACACATATATATATATATACACACACACACACATAAACCAGTGACAGCTGGTGCCCCAAATTTTTAGGGGGGCGCAAGCAAACTGAAAAATTCAGAAATAAAAACATCAATTGCAGCCACTGTACCATCAAACGCCACCACTGTGCCATCAAATGTCTCAGTCTATCTCTGTGCAGGCAGTGTCAATCAGTCTCTCTCTGTGCAGGCAGTGTCAAGCGGTCTCTATCTCTGTGCAGCCAGTGTCAAGCGGTCTCCATCTCTTTGCAGGCAGTGTCAAGCGGTCTCTCTCTGTCTGTGTGCAGGCAGTGTTAAGCGGTCTCTCGCTCTCTCTCTGTGCAGGCAATGTCAAGCGGTCTCTCTCTCTCTGTGCAGGCAGTGTCAATCAGTCTCTCTCTGTGCAGGCAGTGTCAATCAGTCTCTCTCTGTGCAGGCAGTGTCAAGCGGTCTCTATCTCTGTGCAGGCAGTGTCAAGCGGTCTCTCTCTGTGCAGGCAGTGTCAAGCGGTCTCTCTCTCTTTCTGTTATAGGTGAGAAAATTTTAACTTACCTGCCCGTATTCTCCTTCTCCGAGCAGACAGTGCAATATGAAGGTTGACTGGCTGTCACAGCGTGGAGGTCTTAAATTGTGATTTCCTACAGTGACAAGTTCTATCCTCTTTCTAGTGTCACAGCTTGGGGGAGTGACAAGAGGTGGGACTTCTGCGGCTGTATTTCTCATAGGCTTTCTAGCTTATTGGGATTATTCTTTACCAAAAATATGTAGCAAATATTGAACCTTTAGGAAGGCATTAATTTTTTTAAAAATATGTTATAGCAAATTCCTTTTTTTTTACATTGTTTATTTTTTTTTTTTTATTAACAAAAAACCTAAATTAATGAAGATTTTGGCCTAATTAGAAAATTCGATCTTTTTTATTAATTGGATATGTTTTAAAAAAAAATTGGATATAACGACTAAAAGATTGTAAACGCTATTAAAACCAACAAAGCGTTTTATTTTTGTATTATAATATAAAAATAAAAGTATTAAATATAAAAAAATTTATATAAAAACTAACAAAAAAAAAAAAAATAAATATTCCTTTTTTTTTAATTTTCATAAAAAATAATAAAAAAAAAATAAAAAAATTATATAAAAAAAAAAAAATTAAAAAATAATAAAAAATTAAAAATATTAAAAAAAAATAAAAAATTAATAAAAAACTAAAAAAAAAAAAAAAAAAAAAAATAAAAAATAAAAAAAAAAATAAAAAAAGAAAAAAAACAAATATAAAACTTTTTATTTTATTTTTTTAACCACAGGACATAACAAGAATAACAATTTTGGCCTAAATTTATAGAATAAAATTCGATTATTTTAAATAAATATTTTATTGGATTATGTTTTATAAAAAAAAAATAATAAAAAAATAATTTTGGTACAAATAAAAAAAAAAAAAAAAAAAAAAAAAAAAAAAAAAAAATTATATTACATAAAAAAAAAAATGATAATAAAAAATATAAAAAAACAAAAAAAAATTAAAAAATAAAATAAAAAAAATAAAAAAAAAATAAAAAAAAAAACTAATTAAAAAAAAAAAAAAATAAAAAAAAAAAAAAAAAAAAAATATAATTTTTTCATATTTAAAAAAAAAAAAAATAAAAAAAATAAAAAAATTGGTCTAAATTAAAAAAAAAAAAAAAAGGAATAAAAAATTTACCCTATGCAACACAGTTTTTTTTTTTTTTTATCGAAGACCTGTAGCAGAATACATTTTGGTCTAAATTTATGAAGACTTTTTATTTATTTTTTTAACTATTTTTATTAGATATGTTTTAACTATAACTATAACTATATATATATATATATATATATATATATATATATTAATATATATATATATACACTATAACTATAACTACTAATTTTAACAGAATTATTTTTTTTTTTGGTCTTTTTTTACATTTATTTGAATCTTCAGTTTTTTTTTATTTATATAATAGAAAATAATAAAAATCCCAGTGGAGATCAAATACCACCAAAAGAAAGCTCTATTTGTGGGGAAAACAAACTGTAAATGTCATTTGTATACAGTGTTGCATAATGATGCAATTGCCAATTGAAGCTAAATAGCAAAAATGTTCTTGTTATGAAAGGGTTTAAACCTTCCGGAGCTGACATGGTAAAAAAAAAAAAGGATCCTTATACTGGTGTGTTATCTTTGTGAAATTTGTCAATATGAGGACTGCACATTTCATGGATGGGGTCGTGTTTCTTGTAATTTGCCACACATCTGAATTTGAAATTTATCAATGGGAAGTTAACCACTTGCCGACCGCCCCATGTATATATACGTCGGCAGAATGGCACGTACAGGCAGAACCACGTACCTGTACGTGCCATTCTTCAGGCGGTTGGGGGGTCCGATCGGACCCCCCTCCGCCGGCGGGGACGGTCGGCATCGCTTCAGGAGCGATCCGGGACAAGGGGACGGCCAGTGGTTTCTGGCCACCCCCCCTCGCGATCGCTCCTGGCGAATGAAAAGCATCCCCTTCCTGTCTATTGTATAGACAGGAAGGCGGAAGTGATGTCACGCTCGGTGCGCCGGTCTATGTGACCGGAGACGCCGAGCGGCGAACATGTAGAGGTTATTGCACAACAGTACACTGACATCCAGTACACATAGGCACATATTCCACCCCCCTGTCACCCCCTGATCACCCCCCAGATGACCCCCTCCCCCCCCAGTCACAGGCACTTTGTTTTTTTTATGTTAAAAATGTGAGATAAAAAACTGTCAGGGCAGTTAGTTTTACGTCCTAGGTAGCCCCCTACCCCCCCCTAATAAACCAAACCCCCTGATTGCCCCTAGTCAACCCTTTCACCCCCTTTTGCCAGTGTCACTAAGCGATCGTTTTTCTGATCGCTGCACTGTGTCGCTAGGTAACCATTTTTTTTTTAATTTAACCGCCATGTTTTATATAGGTTCATAATAGTTTTATAGGTCAGGTACCCCCATATTACATAAATAAAGGTTTTAACCCCCTGATTGCACCTAGAGTTAACCCTTTCACCAGTAATCAGTGTATAACTGTAACTGGTGACGCTGGTTAGCCAGGTATTTCGTTATTTAGGTTCCCCGTCAGGTTTTTATATAGCCCCCTACCCCCCCCTAATAAAGGTTTAACCCCCTGCTTGCCCCTAGTTAACCCTTTCACCCCCTTTTGCCAGTGTCACTAAACGATCGTTTTTCTGATCGCTGCATTAGTGTCGCTAGGTTAACCAGTTTTTTTTTTTATGTTACGGTGACAATGTATTATATTGGTTTTATATAGTTATACATAGTCAGGTAACCCCCTATTACAACCTATAATAAGGTTTTAGGGTCAAATAGGTCAGGCGACGCCCCAGGTTAGTGCCCCTACAGTTAACCCTTTCACAAGTAATCACCGTATAACCGGCACATCTGTGATCAGATCTATACTAGCGTCCCCAGCAGTTTAGGGTCCAAAAAAACGCATTGTTAGCGGGATCAGCCCAGATACCTGCTAGCACCTGCGTTTTCCCCCTCCGTCCAGCCCAGCCCTATTATATATAGCGTCAGGTACCCCAAAATTTTACCTAATAAAGGTTTAACAACCCCCTGATTGCCCCTAGTTAACCCTTCACCCCCTATGGCCAGTGTCCCAAAAAAATAAAAAAAACAATTCGTTTTTTCTGATCGCTGCATTAGTGTCGCTAGGTAACCATGTTTTTTTTTTATCATGTTTTATCATGCCATGTTATATATAGGTTCATAAATAGGTTTATTGTTCAGGTACCCCCATTCAGTTGCAGCGCGGATTTATTTATTTTGACAGCCCCCTGATTGCCCCTAGAGGTTAACCCTTTCACCATTTAGGAGGTGATTTCACCACACAGTTTAAAAAAAAGAGCATAGGTGCCGTAGCATGGGGGCAGCAGGGGGGGCGGAGGAGCGATTGGCTCCTAATGCCACGTACATACGGTCGAAATTCCGACCGTGTGTACACGGCATAACTTTTGCGGGAGGATGCCCCCATGCATCGGCATATATAAATGGTGCATGTATGCCCATCATTAGAAGGTGGTGGATGAAGGGAGGTATTCTAATGGTGGGCATACCCACCAATCAATCTCTTTTTTTCGTTCAGCCAAGAGGCTGCATGAAAAAAAAAAAGATTACAATATATGTCCAGTATGTTGCTGGACTTTGAATGGTTATACCAGAATGATGCCTGCAGGTTTAGGTATCATCTTGGTATCATTCTTTTCAGCCAGTGATCGGCTTTCATGTAAAAGCAATTCTAGCGGGTAATTAGCCTCTAGACTGCTTTTACAAGCAGTAGGAGGGAATGTCCCCCCTCCCGGATATAAACCGCGCCATTGGGAAATTGGGAAAGCATTTTATCACACCAATCTTGGTGTGGTCAGATGCTTTGAGGGCAGAGAAAGATCTAGGGTCTAATAGACCCCAATTTTTTTCAAAAAAAGAGTACCTGTCACTGCCTATTGCTATCATAGGGGATATTTACATTCCCTGAGATAACAATAAAAATCATAACAAAGAAAAAAAATGGAAGGAACAGTTTAAAAATAGAATAAAAAAGCTAAATAAATAAAAAAAAAACTAAAAAAAAAAAAAAAAAGCACCCCTGCCCCCCCTTCTCTTGCGCAAAGGCGTACACAAGCGTTGGTCTGGCGTCATATGTAAACAGCAATTGCAGCATGCATGTGAGGTATCACCGCGAAGGTCAGATCGAGGGCAGTAATTTTAGCAGTAGACCTCCTCCGTGAATCTAATGTGGTATCATGTAAAGGCTTTTAAAGGCTTTTAAAAATGTATGTAGTTTGTCGCCACTGCGTGTTTGTGCGCAATTTTAAAGCATGTCGTGTTTGGTATCCATGTACTCGGCCTAAGATCATATTTTTTATTTCATCAAAAATTTGAGCAATATAGTGTGTTTTAGTGCATTAAAATAAAAAAAAGTGTATTTTTTTCCACAAAAAATGCGTTTGAAAAATCGCTGCGCAAATACTGTGTGGAAAAAAAAAATGCAACACCCACCATTTTAATCTGTAGGGCCTTTGCTTTAACAATATATATAGTGTTTGGGGGTTCAACGTAATTTTCTTGCAAAAAAAAAAAAATATGTTTTCATGTAAACAAAAAGTGTCAGAAAGGGCTTTGTCTTCAAGTGGTTAGAAGAGTGGGTGACGTGTGACATAGGCTTCTAAATGTTGTGCATAAAATGCCAGGACAGTTCAAACCCCCCCCAAATGACCCCATTTTGGAAAGTAGACACCCCAAGCTATTTGCTGAGAGCAATGTTGAGCCCATTAAATATTTTTTTTTTTTGTCCCAAGAGATTGAATAATGAAAAAAAAAAAAATATATATATTTTTTTTACAAAAAGTTGTCACTAAATGATATATTGCTCAAACATGTCATGGGCATATGTGGAAATACACCCCAAAATACATTCTGTTGCTTCTCCTGAGTACGGGGATACCACATGTGTGGGACTTTTTGGGAGCCTAGCTGCGTACGGAACCCCAAAAACCAAGCACCGCCTTCAGGCTTTCTAAGGGAGTAATTTTTTTATTTCACTTCTCACTGCCAATCACAGTTTCGGAGGCCATGGAATGCCCAGATGGCATAAAACCCCCCAAAATGACCCCATTTTGGAAAGTAGACACCCCAAGCTATTTGCTGAGAGGTATTGTGAGTATTTTGCAGATGTCGCTTTTTGTCACAAAGTTTTGAAAATTGAAAAAAAAAAAAAAAAATTTTTTTTTCTTTACTTTCTTCATTTTCAAAAACAAATGAGAGCTGTAAAATACTCACCATGCCTCTCAACAAATAGCTTGGGGTGTCTACTTTCCAAAATGGGGTCATTTGGGGGGGTTTTGTGCTATTTTGGCATTTTATGGCCTTCGAAACTGTGATAGGTAGTGAGGAGTGAAATCAAAAATTTGCACCCTTAGAAATCCTGAAGGCGGTGCTTGGGTTTCGGGGCCCCGTACGCGGCTAGGCTCCCAAAAAGTCCCACACATGTGGTATCCCCATACAGGAGAAGCAGCAAAATGTATTTTGGGGTCAATTTGGGGGGTATTTGTACTTCTCTGCCATTTTAGCACCTCAAGAAATGAAATAGGCAGTCATAAATTAAAAGCGGTGTAAATTCCAGAAAATGTACTCTAGTTTGTAGACGCTATAACTTTTGCGCAAACCAATAAATATACGCTTATTGGCATTTTTTTTACTAAAGACATGTGGCTGAATACATTTTGGCCCAAATGTTTGACTAAAATTGAGTTTATTAGATTTTTCTTATAACAAAAAGTAGAAAATCTCTTTTTTTTTCAAAATTTTCGCTCTTTTTCCGTTTATATCGCAAAAAATAAAAATCACAGAGGCAATCAAATACCATCAAAAGAAAGCTCTATTTGTGGGAAGAAAAGGACGCAAATTTCGTTTCGTTACAAAACTGCATGACCGCACAATTACCAGTTAAAGTAGTGCAGTGCGAAATTAAAAAAGACCTCTGGTCCTTTTTTTTTTAAAAAGAAATAAACTTGTTTTTTTTTACAGAAATTTAAATCTCAACAGTCATCTCCTCCTCCCCTCCCCCACAGAATAGAGAAAATTTGAAATTTGACAGTTGAAATCCACAAATGTACTGGCTGAGGTCATGTGACCCGGCAGCCTCACATCTCTGACATGGGGATATACAGCCTGGCTTTTTTTCAACTTACTGGCTGAAGTTGCCATGGTGACCAGCACTGCGATGTGATTGGGCAGTGTGATCAGCACTGCGATGTGATTGGGCAGTGTGACCAGCTCTATGATGTCATCGGCAGACCAGCTGTAAATAGATCAGCCTCACACCTGTGGAGCTCAGAAGAGTGTGACTTCTCTTGGAGTGAAGACCTGTATTTCTGAGCTCCCTGAGATTTCTTCTTCTGTGACCGTTTCTGTGATTTTCTCTGCGTTTTTAACCAGTGAAATTACAAAAATGATGATGGAATATTTGATTCCAAATAGGGTTGCAGTCCACACAATATCATCTGTAGTGGCTCCCCCAAGCTGTGACACTAAAAACACCATGAAAAATGTTGCAGCCATTAGAAAGATCATGAAAAATGCGGCACCGGCTAGAAGGCCCATGAGAAATCTGGCAGCAGAAGTCCCACCACCTCTTGTGACTTCCCCGAGCTGTGCCGCTAGAGAGAGCATGAAAAGTATTGCAGTGATTAGAAACATCATAAAAAATGCCGCACCATCTAGAAAGCCCATGAAAAATGCCGCACCATCTAGAAAGCCTATGGGAAACGCAGCAGCAGCAGAAGCCTCGCCTCTTGTGACTCCCCCGAGCTGTGACACTAGAAAGAGCATGAAAAATGTTGCAGCGATTAGAAACATCATGAAAAACGCCGCACCAGCTAGAAAGCCCATGAGAAATCCGGCAGCAGAAGTCCCACCTCCTGTCACTCCCCCGAGCTGTGACAAGATAGAAGTTGTCACAGTCGGAAATCGCAGTTTAAGACCTCCATGCTGTGACAGCCAGTCAACCTTCATATTGCACCGCCTCCTCGGAGAAGGAGGCTACGGACAGGTAAGTTCTAATTTTCTCACCTATAACTAGATTAGTAGCTCCACCCACAAAACAAATCCCTCCCCAGTAATTAGCCAATGTGTACCAGCCACCCAAAATTGATTTAGCTACTGGTAGACTTAATTATGTCACTCTGGAAGGGAGGAGCCGGGAACACAAAATGAAGAAAGCTCTCCCTGTCATAGATATCAGAAGACAGTCCGTCATCGAGCCTCGCAGCCTTCATCAATAACTACTTCTGATTCCTCCCCAATGCTAGTTACATCCTTTCCCAATAATGATGAACTGTTCTTTCCTAAAAACACAAATGATTTTTGTCTTTTCTATCATTCAGGTCTTTCTGTCAACTCATTGTGCAACCAAGAAGATCATGGCCATCAAGTCTGTGGTGAAGACTTCAGATCAACGCGATGCCATTAAAACAGAGCAGAAGGTCATGGAGATGGCGGCAGGATGTCCATTCCTCATCCAGCTTTACACCACTTTTCAGACCCCTGATTCTGCCTGTTTCGCTATGGAATATGTCTCTGGGGGGGATCTGTTTGATTTCACCGTAAAACATTTCCCTCTTAACATTTCCGTCATAAGGTAAGTCTCATCACAACAATGAGAATAGAATAGAAAGCAATCTTTATAAGATATGTCGTTTTACAATCCAGGCTTTTAGGAGTTTAGAATTACATTGGACTCCATTAGAATGCGTAGCTACATCAGTCCACCCAGATCTGACGTAGATACTTTAGAGTAATGTCACTCCATCCCCCATAAATTGGGGACAACGCACCTCTCCCAAGCTTAGATACTCTATATTATCATAGTAGGGTTGGGGTTCAAAGTAGACTGTTCATACATATGCCATTCTGCAATCTCAGGTTCCCCAAAGCGGCAGTGATTGCACCATGTGGGGAAAGAAATGGAGACAGTCCAGAGTCACCTAGTAATGTTCTTTAAGAGGTTTTTGATGCCGGGAGGCGGAGCAGGGTTTCTGATCATGTGACCGCCATGATTGGCTGTCACAGTGGTCACATGATCAGAGAGCTCCCAATCGCATGTAGAGATTGGGAGCTTTCTTTTAGGCACTGGTAACTGTGCATTCTCAGGACAGCTCTGTTTACATTCTGGTACCCATATATGCGGCCTCTCAGCGTTAAGACCCACCCACCTAGAGGCCACATATATGCATACCACCAGCATGAAGGGGTTAACACTTCTGGACCAGTGATGTACCGGTACCTCATTACCCTGGTACTGTTTTTTAGAGGTGGCGGTCTAACTTACCGCTGGATTCGTTTTACATGCAGCAGGAGGGGACTTCGTCCACTCCCGGCACCTACCACAGCTTTCTCAGGCTCTCTCATCCTACCGGAAGACCGAGACGACCAGCCGGCACGTCTACTGGCTGGACAGACAGCTGAACAAAGCTGTGATCGGCTTTGATCGGCTCTCCGCTATGGTAACCCGGATGTGATGACATTGTGACCTGACATTTTTTAAGAAATCAAAATCATTCAAAAACACAGATTTCGGTGTTGTGAATGCTTTTAAGGGCAGAGGAGAGACTTGGGGTCTTATAGTACCGGTCACATGCCTATTGCTGTGACAAGCTTGTTTACAGCTTGGATCCTACCAATGGGTTCTCCCAGGAGACTCCAGAATCTGGGATCTGGTAAAACCAGAAATGGTGAGCAGGTGCCATACCCAGAACTCCGACCGTACGGTCACCTAAATAACCTCAAAGGTGGGACCGGTAATGGGATAGAGCCAGGTACTCCCTCCCCCTGCCCATGGATAATGTTTCTACTTAAGTCTAATGACTGTGAAATGTAATTCCTTCAGAATCTAATTTTTTTCTCTTTTATAGATTTATTGCGGCGGAAATGTTCTGCGGATTGGAGTTCCTCCACAAGCGTGGCATCGTTCATAGAGACATCAAGTTAAACAACATCCTAATGGACAACAAAGGTCATGTCCGTATTGCAGACTATGGATTGGCAGTAATGGATCTGTTCGGTGATACGAAGGTGACTGGTGTAGCCGGAACAATGGGATACATGGCACCAGAAGTAAGTCACGCTCTGTTTACACATCACTAGGCCTCATCTATTCAGTATGTCACAATCCAATCACTATCCCTCTGATACTTGTAATATGAACATTTTAGACTGCATACAGTACACTGCAATGTAAATCACCTGATTGGTAATCATTAAGCTCTTAAAATCTTTTTAATAATTTGTTAACCACTTGGCGACAGCCGCACGAACATATACGTTGACACACTGGCACGGACAGGCAAATGGGCGTACAGGTACGTCCCTTTAAAATTGCCGCCGCTTATTGCGATTTTTACCAAAAATATGTAGAAGAATACATATTGGCCTAAACTGAAGAAAAAAAAATTTTTTTATATATTTTTTGGGGGATATTTATTATAGCAAAAAGTAAAAACATTTGCTTTTTTTTTTCAAAATTGTCGCTCTTTTTTTGTTTATAGCGCAAAAAATAAAAACCACAGAGGTGATCAAATACCACCAAAAGAAAGCTCTATTTGTGGGGAAAAAAGGACGTCAATTTTGTTTGGGAGCCACATCGCTCGACCGTGCAGTTTTCAGTTAAAGCGACGTAGTGCCGAATCGCAAAAAGTGCTCTGGTCTTTGGCCAGCCAAATGGTCCGGGGTTGAAGTGGTTAATATATGTCCATGGGGGGGCCAGCCATTGCATAGGCCGGCTCTGACTCCTGGTTCGCTGTTGGGCACAGTGGTTGGTCTTTGCTATCTCTCTTGCTTAAAGCGAGCCTAGCCACAATATCTATAATAACGGACATATGAAATAGTAAACATATAAAAATTTTAAAAGCTACATCAAGGTTAATGTTGCAATTATTTCTACTGGAGAGCAGATATCACTCTGCAGAATTACGGCCCATTCATTAAATGCATGCCACTGTGTAGAGCCTGTGGTATCCTATGAAGTTCTATATACTTAGCATAACAAAGAGAACTCTGATTTGATTAGGGCGAGTCACATGACTAGGCTCTCGCTCAAGTTTTTTTTTTTTTTTTTTTTTTTATGTTTACACCCATTCCCTGTAATAGCACTCAAAGTCCCAATTCCATGGCTGTGCTTTATAAATGTCAGCGCTATTGCCACAGTAAGGACATACTGATGCTTTGTAAATGCTTCCCTTAGAATACATGTTCAATGAATATATATTATTATTTCCCCTATAACAGGATAGTAAGTTTGTAGGAACTAAGTAACTGATTTCTCTTCTCTGATTGGCAGGTTATAAACGGCGACTATTACCAGTTTAAACCCGACTGGTTTTCCATGGGGGTTGTCCTATACAAGATGGCTACAGGCACTGTACCATTCCGTGCCGATAACATGCAGGTATACAGGAAGGCTGTGAATTACGAAGATCCTGATTACCCCCCGGACATGGACCCACACCTGCAGATCTTCATAGAAGGAGTAAGTACAAGACATTTTCTAATTTTGAAGAGGCACAGGGAAGGTTTCTAGGCCTACTGCTGCTGCTTTAGGGGTATAATGTAGGGGTGTTGCCAATTCTGGTTGTCAGCTGGATTGTTGGGTAGTTTGGCTTCTTCATCCCATGGTGAAGATCCAATGGGAATACTTCATCCTGGGGCTGAGGGCTCAGAAGATGATGCCACATGGGGTCAATCACCAATGTGCACATTGTATGAGGTTATTAAAGCAGAACTCCTCCCCATTTATTATTGTTTTGAATATAGTGGGGAGGATTAGATCACCTGCCGTCATTTTAATCTTGTCTGTGTCCCTGTTGTGGACATTTTGTTTCATATCATGTCCTGGGGACACGGAAATCTCACCAAGGGGGGACACAGAAAGCAACCACAACCTAACGGAGAGGTTCTAACCCTTTCCAACTCCATTCATCAAACTGCTTTTATCGCCCTTTGCTGATAAATTATGTTAATGAGAAGCAAAAAAGATCTTTAAAAATATCCAATCTCCTCCCTTTTCTTGTGGCTGTAATTCTACTTTAAGTGTCACCGCCAATTTAAAGAGCTTAGGGAGTTAGAAGCGATCTAATGGCGGCATATCATAATGTGTACTCATTTGTTGTGCTGTAATATAATATGATTTCCATCCATGTCAGTAGATATCCAGCACCTGTATTTGGCTATATGTGTGTCTTCACATGCTATGATCCTCCAATGGGTGAAAGGACCGCCCAGGAGGAGACACAGTGTAGTCAGAGTTTTTTTTTCTTTTCTAAAAAGTGCAAAATTAACTCAAAATAACTCTTAATTTCTCTTTTATAGCTTCTATGCAAATGTCCGGACAAGAGGCTTGGAGATGGCAGAGACATCAGACGGCATTCATTCATGAGGCTTATCGATTGGAAGTCGCTGGACAAAGGGAAAGGGCATCCCCCTTTCTCAGTAGGACCGGTAAGTACACATATCTTTATAGGATGAGGATTCAAAAAGAAGATTGTTATTGTAAGGAGCATTGCTGTGTCCTTACAGCTAATGTAGGGGGTACAGACATATCCCAGCCTGCAAGAAAACCTCACAGACTAATCAGTCAATATTTCATTTTCTATGGGAGAAGTAAATAAGAATGAAACTTTCTATGCATCAGACACAATGGGGATGATTTACTAAAACTGGAGAGTGTATGGTAGCCAATCAGCTTCTTCTAACTTTCCGCTTGATCAATAAAGCTTTGACAAAAAAAATGTCAGCTGATTGGTTACTATGCAGAGCTGCACCAGGTTTTGAACTCTCCAATTTTAGTAAGTAAACCCCATTGGTGCCCAGCTGGGAGTGATAGTTGGGACCAGACATGTAGTTTGCTTCTATATTTGTATCCTATCTGCTCCTCCACTGCATGGAAAGAGCAAGAAGGTTCTAGGTTGTATTAAAGAAGTTAGTCAATGTTAAAGCCCAACTCAAAAACGAAATAAATTGCGCAGTAGGCAATCACCACCCCACCCCACCCTGCACTCTAATGTTTTATTGCTTGTAAACTCTAGGGGCAGATAAAAAGAGGGACCTAGCCTTAACCTATCTTCATCATCATGTCCAATACAGGCCTATCAGTCCTACATTGTATGTGGGGGGGGGGGGGGGGGGGGGGGGGGGGGGGGGGGGGGGGGGGGGGGGGGGGGGGGGGGGGGGGGGGGGGGTAAGAATGTGACCGTGGCTGGGAAAGCTTTAGAGAGGGTCGGTTGCATAGATGAAGGCTGTCCAAAGCAAGGAATAAATTATTACACCTTATTCCTCTACCCCTAGGCAACCCCCCCCCCCCCCCCCACACACACACACAAATACTGCAAGGGTAATTTATACTTGTTTCTGGAATGGGGCTTTAAGCAATATCCTGATATTTACTTACAGAATATAATATTTGTTTTTTCATTTTACAGGCCTTGGACATAGAAACAAACTGTCGACTTCCTCCATCAGCGATAGATGTAAAGGCATTGGACATTCCAGGCAAGAAAATATACATGCCTGGATTTCCAAACATCGACAGGTTGTGAACACGCCTGTCAACCTGCAGTGTGTAGTGTTTAGTGTGTAGTGTGTAGTGTGTAGTGTTTAGTGTGTAGTGTTAAGTGTTTAGTGTGTAGTGTTTAGTGTGTAGTGTGTAGTGTTTAGTGTGTAGTGTTTAGTGTGTAGTGTGAATGTGTAGTGTGTAGTGTTAAGTGTGTAGTGTGTGCCAGCAAGCCCACCAACATCAGGGTGCCAGCCAGCAAGCCCACCGACATCAGGGTGCCAGCCAGAAAGCCCACCGACATCAGGGTGCCAGCCAGAAAGCCCACCGACATCAGGGTGCCAGCCAGAAAGCCCACGACATCAGGGTGCCAGCCAGAAAGCCCACCGACATCAGGGTGCCAGCCAGAAAGCCCACCGACATCAGGGTGCCAGCCAGCAAGCCCACCGACATCAGGGTGCCAGCCAGCAAGCCCACCGACATCAGGGTGCCAGCCAGCAAGCCCACCGACATCAGGGTGCCAGCCAGCAAGCCACCAACAGCAGGGTGCCAGCCAGCAAGCCCACAACATCAGGGTGCCAGCCAGCAAGCCCACCGACATCAGGGTGCCAGCCAGCAAGCCCCCCACCTCAGGGTGCCAGCCAGCAAGCCCACTAACATCAGGGTGCCAGCCAGCAAGCCCACCGACATCAGGGTGCCAGCCAGCAAGCCCACCGACATCAGGGTGCCAGCCAGAAAGCCCACCGACATCAGGGTGCCAGCCAGAAAGCCCACGACATCAGGGTGCCAGCCAGAAAGCCCACGACATCAGGGTGCCAGCCAGAAAGCCCATCGACATCAGGGTGCCAGCCAGCAAGCCCACCGACATCAGGGTGCCAGCCAGCAAGCCCACCGACATCAGGGTGCCAGCCAGCAAGCCCACCGACATCAGGGTGCCAGCCAGCAAGCCACCCACAGCAGGGTGCCAGCCAGCAAGCCCACCAACATCAGGGTGCCAGCCAGCAAGCCCGCCGACATCAGGGTGCCAGCCAGCAAGCCCACCGACATCAGGGTGCCAGCCAGCAAGCCCACTAACATCAGGGTGCCAGCCAGAAAGCCCACCAACATCAGGGTGCCAGCCAGAAAGCCCACCAACATCAGGGTGCCAGCCAGCAAGCCCACCGACATCAGGGTGCCAGCCAGCAAGCCCACCAACATCAGGGTGCCAGCCAGCAAGCCCACCGACATCAGGGTGCCAGCCAGCAAGCCCACCTGCAGCAGAGTGCCAGCCAGCAAGACCACCTGCAGCAGGGTGCCAGCCAGCAAGCCCACCCACAGCAGGGTGCCAGCCAGAAAGCCCACCCACAGCAGGGTGCCAGGCAGCAAGCCCACCCACAGCAGGGTGCCAGCCAGAAAGCCCACCCACAGCAGGGTGGCAGTCAGAATCCCCACCCACATCAGGGTCCCAACCAGCAAGCCACCCACAGCAGGGTGCCAGCCAGCAAGCCCACCTGCAGCAGAGTGCCAGCCAGCAAGCCCACCTGCAGCAGGGTGCCAGCCAGAAAGCCCACCCACAGCAGGGTGCCAGGCAGCAAGCCCACCCATAGCAGGGTGCCAGCCAGCAAGCCCACCCACAGCAGGGTGGCAGTCAGCAAGCCCACCGACATCAGGGTGCCAGCCAGCAAGCCCACCGACATCAGGGTGCCAGCCAGCAAGCCACCCACAGCAGGGTGCCAGCCAGCAAGCTCACCAACATCAGGGTGCCAGCCAGCAAGCCCACCGACATCAGGGTGCCAGCCAGCAAGCCCACCGCCATCAGGGTGCCAGCCAGCAAGCCCACTAACAGCAGGGTGCCAGCCAGCAAGCCCACCACATCAGGGTGCCAGCCAGCAAGCCCACCCACAGCAGGGTGCCAGACAGCAAGCCCAGATGAGTCTATTGAGACGAAATGCGTCGTGAGGACTCCATTGCCGCTTGAAAAACACTGCTTAAATGTAAGTGTGTTACTATCTTTTAATAAATTTACTGGTTTTATGGGATTACGCTACGTGGTTCTATTTTTTTCTCCTTCACTTATCAACTGGAAATTGATGTTATCTACACCGGTACGGAGATTGATTGTTTTTGGGGTACACCATTCCAAAAGTTTTGGGACACCATTCCAGATGTCACAGCCTGATTGCCTGCTGATACCATAAAGTGTTTGTGACTCATAGAACGTATGTTTGTTTGAGTCTGAACCATCTGGTAAGCCTAAATCTCTACCGGTGGTGGTGCTGTCACAGTGGTGGTTATACATTCTTGAATTTGGCGGTCAAACGATCATTCAACTTTAATTTCACTCGAGACTTTTTTGCACTCTCAGCAAATTGTTTTTAACATTTTTTGTTCCTTTCCTTCATACGACTGGACGTTAATATGATTGGACACTTTTTATTAATATATGTGTGACAACTATTTCATTTATTAGTTATATCACCATTTGTTCACGTTTACATATACAGTGGTCATCACAGTTTTATTTCATATATACGTATTTATTTACATATGTATGTCGTTTTTTGGCACTAATTTATTAAGAGGTTTAGCGCTAAACTTTATGTACTTCTTTCACCCACAGCAGGGTGCCAGCCAGCAAGCCCACCCCAGCAGAGTGCCAGCCAGCCAGCCCACCTGCAGCAGGGTGCCAGCCAGCAAGCCCACCTGCAGCAGGGTGCCAGCCAGCAAGCCCACCCACAGCAGGGTGCCAGCCAGCAAGACCACCCACATCAGGGTGCCAGCAAGCAAGCCCAGATGAGTCTATTGAGACGAAACGCGTCGTGAGGACTCCATTGCCGCTTGAAAAACACTGCTTAAATGTAAGTGTGTTACTATGACAGTGGTCATCACAGTTTTATTTCATATATACGTATTTATTTACATATGTATGTCGTTTTTTGGCACTAATTTATTAAGAGGTTTAGCGCTAAACTTTATGTACTTCTTTCACCCACAGCAGGGTGCCAGCCAGCAAGCCCACCCCAGCAGAGTGCCAGCCAGCAAGCCCACCCCAGCAGAGTGCCAGCCAGCCAGCCCACCTGCAGCAGGGTGCCAGCCAGCAAGCCCACCTGCAGCAGGGTGCCAGCCAGCAAGCCCACCCACAGCAGGGTGCCAGCCAGCAAGACCACCCACATCAGGGTGCCAGCAAGCAAGCCCAGATGAGTCTATTGAGACGAAACGCGTCGTGAGGACTCCATTGCCGCTTGAAAAACACTGCTTAAATGTAAGTGTGTTACTATGACAGTGGTCATCACAGTTTTATTTCATATATACGTATTTATTTACATATGTATGTCGTTTTTTGGCACTAATTTATTAAGAGGTTTAGCGCTAAACTTTATGTACTTCTTTCACCCACAGCAGGGTGCCAGCCAGCAAGCCCACCCCAGCAGAGTGCCAGCCAGCAAGCCCACCCCAGCAGAGTGCCAGCCAGCCAGCCCACCTGCAGCAGGGTGCCAGCCAGCAAGCCCACCTGCAGCAGGGTGCCAGCCAGCAAGCCCACCCACAGCAGGGTGCCAGCCAGCAAGACCACCCACATCAGGGTGCCAGCAAGCAAGCCCAGATGAGTCTATTGAGACGAAACGCGTCGTGAGGACTCCATTGCCTCTTGAAAAACACTGCTTAAATGTAAGTGTGTTACTATGACAGTGGTCATCACAGTTTTATTTCATATATACGTATTTATTTACATATGTATGTCGTTTTTTGGCACTAATTTATTAAGAGGTTTAGCGCTAAACTTTATGTACTTCTTTCACCCACAGCAGGGTGCCAGCCAGCAAGCCCACCCCAGCAGAGTGCCAGCCAGCAAGCCCACCCCAGCAGAGTGCCAGCCAGCCAGCCCACCTGCAGCAGGGTGCCAGCCAGCAAGCCCACCTGCAGCAGGGTGCCAGCCAGCAAGCCCACCCTCAGCAGGGTGCCAGCCAGCAAGACCACCCACATCAGGGTGCCAGCAAGCAAGCCCAGATGAGTCTATTGAGACGAAACGCGTCGTGAGGACTCCATTGCCGCTTGAAAAACACTGCTTAAATGTAAGTGTGTTACTATGACAGTGGTCATCACAGTTTTATTTCATATATACGTATTTATTTACATATGTATGTCGTTTTTTGGCACTAATTTATTAAGAGGTTTAGCGCTAAACTTTATGTACTTCTTTCACCCACAGCAGGGTGCCAGCCAGCAAGCCCACCCCAGCAGAGTGCCAGCCAGCAAGCCCACCCCAGCAGAGTGCCAGCCAGCCAGCCCACCTGCAGCAGGGTGCCAGCCAGCAAGCCCACCTGCAGCAGGGTGCCAGCCAGCAAGCCCACCCACAGCAGGGTGCCAGCCAGCAAGACCACCCACATCAGGGTGCCAGCAAGCAAGCCCAGATGAGTCTATTGAGACGAAACGCGTCGTGAGGACTCCATTGCCGCTTGAAAAACACTGCTTAAAATGTAAGTGTGTTACTATGACAGTGGTCATCACAGTTTTATTTCATATATATACGTATTTATTTACATATGTATGTCGTTTTTTGGCACTAATTTATTAAGAGGTTTAGCGCTAAACTTTATGTACTTCTTTCACCCACAGCAGGGTGCCAGCCAGCAAGCCCACCCCAGCAGAGTGCCAGCCAGCAAGCCCACCCCAGCAGAGTGCCAGCCAGCCAGCCCACCTGCAGCAGGGTGCCAGCCAGCAAGCCCACCTGCAGCAGGGTGCCAGCCAGCAAGCCCACCCACAGCAGGGTGCCAGCCAGCAAGACCACCCACATCAGGGTGCCAGCAAGCAAGCCCAGATGAGTCTATTGAGACGAAACGCGTCGTGAGGACTCCATTGCCGCTTGAAAAACACTGCTTAAATGTAAGTGTGTTACTATGACAGTGGTCATCACAGTTTTATTTCATATATACGTATTTATTTACATATGTATGTCGTTTTTTGGCACTAATTTATTAAGAGGTTTAGCGCTAAACTTTATGTACTTCTTTCACCCACAGCAGGGTGCCAGCCAGCAAGCCCACCCCAGCAGAGTGCCAGCCAGCAAGCCCACCCCAGCAGAGTGCCAGCCAGCAAGCCCACCTGCAGCAGGGTGCCAGCCAGCAAGCCCACCCACAGCAGAGTGCCAGCCAGAAAGCCCACCTGCAGCAGGGTGCCAGCCAGCAAGACCACCCACAGCAGGGTGCCAGCCAGCAAGCCCACCTGCATCAGGGTGCCAGCCAGCAAGCCCACCTGCAGCAGGGTGCCAGCCAGCAAGCCCACCCACAGCAGGGTGCCAGCCAGAAAGCCCACCCACAGCAGATGAACAAAGATTAAAAAAATAAACAAAAAAAAAAACTGCACTGTACAGAGGAGCCTTGACGAGGCAGTGCAGCTTCCACATACATTTGCAAATGTGTGCAACGTGACTGCCTGCACGGGGATGCACGGAGCGCCTGTACCCACTGCCCTCACACGGGGTACGGATTCATACGCCTTGTGTGAACGAGGCCTCAGGACCTCACTTTACAGAGCAGCCTTGGCAAAGTATTGCAGCTTCCCCATTTGCAAATGTGTGCAACTAAGACCTCTGTTTTTAATGTCAAGTGTTAGATTGTGCCTTTTTGATTTATTTGCAGGCTAGCTGGTAAGTGTGCTGGGAAATCTTTTGTTTTTGTGCTGTGCAAAGCCCTTCCATGTGCACCTTACTTCAAAAGCTAGTTATAAACTGCTGTAGCTGTCCTGCTTTGTACACTGTTTTTAGATACAACTTTAATAAAAACTACATTTATAAAACAAAAATTGGGGTAGTTGTCTGGTTTTGTATACTGTTTTTAAATAAAGCTTTAAAAAAAAAAAAATACAATTTATAAAAAAAAAAATCTCTGGTAGTTGTCCTGTTTTGTATACTGTTTTTACACAAAACTTTAATACAAACTGCAATTATAAAAAAAAAAAAAAAAATCAGGGGGGTAGTTGTCTTGTATTGTATACTGTTTTTGGATGAAACTTTAATACAAACTACAATTCTATATAAAAAAAAAAAAAGAATTTGGGGTAGTTGTCATTCTTGTAAAGACAGTCTTAATGCATTGTATCGATATTATACATATACAATTTTTCTGTTGTCAATAAACATCAGATGACAAGAAAATAAATTCCCAGAGCACTATGGGTTATCTAAAGAGGCAGATTTGTGTGACTGAATCCTTAGAGGGGAGCCGTAGAAAGAAGGAGGAGACACGGCTGTAAATGTAGCTCTGCTAAAAGGGATGTTGCAATGCACTGCATAGCAGGCTTCTGTTGTAGAGGCCCTTTCCTCAGAGGATGGACACCAAGCAAAAAGAAGGTCATTACTCTTTACTCTGTGGCCCATTCCACTCCTGAGATCTCAGGAGGAGCTGGTAGTACCAAGAGGATTATAAAGGTAAAAGGAGGATACTAAGGTCGAAAAGAACAAAAGCTAACGGAAACTGCCATGAAAATCAGAATAGATGGGCATGATCTGTGACCCTCAATGAAGTGATAACTGCGCAAGAAAAAAAGATGGGAGGCCCAAACAAAGAGAAATAGGCCAATAAATAGACTGACTCACCAAGGAAATAAATACGTGAATATCTCAATTTCCTCTAAAATATGCAAACAAGGAGAAGGATCATTCCTGCACATCCAACAAAACCCATAGGTAGTGATGGTAACAACAGCCTCAGCTCAGACTGCATCCAGGCCTTGCCCGCTCTCACATGTTTCGCCCTGGCCACTGGACTCAGCCTTGGAGGACCTCCATGACACGTTAGGGGAAACAAGTTAGGGGGCATGGCCTAGATGGAGTCTGGGCTGAGGCTGCTCTGACCATCGCTACCTATAGATTTTGTTGGATGTGCGGCACCTAAAATGATCCTCCTTCTTGTTTGCATTCACTGAGACAAGCCCAGTGGCGTCACTAGGTTTGGTGTCACCTGGTGCGTAAAATCATGGTGTCACCCCCCTTATCAGACCAGCTCAGGATTGGCGGTTCAGCTACTGTACATATATATATTATAGCTGTGTCCAGCAGCACCCCCATTATCAGACCAGCTCGGGGGGGGGGGGGGGGGAGCTCAGCTACTATGTGTATATTATATATAAAATAGATGTGTCCAGCTGCACCCCCCCCCCCCCCCCCCCCCCATTTAGCAGACCAGCTCAGGGTGGGCAGCTCAGCTACTAAATATATATATATATAAAATATAGCTGTGTCCAGCTGCACCCCCATCCTCCCCCCTTCCAACCCCCCATTAGTAGACCAGCTTAGGGTGGGCAGCCCAGCTACTATATATACATATATATTATAGCTCTATCAACCCACCACCCCACCCCCCACCCCACTTATCACAGCCGCTCACCTCGGGTTTGGGCAGCAGAAGACACCCTCATTGCAATCCACCACCCCCTGCCTGTTACTGCACCAGCTCAGGGCCAGGGCGGGTAGCTCAGTCCCAAGCGGCAGCTGGAGAGGACAGTGTGTGCAGCGGCAGCCGCGCCGCCTGGGCGGAGAAGATGTGTCAGGCTCAGCCGTGCAGTAGGAGGAGGAAAGCACAGCAGGCTATGTGCGGCCGCAGCGCTGGAGGTGTTCCGGCTAAAAAAAAAGAAAACTGCCACAGGGAGTCAGGGCCACCCTCGGGATGGTGTCACCTCTCCGGCAGGTGTCACCCGGGTGCGGACTGCACCCCCCTAGCAACGCCACTGGACAAGCCCCTTGATAGCCTCCACTCCCCATTGACTGTTCTCCAGACTTGGACCAACTGATTTGTTCCAAATTCCCTGATTTGGAACAAAGTCCCTCTGTTGCTCTTTCCTCCTCATTTGTCCCTCATTTTAGTCCAATCTATACAGTTGTATATAAAATGCACCAGGGGCGGCCCGTCCATAGGGGGCGCCTGGGCGCCGCCCCCCCCCCCCCCCCCTCCAGGCAGCCACAAAAAAAAAAAATGTCAAAATAAAATAAAATATTTTTTTTTTTTTATTACTGCCCCTTTAAAAAAAAAAATACAAAAAAAAGTTCCTTAAGTGCCCTTCAGGGAGGCGCCACGTCTATGCAATCACAAGATTGCAGACGTGGCGCTACATTTGCGGGCGTTTAGCCCGCCTTGCAGCGTTTTCTGAAGCGCCGAGTAGCATCCGCCCGGCCATAGTAACATATACTACAGGCGCCGGGCGGAAGCTACTTCGGCGCTTCAGATTTGATTGACATCTGACCTCAGTTAGATGTCACTTCCTGTCTCTATCTCCTCTTGCGCCCAGAGAGGAAACAGGAAGCGCTGCCAGTGGATGGAGACACCGCAGGAAAGGACAAAAAATAAAAATAAATAAAAATATAGGCATGCAAAACAGCAAATGTTGGACTTGTGTCTTTTTTCAACCTCACCTACTATGCATAGCTCCCAGGGGCGGGCTGGGCCGGGGGGCAGGGATGCAATCGCCACCCGGGCCGCTCTGATATGCTCTACCAAGGCCACTGTGCCACCAGCTCAGAACCGCACATGCGCAGATTTATCCAGTACAGTGGAACCTGGGATTACGAGCATAATCCACTCCAGGAGAATTCTCGTAATCCAAAGCACTCGCATATCAAAGTGAGTTTTCCCATAGAAGTCAATGAAACGAAAATAATTTGTTCTGCATTGACTTCAATGGCATGCAACACCGCATGTGGCCAGAGGTGGGGGGGGGCACCATCATACCCTCTGCACTCCTCTCCTGTACATACTGCCCCCATCATACCCTCTGCACTCCTCTCCTGTACATACTGCCCCCATCATACCCTCTGCACTCCTCTCCTGTACATACTGCCCCCATCATACCCTCTGCACTCCTCTCCTGTACATACTGCCCCCATCATACCCTCTGCACTCCTCTCCTGTACATACTGCCCCCATCATACCCTCTGCACCCATCTCCTGTACATACTGCCCCCATCATACCCTCTGCACTCCTCTCCTGTACATACTGCCCCCATCATACCCTCTGCACTCCTCTCCTGTACATACTGCCCCCATCATACCCTCTGCACTCTTCTCCTGTACATACTGCCCCCATCATACCCTCTGCACTCTTCTCCTGTACATACTGCCCCCATCATACCCTCTGCACTCCTCTCCTGTACATACTGCCACCATCATACCCTCTGCACTCCTCTCCTGTACATACTGCCACCATCATACCCTCTGCACCCATCTCCTGTACATACTGCCCCCATCATCCCCTCCAGAAATGTTATTTATTCACAAAACGATATGTATAGTGTATACTACATTAAAAAATTGCTGTTTATTACAATGTACAGAGGTAATGAATTTAATGTACTACAAAAAAAAATATTTGCCGTGCGCTGCTCAAGTGTTCGGGTTTGGCTTGAAGAAAAGGTGGCAACCCTAGGTTCGGTACCATTCCCATCTCAAAATGCTGGGAGGTAGGCTTGGGTTGAACCCCCTTTTGCCTTCAGAACTGCCTTAAAGTGATTGTAAATGATCACCTTGTAAAACAACCTATTCAGTTTAAAGGGGTTGTAAACCCTTGTGTTAAATCATTAAAGCGGTAGTAAAGCCGCTGAACTTTTTTTTTTTTTTAACACCGGTAAAGGAAAAGGCATAATGAGCTAGTATGCACCGCATACTAGCTCATTATGAAATACTTACCTTAGAACGAAGCGTCGGTAACTCACCTGGTCCACGCCGAGGTCGCTGACATGTTGCCTTGGCGTGTCTTCTGGGTATCGCGGCTCCAGCGCTGTGATTGGCTGGAGCCGCGATGTCGTCACTCCCGCGCATGCGCACGGGAGACTTCTTCCCGGCAGGGTTCGGATTCTGCCGGCCCTTCAGCCGAGAATCCCCCGTGCGCATGCCCCGCTGCAGTCAGCGGCGCATTGCACGGGGAATATCTCCTAAACCGTACAGGTTTAGGAGATATTTTTTTTACCTACAGGTAAGCCTTATTATAGGCTTACCTGTAGGTAAAAGTTATATTTTTGACTTTACTTCCACTTTAAGGAGAAAAAACACCTGGCAGTCACCCCCCCCCAGCCCCCCCCCCCCCGTTTTACTTACCTGAGCCCCTTCATCTCTTTGGCCGGGACGCACTGTCCCTCTCTCCACAGGGGGACCCGCTCTTGATTAGATAGATTGATATCAGTGCAGACATTGGCTCCCGCTGCTGTCAATCAAATCCAATGACGCGGGGTCTGGGCCGAGTCCGGCATTCATGTCTGTGGATGCAAATGCTGGACTCAGGATCGCGCCCGCAAGGTAACCCCCTCGGGAGAGCGCTTCTCCAAGGGGGTTATCTAATGAGGGAGGAGTTGTGAGAGCCACCGGGGGACCCCAGAAGAGGATGTTCGGAGCCACTCTGTGCAACATGAGCGGCACAGTGGAGGTAAGTATGATATGTTTGTTATTTAAAAAAAATAAAAAAAGATCCTTTACGATCAAAGTGGAGTTCCGTCAAATTTTTTTTTTTTTTTAAGTCAGCAGCTACAAATACTGCAGCTGCTGACTTTTAAAATAAGGACACTTACCTGTGGAGGGGCCCGCGATGTCGGAAGCCGATCTGTCCCTCGCCTCTCGGGTGCTGCCGCCGCCATCTTCTGTAAGGGAATCAGGAAGTGAAGCCTTGTGGCTTCACTTCCTGGTTCACTACTGCGCATGCGTGAGTCGCACTGTGTGATTCCACTGGTCCCTGCTGTCTCCTGGGACCCATGTGTCTCCCAGAAGACAGCACGGGGGAGGGGGGGGGGCGAAGAAGGCGCCAGAAGTGGCGTAGATACCCGCGGGTGGCTCAGGTATCTATGCCCGGAAGTTGGAGCAAAATACCTGTATTAGACAGGTATCTGCGCCCCCCTCCCCCTGCAAGGTGTCAAATGTGACACCAGAGGGGGGGAGGTACCGGAAAAGCGCAGGTAGTTCACACTGCTCTCTGGGAACCGCTGCGGGTGTCATTGTACTGATTCCAGTGCGGACCAAAAAAAGCGTCCTGCACCATTTTGCTCCGAATGCTATGCAAATACATCGCATGTGATCTGCACAGCAATGCAGTGCGAATCACATGCAATGTCTGGCATCGCACAAGTGTGCTTTGGTAAGCTCAACCCTTAGTACTGCCCCTTGATAAGCTCCTCCTATATCCACTGTGCTTTGGTAAGCTCCACCCTCAGTACTGCCCCTTCATGAGCGCCTCCCACATCCACTGTGCTTTGGTAAGCTCCACCCTCAGTACTGCCTCTTGATAAGCTCCTCCCAAATTCACTGTGCTTTGGTAAGCTCCACCCTCTCTACTGCCCCTTGATAAGCTCCTTCCACATCCACTGTGCTTTAGTAAGCTCCACCCTCAGTACTGCCTCTTGATAAGCTCCTCCCACATCCACTGTGCCTTGGTAAGCTCCACCCTCTTTACTGCCCCTTGATAAGCTCCTCCCACATCCACTTTGCTTTGGTAAGCTCCACCCTCAGTACTGCCACTTGATAAGCTCCTCCTACATCCACTGTGCTTTGGTAAGCTCCACCCTCAGTACTGCCTCTTGATAAGCTCCTCCCACATCCAATGTGCTTTGGTAAGCTCCACCCTCTCCACTGCCCCTTGATAAGCTCCTTCCACATCCACTGTGCTTTGGTAAGCTCCACCCTCAGTACTGCCTCTTGATAAGCTCTTCCCACATCCACTGTGCCTTGGTAAGCTCCACCCTCTTTACTGCCCCTTGATAAGCTCCTCCCACATCCACTTTGCTTTGGTAAGCTCCACCCTCAGTACTGCCACTTGATAAGCTCCTCCTACAACCATTGTGCTTTGTTAAGCTCCCCCCTCAGTACTGCCCTTTGATAAGCTACTCCCATATCCACTGTGCCTTGGTAAGCTCCACCCTCAGTACTGCCCTTTGATAAGCTACTCCCATATCCACTGTGCCTTGGTAAGCTCCCCCTCATACTCCACCTGTGCCCCCCCCCCCCCCCCCCCCCCCCCCAGCTTCCCCACCCCCCGGTAATTTTTTTTTTTTTTTTATTTGCTCCCTCCTCCCCCACCCTCAGCTCTCTCACTCCCTCCCCCTCCCGCCCTCCCCCTTTCCAGATAAGCTCCTCCCACATCCACTGTGCCTTGGTAAGCTCCCCCCTCAGTACTGCCTCTTGATAAGCTCCTCCCACATCCATTGTGCTTTGGTAAGCTCCACCCCAGCGCTGCCCCTTGGTAAGCTCCACCCCCACGCTGCCCCTGTTTGGTAAGCCCCTCCCTCTTACCTTAATGAGCTCTAGCTCCGCCCCGTCGCGGACCAGCTCCCCGCCCTCTCTGCGCTCCCTGCAGAGCAGGTTGTCGGTGGAGATGGTGAAGGGGACGTCAGTGGCGTCCAGCGCCGCCTGCAGGCGGTTCTTGCACTGCAGGAGGAGGTGTGTCTCTGCGGTGACATCACGGATCTCCCTCTCTAGCTCCGCCCTCCAGTAGTGGACATCCAGCAGCCTCTCTCCCAGCTTCTTGGTGGAGTCCGCCTGGCTGCGCTGTGCCCGGGCCTCCAAATCCGCCGACAGCTGCTTGGCCTCATGGCGGTTCTTCTCCGAGCCGTCGCGGTCACTGAACGCCTGGTAGAAGGACGTGTAGCCGGCCTGCTGCCATTCTTCCAGGAGGTACTTGGCGGTGCGGAAGCCGGCGGTGGCCAGGCCGGACGAGGAGCTCTCCCCGGTGTTATAGGGCGCCTCCACCGAGCGCACGGGCAGGCTGTGAGGGGGGACAGTCTGCGGGGCGGGGGGCCGGGAGACGAGGACCTGAGCGGACATGGCGGACTGCGCTTCACCTGGACGGAGACCTGTCACTATGGCAACCCGATCAACAATCCGGAAAAGAAGCGTCTACGGTTGCTAAGAGACCGGGCAAGGCGGGGTTTCAGTTGCCTTGCAACGGGGAGCCAATGAGCGCGCTCGGCACGCCCTTTTACCCAACACTAGCTAATCAGAATTGGGCAAAGTTTATTCCCCGTCCACATTCTGAGCTGTATGTATGTAGAGTTTCCTCACAGTGCCTCAAGCCAGGCGGTGAGGCTCGGGGCATGGCACATGCGTGACAGACTGTTCTCTTCTAGAGCCGTCCATTCATTTCAATGGTGCCTGATCCTTTCCTTAATTGTGCTGCATTGAACTGTATGGTGCTGCAACACACCGTGCGGCTTGGCGTGTGTTAGCAGGTGTGCGTTCCCAGAAAAATGTGTGTTATAAAATGCTCCATGTGTGCTGGGCCGCACTATGATGTCACCAGGGGCGTTGTTAAGTCTGCAAAAGATCTGGGGCTAGAGCTCATCAACCGCAGCGGTCACCAACCTTTTTGCAGGCGGGGGTTGGAGGGGGCATACTGGTGGTATGCAATTTTTGGCAGGCAAAAGCTTATGTTGGCATTTCAATCATCATGGCACTATGGTTGATGTGGTGTCGGTGATCAAAGCGCATTGTTTCTACTGTTACATTCTAATATATAATGAAGTGGTTCAACTCATCATAATGCAGAATCAGTGGGAGCCCTGGGCGTGTCACTTGCCACATCGCCTGCCACCAGATGCAGCTTTTTAACTTGCCACCGTCACCTGCCACCAGATGTGGATTGTGCACTTGCCACATCACCTGCCACTAGATGTGGGTTGTCACTTTCCAACTGATGTGGATTGTCACTTGCCAGTGCCACCAAATGTGCATTGTTGCTGCAGTGGTGGCAGGCTGGCAGCACTGGTTCATTTCGTGAGGGCAGGAGATGCGGGGTGGGCAGTGAGAGATGATCGAATCTCTCTGCTCCCCCCGCCCCACCTCTGACATTGAAGAGGCCCGCACTGTGAGGGCGGAAGAGCGCTGATGTGTGGCGGGCAGAGAGAGAGGATGTCATCTCTGCTCGTCCGTCCGCTCGTCTCTCTCCTCCACCTCTAATGCAGCCTGCCTACAGCCACGACCCGCTGGCTCTAGATTTGGGGCTGCAGCCTCGATAGCCATCCCCCCCCGGCAATGCCTATGGCTTCATTTCATCTATGAAAACATTTTCATCAGCACCCTTTTTAGGGCTCGTTTACACTCACATCAGAACAAGGCTTCGGACAGGCTTTGTTAAAGCTCTCTGAACGCCAGTCAAAGCTCCTGTCACTAAATAAAATGGTTAGTTTACAGTCATGTTTACACCTTGCTTTGCTTGGGGCTTCGTGGCGCTTATTATAAAAACCAGCATACATCGGTAAGAATAAAAACTGTGATCACAGAGTAAAAAAGCAACCTGGGGAGCAGAAAGCCAAGCCCGACGCATTTCGTCCCAATGGACTTAACCACTTCCCGACCACCTCACGCAGATATACTGTGGCAGAATGGCACGGGCAGGCAAAATCACGTACCTGTACGTGATTAGGTAATTGCCTACCCGTGGGTCGCGTGCGCGCCGCCAGCGGCTCGCGACCCGGTCGGGAGCTCCGTGACCCCGGCCGCGGGACCAGCGGACCCATCGCCGCTGGTGTCCCGCGATCGGGTCACGGAGCTGAAGAACGGGGAAAGGTATGTGTAAACAAACCTCCCCGCGCTTCCTACTCTGCCTGTCATTGATTGGCTGTTCCCGGTCATCGGGAAAGCCGATCAATGCGTCAGACGTCAGCCCCGCCCCCTAATGTAAAAAAACACACACGTCACAGTTCATAACCCCTCCCCTCCCCCTAGTGGTTAACCCCTTCATTTATACAGGAATCAATGCATTTAAATAATTGATTGCTGTATAAATGACAATGGTCCCAAAAATGTGTCAAAAATGTCCGATGTGTCCGCCATAATGTCGCGCAGTCACAATAAAAATCGCTGATCGCCACCATTACTAGTAAAAAAAAAAAATATTAATAAAAATGCTATAAAACTATCCCCTATTTTGTAAACGCTATAACTTTTGCGCAAACCAATCAATAATCGCTAATTGCGATTTTTTTTTTACCAAAAATATGTAGAAGAATACGTATCGGCCTAAACTGAGGAAAAAAAATGTTTTTTTATATATTTTTTGGGGATATTTATTATAGCAAAAAGCAAAAAATATTGAATTTTTTTCAAAATTGTCGCTCTATTTTTGTTTATAGCGCAAAAAATAAAAACCGCAGGGGCGATCAAATGCCACCAAAAGAAAGCTCTGTGGGAAAAAAAGGACGCCAATTTTGTTTTGGAGCCACGTCGCACGACCGCGCAATTGTCAGTTAAAGCTGAATCGCAAAAAGGGGCCTGGTCCTTTGGCTGCCAATTGGTCCGGGGCTGAAGTGGTTAAACTGGGGCATCAAGTTTTTGGGCCGTCCAGTCTGGCTTAGCCTTTCAACGCCCGAGTTCCAACGAGTTCCAACCTTGTGGTTTCCTACGTCTGAGTTCCAGCTCTGCGGTTATCTGTACACTCCTTGGAGTCGTGTTCGGAGGTCTTCGGGTTCCTTTGAAGATCTGTCGATCTGCCGATCTTGGCATCCTCACATGCATTTTAGCTCCGGTTCACACTGTCGCACTGCACAGGAATCGCAATTCAGTGCAGTGTGATTTGAGATCATCCCCTGTATTATCTTTATCACATCCTCAGCTATAATTTAATAACATTTTATTTTTGTTTTATTTCAATTTATGCAAAAACGCAGCATTATGTGCGTCTCGTCCTCCCATCTCGGAGAAATGAAGAAAGACGGAGGAGGCAATCATGTAGCCAATGCCATTTTCTGCTTCATTTTCCTCTGATCTTCCCTTCCATTTGTTTCTTGTCATCTGTCCAATCTGACAATAGAATGACAGACATCAATAATCTCCCTAATTACTAAATGTATCTCATCTTTTGCGCTCGCTGCGTGTAACCCAATCCCATCCTGTCATCTCAGAGCGCAGGGAGGTCCGGGGAAATCGCTAAGTATGTGTTCTCAGCTTTGAATGTTTTATTTTTTATTTTTTTCAGCCTTTCTCTTTAACTTGATTTTCTGATAGATGGATCCAGACTTTTTTTGGAGTGGATACGACCCTTAAATCTGACCTCCAGTCTTCTGTTCTTGTACAGTTGTACAGGCTCCTCTCCTGTACTGGAATTGCTTACTCTGACTTCACTGCACACTGTGAACTTCTCACAATGTGCAGTAGAAGCTGCAGAAAGTCAGATAGAGCCAGGCTCTTTTCCTGGCTGGAGGGTGTTCAGCATCATCTATCTCACTGGTGCCCAACCTGAGACCTGACGGCCATATGTGGTCCTTTGGCATACCTCCCAACATTTTGAGATGGGAATGAGGGACACCTACTTGCAAACGTATGTAAGCATAGGACACGCCTCCTGTCACACCCCCTTAAAGGAGAATTAACCAAAAAAAAAGGTTATTTAACCACTTGCCGCTCGCCCTATAGGCAAATGACGTTGGCAAGTGGTTTTAAAATCCTGACCAGACGTCATATGACGTCCTCAGGATTTTGAGCCGCTGTGTGCCCCCAGGGGCGCGCATCGCGGCGATTGTTGTCAGTCTGACACCCCGCAACTACGATCTTGGTAAAGAGTCTCTGATGGAGACTCTTTACCACATGATCAGCCGTGTCCAATCACGGCTGATCACAGTGTAAATAGGAAGAGCCGGTGATCAGCTTTTCCTCACATTTGCGTCTGTGCCGATCGGCTGCTCCTCTGACAGGGGGGTCTGTGCAGATCGATTATCAGCGCAGCCCCCCCGAGGATGCCCACACTGGACCACCTGGGACGCCACCAGACCACCAGGGATGCCCAGCACCAGGTATGCCACCCTAGACCACCAGGGATGACACAGTGCCCACAATGGATGCCAATCAGTGCCCACAATGTGCATCACTGATTGGCATGCCTTATTGTTTGGCACTGATTGGCATCCATCAGTGTAAAATAAAAAAATACAATGCTGTCTATCAGTACCCATCTGTGCCACCTATCAGTGCCCATCCATGCTTATCCGTGCCGCCTATCCATGCCCATCTGTGCCGCCTATCCATGCCACCTATCCATGCCAATCAGTGCCAATTTGTGCCACCTATCAGTGCCCATCCGTGTTGCCTATCAGTGCCGCCTATCAGTGCCACATATCAGTGCCCATCAATTCCACCTCATCAGTGCCACTTCATTGGTGCCACCTCATCGTTGCCCATCAGTGCCGCCTTATCAGTGCCCATCAGTGCAGCCCCATCAGTGCCCATCACTGAAGGAGGAAACGTACTTATTTACAAAGTTTTGAAGCTGAAACAAAAAAAAACCTATTTTGTTTCAAAATTGTCTGTCTTTTTTTATTTGTTTAGCAAAAAATAAAAACCGTAGAGGTGATCAAATACCACCAGAGAAAGCTCTATTTGTGAGAAAAAAATTATAAAAATTTAATTTGGGTACAGTGTAGCATGACCGCGCAATTGTCATTCAAAGTGCGACAGCGCTGAAAATTGGTCTGGGCAGGAAAGTGTTTACATGCCCGGTATTGAAGTGGTTAAATCCATAAGGACTTTTTTTTACCACTACTATTCCTTTATATTGGCTTTTAAAATTGACAAATCCAGTCATTTAGAAATTGGATGAAAGGTTTAGCTCTGGGAAACACTTTTTGAAAGATAAAAAGTGCATTTTATATACAACTATATAGATCAGACCAAAATGAGGGGCAAATGAGGAGGAATGAGGGACAGAGGGACATTTCTCCAAATCAGGGTCAGTCCCTCGAAATCAGGGACAGTTGAACTATGCTTTGGTAAATTATATGCTGCCCTTGGACCTCAGCAGTCTGTAGTGGGAACATTGATTAGTGTAATAACATTGATCTCTACTATAATGAAAACATAAAAGGGGGGCAATAGGTAAATATACATGGAAAAACAAAGCTCCCCCTCTATAATGGGACTTTCAGGCTGGGTTCACACCTAATGCCGATGCGGCTCCCAGCAGGGGTCCGGTGCGTCCCCGTTCACCACGTCCCCGTTCACCATTTCCGGTCCGATTTCAGCCCGAATTTTGGGCTGAATTCGGACCTGAAATAGACCAAAAGACGCACAGGGATCCTGTGCAAATTCTCACCGGAGCCGCATTGGAGATATGTGAATCGGCTCCATAGAGAGCCGGTCACATTCTCCTGCTATTGCGAATCGGATGCAGTGATACCGCATCCAATTCACAATAGTGTGAACCCGGCCTAAAGGCATTAGAGAGCATACAGTATTTTCATTAACATCTGTCTGCTGCTTCATTCCTCTGCTATAGGCATGAATCACTTCTGACAAGTTTTCTTGATGCCAAGAGAAAGAAGCTGGCGGGAGGGAGCTCCAGCACACAGCTTGTGGTTGACAGCCTTATCTCTGTTCCTGTGTGCTGTGTTGAGTAAGGGGGGGGGGGGGGGGGGGCTTTGACTCCAATCAGCTCTCATAGCTCTCCTCACTGAGCTCTGCAGAGTGTCATTTCAGCTCTTCTCCCCTTTTTTTACTGAAAGCTCAGACAAGCTTTATAGATTCTGCACTTTGAACAGATGTAAAGAAGAGACCAGTCACTTTATTGGGTATATGTATGGGTTTACAGCCACTTTAGGTTAAGCTTTTGAACTATAATTAAAGAATTTAATTGCTGAAAATACACTGTACTTCCCCTTTAGGGCCAGTTCACACCATGGAAACGCAGTCCGGATGCGTTCCAATTGCTTTTCTGCATGCACGTTTTTGATGCGTTTCTGTTGCGTTTTTGATGTGTTTTTGGTGCGTTTTTGATACAGTCCAGTGATTTTTTTTTTTTTTTCCCCCTCTTTTTTCTTAACCTTAAATAAGGACAAGTGTGTTGCAGTGCGTGTTTGGTGCATTTAGGTGTGTTCTGGTGCATTCTAGTGCATTTTTGATGCGTTTTACAGCGTTCCAGTACAGTCCAGTGCAGAAAAAATGCAGCATGTTCTACTTTTTTTTTTTCTGGACCTGGAACGCACTGGAACTGACCGCATTGGTGTGAACTATGCCATTAAAAACCATATAACCTACTTTCCATGCATTTTTGATGCAGAAAAAAAACCACACTGGACTGCATGTGGTGTGGAGGAATTAATATTTGACTTTTTTTTTTCTGTGGTTCCTATATAATAATATTTTTTTTTCAATCTTAAAGGGGTTGTTAACCCTCGTGTTTTTTCAACTTAATGCATTCTATGCATTAAAGTGGAAGTTCCACCAATTTATTTTTATTTTTTTAAACAAATACTGCAGCTGCGGACATTTAAAATAAGGACACTTACCTGTCCAGGGCGCCCGTGATGCCGAAGCCGATCGAATCCCTCGGCTCTCGGGGGGAGGCGCCGCCATCTTCGGTAAGGGAATCAGAAAGTTAAGCCTTTGCGGCTTCACAGCCTTGTTCCCTACTGCGCATGCGCGAGTCGTGCTGCACAATCCTACTGGTCCCTGCTGTCTTCTGGGATCTGTGTGTCTCCCAGAAGACAGCGGGGGGAGGGGCCAGACATGGCGTAGATATGCGCAGATACTGCAGCGATCTTTCGCCAGAAGTGGCAGCAAATACCTGTCTTAGACAGGAATCTGCTCCCCCCTTCCCCCTGAAAGGTGCCAAATATGACACCGGGGGGGGGGGGGGGATTCCGAATAGCGGAAGTTCCATTTTTGTGTGGAACTCCGCTTTAAGGTGAAAAAATTTCTGACACTGACCGGCCCCCCACCGTTTTACTCACCTGAGCCCGTTCGTTCCCTCGGCAGAGACGCGCTCTACCTCTCTGCCTGTTGTCTAGGCTCTTGATTGGATAGATTGATAGCAGTGCAGCCATTGGCTGTCAATCAACACCTAAAGACGCGGGGCGGGGCCGAGTCTGGCACTCTGTGTCTATGGACGCAAAAGCCGGACTCGGGAGCACGCCCGCACGGTAACCCCCAGGGAGAGCGCTTCTCCTAGGGGGTTAAACGATGCGTGGAGGAGCCAGGAGCGCCGCCGGGGGGACCCCAGGAGAGGGAATGAACTGCACAAGCTATGAGTAAGCACTGAAATACAGTGCGAAACGCGTCAGCTCTGTACCCCCCTTTTTGCCGTGTTTGGATTGTAGTGTTTCTTTGCTTTTAAATAAACCCTTTGGATTTTATTTTCCCGGTGTGCGGCTGTCCGGAGTTCTTCTTTTTGATTTCTAATCAACTGCACAGTGGAGGTAAGTATGATATGTTTGTTATTTTATAATCTTTTTTTAAAACGAGGGCTTACAACCCCTTTAAACTATTTATGTAATGCAATGTAATGTGGGATTCTCCTTGTTTAACAGTGACTCCCACTTTCCTCCAGGGGGCGCTGCTGTATTGTACTTTAGACCAAATTCCGCCCAATCGGGGAGCTTTCCATAATGTCAGCGATCAGGCGTGATTCCCAGCTTATTGTATAGCTCCGCTTTGATCACTGTGTCCTCTTTCACAGTACAATAGACTCCGCATGCACAGTCCTTGCAGCCACGCCGCCTAAACCCTTGATGCACTGTATCGCTTGACAATGCTGGATAATCCCTTTTAATGCTTTTTCACTTTACATTTTTGCTGTATCTAAATCAGAAAGATGGCAGATTATTCATAAGTGCAGCTTCACTTAAGCGTAGGCGGATGGAATCCCACCAAAGTGGATGCAATCAGCTACGGGGGGCCCGCAGGAAGTCTTTTAACTGCGTTGTGTAAGATGTGCGCTGTTCATACCAGATAGATCAAACATGCATTGGATATAGTGAGGGGGGAAGAGGAAAGGCTGCAGAACATCTCTAGGTCTTATTTTATTAGATTTATTTAACTTTTTTGTTTTTGTCCTTATCCCCACAAGAGCTTGCAATCTAATGTTCCAATTACAGTCGTCACACTGACGTGATGATGTCAGCACAGTTCTTGGCATAACTACTGAATATGTGAGTGCGGGGGGCTGTAGTGTTAGTTCTTTTCCAATTATTTAGCAGACCTATAGTTCAATATTGAAGTCACTGACCCCCATATAAAAATAAATAGAGACTAATCTCCAGAGATAGAAACTAGAAAATTTAGCTCACACCAGAGCTGTAACCAGCAATGTAGAATTATTAGCAACTCAGCTCCCCCTCTCAGCAGTGACTCAGCAGCTCAACTTCCCCTGCTTTCTTCTCAGCATTGAATCAGGAGTTCAGCTCCTCTGCTCTGCCTCCCTGCAGTGACTCAGTGGCTCAGTTTCCACTGCTTTGCTTCCCAGCAGTTAGTTAGCACTTCTGCTCCCCCCTCCCAGCAGTAACTCAGCAGGTCAGCTACCGCTCCCCCCTGTCCCTTCAGAGACTCAGCAGCTCAGCTACTCCTCCCAGCAGTAACTCAGTGGCTCAACTTGCCCTGCTTCTCTTCCCAGCAGTGAATCAACAGCTCTGTTCCCCCTCCCACCAGTAGCTCGGCAGCTCAGCTCCCCCTGTGCCCTTGTCACGTCACATTCGGCTACCCATCACATTTTGCTACCCACTGTAAGACACCATTTTGCCACAGGGCCCCCTCGAAAGGCTTGCTTCGCTCACCACGTTTCGGGCAAGGCCTCGCTTCACTCGCCATGCTTCGCTCGCCACACTTCGGGCATGGCCTCGCTTCACTCGCCATGCTTCTCTCGCCACACTTCGGGCACGGCCTCACTTCACTCGCCACACTTCGGGCACGGCCTCGCTTCTCTGGCCACACTTCGGGCACGGCCTCGCTTCACTCGCCACGCTTCGCTCGCCACACTTCGGGCATGGCCTCGCTTCACTCGCCATGCTTCTCTCGCCACACTTCGGGCACGGCCTAGCTTCACTCGCCACAGTTCGCTCGCCACACTTCGGCACGGCCTCGCTTCACTCGCCATGCTTCGGGCACGGCCTCGCTTCGCTCGCCATAATTATAATCTAATTCTATGTCCACTTGGGTGGTCAGGCTTGAACCTGGACTCAGGGGTGTGGCCACAAAATTCTGCACAAGCGCAGATCGCACAGTGTTGGAACGCACATGGCGGCGTCGCGCATGCGCAGTCCAACAGGTAGCCAAATGTGATGGTTCGCCATATGTGACTAAACACCCTGTCCCAGCAGAGACTTAGCAGCTCAGCTCCCCCTCCCAGCAGTAATTCTGTGGCTCAATGGGCTCTGCTTCATTTCCAAGCAGTGAATCAGCAGCTTAGCTCCCCCTGCTTCCCCTCCCAGCAGTGAATCACCAGTTCAGCTACTCCTCCCACCAGTGACTCAGCAGCAGTGGCAGAACTACCGGTGTCACAAAAGTCCCATTTATGACTGGGCCCTGGAGTTCCACCACTGTGGTGGGGAGACGACAGAGCCCAGACTGTGGCCCCCCAGGGGCTGCAAGACTCTAAGCTGCGAGTGTCTCTCTCTAAGCCCAGAGCCAACGTTGACAGTTCAGCCTTCCCCACACATGGACGAAAGAGGAGAGAGAGAGAGAGCTGATCAGCTCCTCCTCCCACCCTCTCCTCCTGTGTCTGCAGTGCTCCACACTCTGCAGTGCTATGCCTCAGAGAGGGGGATGTGTGGGCAAGAAGTTTGAAGCCAGCAGCCAGAAAGAACAGCCCGCAGCAGAGAACAGAGAAAAATAGGCGCAGGGCTGGCATGAGTAAAGTTAACATGCCATTTAGGTATGCCCCTTTAAGAGTTAGGATAGGAGGGTGGAGCTGGCAACAGGAAGAGGAGGGGCAACGGCCAGGGAAGGAGCCATTCATTTCCAGCTAGAGAAAAGTTACTGAGCAGATCGTCATGGAGGAGCTCCTCAAAACCATCAAAACGGCGGCAGCTGAAAACGGAGCGGCTTGGTTGAGGACACAGATCGAAAGGGCACTGGAGGGTGAGAGCAGGGGTGCAGGGGAGATCACACTAGACGGGGGGCGGCAGCGGCGATCTCGGCCGCCGGCCAGATATTCGCCGGAAGGGCGCAGAGCCACGGACGTGCCAGGCAGCAAGAGGGGAAAAAACAGCGCCGAACCGCCGAAAAAGCGGTCGGCCAAGGTAGATGTTTCAGGCACTTCTGGCCCATGTGAGGCTGTGGGGGGGGGGGGCGGGGGGCCCAACAGCACGCGGCGCATGGCGTCCACCACGCGGTCATCTCATGAGGCCTCAGGCCTATCCACACATGTGGAGGGGGGGCGGTCAGGGGCCCAATACAAAACAGGCAGTGCCAGCAGTGCAGCATCAGTGGGGATTGCAAAGGGGGCCAAAACTAAGTCACCAAATACACACAGTTTAAAACACACGGCTAGGGGGAGAAAGCCATCCCAGGCCAACATAACAACAGCTAGGGAAAGGGTCATGGAGGCCAGGAACAGGACAATCGCCTACCCAAACTTCAGCACAGATGCCACTTACTGCGACGAGACGCATGCTCAGCAGAATGGGGGAAGAGGACATTTACAAGCAGGAGGCGGTCGGCCCAGCTTGAGTTCCAGTGTGCGGGGGGGACATAGCAGAGGATGTCTGCGGCATGGAGGCGATCCGCCTGCCCGTAAGAACATTAAGGGAAAGAAAAAAGCGGAGGCAATGGGGACGAGAAGAAACGAGAGGGAACGCAGTTCGTCTGCATCTGAGGCTGAAGACCTTGGAGGGCAGGCTCTTTCAACTGCAGATGAGATGGTGGAGCTGTCGGAGGGCGAGCTGCCTGAATCGGAGGACGAGATCGCAGAAGGACGCACAGCAACGAATGACGCAGGATGTTCGGCTGGTGGAGGATTGTCCATGCAGCCCGGTAAGTCCTGTTTTTGTTCTGGGTCTTGCGGGAGTAAAATGTCTTTGGGGGGGGATGTGGGGGAGGGGGCCAGGAGGCAGGGTGATCGGTTTCAGAGGGGTGGGGGTTTTATGGGCGATTCTGTCCCTGAAACAGGATTTTTGGAGGGGGGATTACAGGGTTTTTTAGCAGGCCTCAAAGAGCTGGTGGGCAGGTTTGAGCCTACACCTGCGCAACAGGGGCCGACAGGGGCATGGGTTTCTGCAGGGAGGGTGTTGAATGAGGGGGGCCAGGGGGGAGGGGACGAGGGAATGACGGTACAAGCTGAGAGAACTGTGTTGGCGATTCCGCCCGCGTTTTCGCCTGTGGGGAGGGATGCAAGTATCGTGGAAGCGGCAGAGGCGTCTCAGCTCACGCCAGGAGAGGGGGAAACGGGGGGTGACAAAACCAAAAAACAGGACATAGTGCGGTTAGCTGATTCCGCACGCTGTGAGGTGTATGTCTGTTTTGAAGGGCCATTAGGGGCCCATTTGAAACAGGAGGTGAGAGAGAAAATTTGGAGAGGGGAGTACGTGGAGATATTTTCTCTGCTTCCCCTTGAGAAATTTAACTTGGATAGGGTGAAACCCGAGGATAGTAAAAAGAAGAGGAGGAGAAGAGAAGGTACAGACTAATACCCCGGACTTTCCAGAATTGGCTGCAAGCGTTTGGGGTATTGGCAAGCGTGATAGGCGAAAAGGAGCCAGAACATTGCTCGGCCCTGTTCTGTTATCTGGATGCTATTGGCGAGGCTCACCGGACTTACGGGGGTCTAGCATGGCTGCGGTACGACGAACAGTTTAGGCAGAGAAGGGCAGTGAGACCGGCTTTAAGGTGGGATCACAAAGACATCAGTCTTTGGATGCGCCTGATGTCTTCAGCCAAGCCTGTGAGTCAGTTTTTTCAGGGGGGGGGGGGCCGGGGGATCAGGGACTTCGGGTCAATCGGCCACAAGAAAAAAAGGAGTTTGCTGGCAGTACAACGAGGGAAGTTGTAAATTTGGACATGGATGTAAGTATAAACACGAGTGTTCAGGCTGCGGTGGATCACATCCCTCATCAAGGTGCTTTAAGCAGGGTAAGGGAAAGGCCAGCGATTTTGCGGGAAAGGGGGAGGACGCCAGTGAGGGTGGAAAAAATGCGGCCTTTTCTAGATAGATATCCAGATAAGGCAATGGCTCATCTACTTTTGTTAGGATTTTCTGAAGGTTTCATGATTCCTGCCGTTTTGAACTTAACTCCTCCCATTCCGGAAAATTTGCGGTCCGCTTTAAAACATCATGAAGTAGTGTCCGAAAAATTGAATAAAGAGGTAGCTTTGGGGAGGATGGCGGGCCCCTTCTCCATAAAACCCATGCAGGACCTGGTAGTTTCTCCTTTGGGGGTGGTTCCCAAAAAGGAGCACAACAAATTTCGCCTCATTCACCACCTGTCTTACCCACAAGGAGAGTCGGTGAACGACGCTATTGATCCTGAAGTTTGCACTGTATCATATACATCCTTTGATGCAGCAGTACGTTGGGTGAGGAAGTATGGTAGGGGCGCCCTGATGGCAAAGACAGACATTGAAGCGGCTTTTCGTTTGCTGCCTGTTCATCCCGATAGCTTTCATTTATTGGGTTGCAAGTGGCAAGAGGAATATTACGTGGATATGTGTCTGCCAATGGGTTGTTCTATATCGTGCGCATTCTTTGAGTGTTTCAGCACATTTGTGGAATGGGTAGTGAGGGACGTGTCAGGTTTGAATTCGGTGATCCATTATTTGGACGATTTTCTTTGTATAGGGCCGCCCGCATCTAACGTTTGCGCGATGCTCTTAACAACCGTTGAAAGGATTTCAGGGGAATTCGGCATTCCGCTTGCGCCAGACAAGACGGAAGGGTCCACAACAGTGATCAGTTTTCTCGGGATTGTAATCGATTCCATGGCCATGGAATGCAGGTTACCTGAGGCAAAATTGGTGGCATTACAGGAGGAGGTGAAGGGGATGGTGGGCCGGCGCAAGGTTCAGCTGAGGGCATTGCAATCGGTGCTTGGCAAGCTCAATTTTGCGTGCAGGATCATTCCGATGGGCAGGGTTTTTGGGAGAAGATTAGCGGCAAGTACGGGTGGCATTGAGTCGCCCAGACATTATGTGACACTATCACGGGAACATAAGGATGACCTGAGAATGTGGCACATGTTTCTGGACAATTTTAATGGTAGAGCGTTGTGGATGATTGGCCCGGTGAATAATTTCGACCTCGAATTGTTTACAGACGCAGCGGGGTCAGCGGGATATGGGGCATTTTTTTCAGGGGCATTGGAGTGCCGGCCCTTGGCCGGACAGCTGGAACAAAGCAGGGATGCTCAAGAATATGTTGTTGCTTGAGTTATTTCCAGTGGTATTGGCGGTAGAATTGTGGGGCGAATTCTTTCGGGATCGGAAGGTGCGCTTCCACATCGACAATTTGGGGGTGGTACAGGTGATTAATAAGGTATCTGCGGCGTCACCGCCGGTGATACGTTTGTTGAGACACTTGGTGCTTCGGTGTATGCAGATGAACATTTTCATTCAGGCAGTACACTTACCAGGAGTGGACAATGTGATTGCTGACGCTCTTTCTCGGTTTCAGTGGGAGAAATTTCGGGAGCTGGTACCGGGGGCAGAGCGTCACGGCGTCCCGTGTCCTTTGGAACTATGGAAGATTGCCCTGGGAGGATAGGTGAGTGGATCAGGCGGTCATTGAGCGAGGGAACATGGAAAACATACAAAAAAATATGGGACGAATGGTTTGCTTTCCAGGAACGGGCAGCGGGGGCGGTTAAAGGAGAGAATAGATTGCGATTTATCTATTTTGTCGCCAGACACATGGAACAGGGAGTTTCCGTGTCGAGGCTAGGGAAGGTTATGGCGGCCATGGCATTTTTGTTCAAGCTTGAAGGGGGGAGAGATTGGACAAAAGAGTTTTGGGCACGTCAGGCATTGAAGGGTTATCGCCGGGGGAAGAGGGTCCGGGATGAGAGGCGACCAGTTACGTTCGCACTGTTGGGCAAAATGGTGGACATTTTGCCTGGAGTTTGTAGATCCGGATATGAGGTGGGGCTTTTCCGCACAGCTTTTGTGTTGGCCTTTTTCGGCGCTTTTCGAATAGGGGAGCTGGTGAGTTCCTCCAAGAAAACAAGGGATGGATTAGCTGTGGGGGAGGTTCGGTACATGGAGGATAGACTTGTGATGCGTTTGCGTAGATCTAAAACGGATCAGGAGGGCCGAGGCAAGGATGTGGTGGTGTTCGCTATTCCTGACGCCAAACTCTGCCCCGTTTTAGTTACAAAGGTTTATTTGACACAGAGGCCAGCCGGTGATGGCCCTCTTTTAGTACATCAGGATGGGGTGGCGCTGTCGCGTTTCCAATTTATTTCTATTTTTCGGAAATCTTTATTCATCCTGGGTCTGGGGGATCAGAAATTTTCCACGCATTCATTTAGAATTGGTGCGGCAACGGAAGCAGTTAGGTGGGGCCTAACGGAAGAAGCTGTAAAACGGATTGGAAGATGGGAATCGAGGCGATTCCGGTCTTATGTCAGACTTGATTTAGTTATTTGACATTTTATTGAGTGGTGTGCGTTAGGTGCCGGCATGGTTTCGTGTGGTACATTGTGATGAGTTTTCACCGGAATTTTCTTATTGTTTTTTTTTTCAGATACCTCGCCGAGTCTCGTGTGGATCATGGGACATTCCTATGTTTGCTGGGGTGCAAGGAGGGGGGATGCCAGGCCAGATGGGAGACAGCTAGGTTTTTCCAGGGGGGAGGCTTACATTAAATGGTTGGGGTTCCCTGGGATGCTTTGGAGCCGTCTGGTCCCGGAGGCACACAAATTTGCACAACGGGACAGGCCGCCCGAGGTTTTGGTGATTCATGTGGGGGGGAATGATTTGGGTTTGAGGACAAAACTAGACATTACCAGGGACATCAAGCATGACTTCTGCCTACTACAGGCTGCATTCCCAAAAACTGTCCTTGTATGGTCGGACATGATAGCCAGGTCTTCATGGCGGCAAGCGAGGTCAGTGGAACTGGTTAACAAGGCCAGAAGTAAGATCAATCAGGAGGTGAGCAGGTTTTTCATTAAAAACGGTGGCTTAGCGATCAGACACAGAGAGCTAGAGATCGAGACGTGGCGATATTTGAGGGCTGACGGGGTTCATCTGAACCCAGTGGGCATCGATATGTGGACCATGGGTATACAGGACGGAATTGAAAGAGCACTTAGGGTGTGGAGGCGCGCTCAAGGTTAAGGTTTTAACCTTGTTTGCGGTGGCGGATGTTGGCTGACGTAGGTATAGAGAAGAAACCCCCTCCCCACAGAGAAGTTGATGCGGGACCCATTGGAGATATGGGCCCGTTTGTTAATATTCCTTATAAGTGATGTAAGGAATATGGTGGATGACTGCACTGCGGGAATATTGTTGTCTCTGAGCTAGCATGTCAGCTTGAGGCCTAGTTACAGTTTATATGACCGCAGTGCACGAGTTTTGATTACGCTAAAACGGGTGGGGGGGGGGGGTAAAGTCCTACAGTCCTACGTCAGAGTTTTCTTCATTGGTTTACAGTTATTGGTTATTTATTGGTTATTTATTGGTTATTTATTTGTTTATAAAAAAGTTCAGTTATATTTTGATATTTAATAAAGGAGGCTGCTACGGCCTAATTTACACTCCAGTTATGTGTGGTTTCCGTTAATGGGAATGGTAAGGGTGGGAGTGTACATATGGGTAGCACAAAAATGAGTTATGTTGTACTTAGTCAAGAACAGCCCGCAGCAGAGAACAGAGAAAAATAGGCGCAGGGCTGGCATGAGTAAAGTTAACATGCCATTTAGGTATGCCCCTTTAAGAGTTAGGATAGGAGGGTGGAGCTGGCAACAGGAAGAGGAGGGGCAACGGCCAGGGAAGGAGCCATTCCAGCTAGAGAAAAGTTCCCGCCCTCCCTCCCTATTTTCTTGCAGGTGTTTGATAAAAGTTTTTTACAGGTTGGCTTGGACGTCGTAGCATTGGCGGATGTTGGCTGACGTAGGTATAGAGAAGAAACCCCCTCCCCACAGAGAAGTTGATGCGGGACCCATTGGAGATATGGGCCCGTTTGTTAATATTCCTTATAAGTGATGTAAGGAATATGGTGGATGACTGCACTGCGGGAATATTGTTGTCTCTGAGCTAGCATGTCAGCTTGAGGCCTAGTTACAGTTTATATGACCGCAGTGCACGAGTTTTGATTACGCTAAAACGGGTGGGGGGGGGTAAAGTCCTACAGTCCTACGTCAGAGTTTTCTTCATTGGTTTACAGTTATTGGTTATTTATTGGTTATTTATTGGTTATTTATTTGTTTATAAAAAAGTTCAGTTATATTTTGATATTTAATAAAGGAGGCTGCTACGGCCTAATTTACACTCCAGTTATGTGTGGTTTCCGTTAATGGGAATGGTAAGGGTGGGAGTGTACATATGGGTAGCACAAAAATGAGTTATGTTGTACTTAGTCAGGGGAGAGGTGCCAATAGCCAATGCCTCCCCATCCATCCACTGTGAGTGAAGTCTCCCCCCTCCCTCCCTTCTCTCGCCTGCCAGTTAATAAATAATAAAAATGTATAAGGGACAGCTAACAGCATTCGCCCTTACAACAGAACCCTTAAATGAGGATTCCACTGGAAATTCTGTGGACTCTGATGGAAGGGGGGCTCTGCAGACTCTTATGCCGCATACACCCGGTCGGAATTTCCGATGGAAACAGTCCGATGGGAGCTTTTCATCGGATTTTCCGACCGTGTGTATGCCCATCGGTCTTTTTCTGTCGGAATTTTCCGACGGACTTTGGATTGAGAGGTTCTCAATCCAAAGTCCGTCGGAAATTCCGACAGAAAAAGACCGATGGGCATACACACGGTCGGAAAATCCGATGAAAAGCTCCCATCGGACTGTTTCCATTGGCAATTTCGACAGTGTGTATGCGGCATAAGAGTCTTAATTTTTGCGACGGAAAACCTTTCTATCGGATTTGCCGATCGTGTGTATGCAATTCCGACATGCAAAATTCCGACGCATGCTCGGAAACAATTTGACGCATGCTCAGAGGCATTAAACTTCCCTTTTATAGTGCAGTTGAACGTGTTGTATGCCGCGGTGTTATTGACCGTCGGAATTTGGTGTGACCGTGTGTAGGCAAGCGAGTTTGAGAGAAATTCCGTCGGAATTCCGACGGGAAAACCATCAGAGCTTTTTCCGACGAGAATTCCGACCGTGTGTACGCGGCATTAGTGCCTTGGATATAAAAAGCATTTGATTCATATATGTTAGTCCAACATTGTAAGAACAATTACACTCTGTGATTTTAAATCGGACTATCTGGCGGACTTGGTCCGGCGGACCAGAATCCGCCGGACAATTCGCCCGTGTGTGGGCTCTGGCGGACATAGAAAGAAGTCTTGACTCAAAATTGTCCACCGGACCTCCGCTGGAAAGTCCGGCGGATTATCCTCTGGACTAAGTCCGCCGGATAGTCTGATCGTGTACATAAGTGGCCACCTGCAATGTTGGGCTAACATACATGAAACAAATGCTTAAATAGGTAAGAAGCGGGGCCACCCAGCGACGTCACATGGTGGCACCTCCCCCTTGTGGTGTCACCGACCGGTGCATGCCGAGGGGTGTCCCTGAATGGCAGTTTGGTAATGTGGTCACCCTAGTCTAGACACCTATAATGTACATGCTTGTTCCAGGTCAGCGCCCCCCTGAGGGGGAGATAAAAATGACAGCGCTGGAGCTTACATGATACATTTTAATTATTTCAGTTTAGAACTCTGAAGACTATCCCTCATCTCTCTAGGATCCTATCCACAGGCAATAAAACTCCTCCGGTGGTTTATAGTTTATCCCGGCGACGCGCTTATAAAACAGATCAACACCGCCATTATTTACAGCCCCTCTGCTCTCCCCGGCACATCTACCGACAGCCAAAGCCATCAAAGCTAATTGGGAGCAGAATCCTCATGTATCTGTCAGTGTAAACATGCGATTCAGCCCTCGCATCCGAACGCCGTTCGCCGTCCCCCGTTTGAAGCTCAGCTGATAATGAGTGATGTCTGCCATCTCGACAGTCCCCTCCCAACCTCTCCGGATAAAACCAAGGGGACGTCACGTTCAAAAAGGCAATCCTGTGTGATTTCACCCGATGAATTATTAATGGTTGTCTCCTCCAGGCATTTTTCGTGATTGCAATTAAGCATGCACTTCTCTGCGGGCCGCGGAGAGAGGCATAATACTGATGGAAGAGAAACATTTTCACATCAAAAGGGGCGATAATGAAACTTGTTAAAAGTTGCGTGCCGGCTTGGCCTGGCTGGCTTTCCTTGACACTTGAAAGTCAAAATTCACCTTTGAACCTCGAAAACTGAGGCTGATACATTTTTGTTGGATATGTGCGTAATTTTCAACACACGTTATGGGCCCTAAAGACACGAGTGCAGTTTAAATCGTAGCTTGAGATACGGATCTAAAGAGCCTCGGCTTTAGAAAACATTCCAGCATCAAGTAGCTTTCTTGAAGGCTTTAAAGGGAACGAACAGCGGCTTTCAATGTGTTTTCTGTATAAATTATGGCCTGAAATACAAAATTATTAAATATTTTTTAGTAAAGTAAATGTTATACACTGCATATGAATGTATTGTACACTTATCTTCTTTCCCATTTCACATTTTTTTTTTTTTATATACAGTACACTATATTACCAAAAGTATTGGGACACCTGCCTTTACACGCACGTGAACTTATGATGAAACTATAGCTCTCTTGTGTAATGCTGGGAAAGCACGCTTTTAATTCAATCTTATTTTATTGAGAAAGGAAAAGTGTATAGTATACAAATATGACATTCAATAACACATATAAAGAGATAAACATCATTCTAATACCAGTGCCATAGCGTCTCATGGAGTATGGAATGTGTTAGCTTCAGTTATAGTGTCGTGTAGCCACCCAGTGTAGCCATGCCGGGGATGTAGTGTATTGTAACCACCCTGTGCCATGCCTGGGATGAAGTTTAGTGTAGCCACCCAGTGAAGCCATGCCGGGGATGAAGTGTATTTTATCCGACCTGCGCTGTGCCTGGGATGAAGTGTACGGTAGCCACCCAGTGTAGCCATGCCTGAGAAGAATCCCCAGAGATAAATCTGTCACTAGAGATCCTTTGGAGGATCACTATAGATGCTGTTGCTACTGCAGATACTACTGTTTCTTCTAAAAATGGTGCAGGTTGTTGATTTAACCTTTAAAGTAGACATGTGCAAAAATTAGTTTTTTTTTCGTTTCCGTTGATTCGTAACGATTCGTAAATTCGTAAGTCGTCGGTGTTCGTATTCGTAACGATTCGTACATTCGTAAGAGTTATTTTTTCGTTGATTCGTTTTTCCGTTAGTTTAATTTTCGTTTATTCGTTTATTCGAAATTCGGACGCATTCGTAGTTATTCGTAACATTCGTAGATTCGTAATCGGAGCATAATTCATAATTTTATGTAATGTGTATGCTATTATTACATTTTAAGAGACACGGAAAATTACGAATCGAAAAAAAAAGTTACGAATGTACGAATTTTTTCGTTCAATCCATTCGAAGCACGTTAAGCATCGCCATTGTAAGAGACACGGAAAATTCCGAATCGAAAAAAAAAAAGTTACAAATTTTTTCGTTCAATCCATTCGAAGCACGTTAAGCAACGCCATTGTAAAGGACACGGAAAATTACCAATTCAACAAAGAAAAAAAAGTTACGAATGTACGAATTTTTTCGTTCAATCCATTCGAAGCACGTTAAGCATCGCCATTGTAAGAGACACGGAAAATTCCGAATCGAAAAAAAAAGTTACAAATTTTTTCGTTCAATCCATTCGAAGCACGTTAAGCAACGCCATTGTAAGAGACACAGAAAATTACAAATCGAAAAAAAAAAAAAAAAGTTACGAATGTACGAATTTTTTCGTTCAATCTATTCGAAGCACGTTAAGCAGCACCATTGTAAAGGACACGGAAAATTACCAATTCAACAAAGAAAAAAAAGTTACGAATGTACAAATTTTTTCGTTCATTTTCATTTTCGTTTTTCGTATTTTCTTCTTTCGTACATTCGTTGTTTCTAATTTGTTTTTTTCGGATTTTCGTTATTTTCGGATTCGTTCAATTCGAACAATTCGTTATTCATTACATTTTTTAGCGAATCGTTCGTTCATTCGTACGAAAACGAATGAACGAAAATAACGTAAAAAAACGAAAAAAAAACTAAACAAATTGCACATGTCTACTTTAAAGGCCCTTTTTGCCTGTAGTGAGGTCTTTGGTTGGAGTGTACAAGTCAGTAAGGGTGTTCTGAGTTCCCCACCCCTCTCTCCTGTGACTTGCTAAAAAAAGAATAAGGTCTTAAAAAGTCCTTAAAGTGGTTGTATAGTCAAATGTGTAACTTTTACCTACAGGTAAGCCTATAATAAGGCTTACCTGTAGGTAACAAAAAAATATCTCCTAAACCTGTACGGTTTAGGAGATATTCCCCTCGCAATGAGCCGCTGATTGCAGCGGCGCATTCGCACGGCGGATTCTCGGCTGAAAGCCCGGCAGACGCCGGACCTTGCCGGAAAGAAGTCTCCCACTCACAGTGCCGCAGCCGCGATACCCGGAAGACACACCGAGGGAACATGTCAGCTCCCTCGGCGTGGATCGGGTGAGATGTCGGGGCCTCGTTCTAAGGTAAGTATTTCATAATGAGCTAGTATGCCTTTTTCCTTACAGGGGTATACAAAAAAAAAAAGTGTCAGCGGGTATACAACCGCTTTAAAGTGACTGGTGCCCAATTGTTGCACTTCCCTCACCTTTTCAGCCATGGATTCGACCATGGGAAAAAGCTAGCCCATCCTGTCTTTGGGTGTACTCCATCTGCCTCCAGGGGTTGGGGGTGCCACCCTAATTTAAATTTTAAATAACCCCCCCACCCCTCAATTTTTATTACATACTTATTTTTAGACCCAGTGACATCATCACTGGATGTCTGTGCTTCTCTATGCAATGCAGGCAGATCGTGGCTGGTGGGAGGGGCTGGCAGGATACTGTACATAGGTTCCTGAAAATAACACAGCTCAGTACTCCTCTCTGAATCCTTAGCCCTGGCTCTTGGGAGGAGCTATGCAAAAAATTAATCAAAATACCTTGCATACTTTTGCTAATAAGTGTCCCTCATTCCAATCTCAAAAAGTTGGGAGGTATGTGCTGGGGCCTCCATGTTTGGAAGTGCTGGAATCCAATGAATGAAAAATGGATGGGCCAGTGAGTCAGGCTGGAGAGCAAAGAGCTAGAGGATGCTGTATGTCCTCCAGACAGGAAATTACTTGCTGAATCTTTCAATGCACGCTGTGAGAAGCTCACAGTGTGCAGTGAAATCAGAGTAAGCAATGTCAGTACAGGAGAGGGACCTGTACAATTGCGCAAGGCTGGAGGGAAGACTGGAGTTCCGCTTTAAATTAAATTTCTAGGAAGAAAACAATAAACCTTTCTGGCTGCACTTCAGCAAGGATCAGAAACCTAATTGTCTTTGTAAACACTCATCACATTCTATTATCCTAAGCCGCATTAGCTCAGCATAGTGTTTGCAGCAGAGATTCATCCCGTATTTGCTGTATAAACCTGTTAGAGAAAGCAAATAAGAGTTAAGTACACAAGACCCAGAGGGAGCGTATTACTGTGTACAGACAACCTGTACCCTTACCCTGACCTTTCTTTCTGTAGTCCCCCTCCTCCACGGGTAACAAAATCCTTGCAAATCTTCACCGCCCTGGTGATGGTCGTGTGACCAGTGTTGCAGCTTTGGTCGTGTGGACTCCACCATAGAGGTTTTGGAGAATGATGATCAGGCCAGTCAGTCGATCCGGTGTTCTGCCAAAAACTGTCCCCCCATCGGATAGTGTCCGCCCTGTACTGCGCAGGCGCAGCGCTTGCATAGTACGGAGGACAAGGAGACTCCGAAAGTCTCCAAAGAACGGCGCCTGCGCACTGAGTCCAAGTTCAAGCCCCGCCATCCACGTAGACATACGGTAGCACTTAGTAACAGGGCCCCTCGCGGGCTCGCTTCGCTCGCCATGCTTCGGGCACGGCCTCGCTTCGCTCGCCAATTTTCTATTCTTATGCCCCGTACACACGGTCGGAAATTCCAACCACAAAATCCGTCTGATTTTTTCTGACGGATTTTGTCCGACACTGGTGTTGCATACACACGGTCAGACAAAGTTGTCGGAAAATCCGATCTTCCTGAACGTGGTGACGTTCGTTGCGTACGACGGGCTAGTAGCCAATAGCTTTGGTCTTGTAATGTGATCTGAGCATGCGTGGCACTTTGTCCGTCGGAATTCGCTACACACGATCGGAAAAAGTCCGATAGGACTTTGTTGTCGGAAAATTTGAGAGCAGGATCTCAAACTTTTTCCATCGGAAATTCAGACGGAAAAAGGTATCAGTGTTTCTGATGATGGGCTCTCATAAAAATAAAAACTATGGCTTATTGTCACTTTGTCAGTCTTTGGGTGTAGGATTCTGTAACCCTTAGTTTGCTCACTGTAGCCTACTAGAATACCCTCTATGGCTCCGTTCTCCAGCTTGGATCACTTTTTACTTGGAATATAGGCATATGCTTTACATCCAAACACTCTGATGCCCCCTATGCTATGCTTTGATCCATGCCACATTTCAAATGGAGTACTTTTAATGGCTATTGAATGTAGTCTTCCAGGGGCGGATCCAGAGTTTAATCTCGGGAGTGGCACTGCCAGAAAATTTTGCGGGCAATTTGTCGGGGCAATGGCTGGTGTTGGTGCTTCAATCATCACAACGCCATTGTTGATATGGTGTCAGGATGATTGAAGTGCATTATTTCTATTATTACATTGTAATATAAAATTAAATAGTTCAACTCACCATAATGCAGAATCAGTGGGAGCCCTGAGCGTGTCACTTGCTACCGTCGCCTGCCACCAGATGCAGCGTGTCACTTGCCACCATTGGCTGCCACCAAATGCCTATTGTCACTTGCCATGTCACTTGCCACATCTCCTGTAACCAGATGTGGATTGTCACTTGCCAATGTCGCCTGCCACAAGATGTGGATTGTCACTTGCCAGTGGCTGTGTCCCAGAGTGAGGGCGGGCAGTGAGAGATAATGTAATCTCTCTGCTTCCCACGCCTGCACAGTGATGCAGGGTGAGAGATGATGTCAGAAAGTCACTACTCATCAGAATATGCAACCAAAGTGATGTTGCATTGTGGCCATCTTGGTACACCCCCCACTTGTCCACAGTAAGCCTAGAGTTAGAAGTCGGCAAGCGGACATCTTTATACATCCACCGGAGTCTTGCTTTTCACAGTTATTTTTAACAGAAAACTTATTTAGTGAAATATAAGTTGAGTTTACTGTTAAAAATAACTGTGAAAAGCAAGACTCTGGGTGGGTGTATAAAGATGTCCGCTTGCTGACTTATAACACTAGGCTTACTGTGGACAAGTGCGGGTGTACCAAGATGGCCGCAACGCATCTTCCCTTCAGTCTCATATTCAGATGGGTAGCAGCTTCCTGACAGAGCACCTGCCAGGTCGCTCAGTCACACGCCAGCCCGCTCACCAGCCTGACCGCCCGCCGGCATGATTGCTCACTTACCGGCCTGCCCACCAGGCTGCCCGTGCGCTCGCTCACCCGCCAGCCTGCTCAGTCACCTGCCGGCCTGCTCAGTCACCCGCCGGCTCATTTTTTTTTCGGGGGGAGAAATTGCCCCGTTGCCCCAACCCAGATCCGCCCCTGGTCTGTTCTGTAGGTAGGTTGCAGTCATGACTGCTTCTCCCAGTACTTGTGAGATAGGCTGGCATCCAACAACATGTATCTGGCCATTACTATAATGCCCCGTACACACGGTCGGAAAATTCCGACAACAAAATCCGTCAGATTTTTTCCAACGGATTTTGTCCGACACTGGTGTTGCATACACACGGTCGGACAAAGTTGTCGGAAAATCCGATCATCCTGAACGTGGTGACGTTCATTGCGTACGACGGGACTACGTAGAGGATAGTAGCCAATAGCTTTGGTCTTGTAATGTGATCTGAGCATGCGTGGCACTTTGTCCGTCGGAATTCGCTACACACGATCGGAAAAAGTCCGACAGGACTTTGTTGTCGGAAAATTTGAGAGCAGGAGATAAAACTTTGTCCGTCGGAAAATCCGACGGAAAAAGTCCGATGGAGCCTACACACGGTCGGAATTTCCGACAACATTGTCCGACAACATTGTCCGATAGGACATTTTCCGTCGGAAAATCCGACCGTGTGTACGGGGCATTAGAGTGTGCTTTTTCTTTTCTGCTACACTGTTTTGTTCAGGAGTGTATGGTGTGGTTGCCTGGTGTACTATTCCTTGTCTCTTCAGGTATGAGGCCACTTCTTTGCTTATATATTCTCCTCCATTGTCAGTGCGTATTATTCCTGGTTTGCGTTTGTTGCTAGACATGGCAATGAACTCTTGAAGTTTCTTTGATGTTTCATTTTTGTGTTTCATCTGCTAAGTAGTTGTGTACCTGGAATAATCATCAATGAAAGTCAGTAGATATCTGTTCCCGTCTGATGTGGCAGTCTTCATTTGACCGCATACATCACTGTGTATGAACTGTAGGTGGTGGGTGGTTTTTCTTTGAGATGCCTGTGGAAGGGGAGCATGTGTGGCTTTTTTTTAATACAGCACTTGCACTTCATGAGCACTTTGCAAGGTATTATTGTCAAATCTTCTGATAAGCCTCTCTTTATAATGTCCTGTATAGCTTCTGAACTTCTGTGCCCCAGCCGCCTGTGCCATAAGTGAATACATTTGTTGTGTAGGTCATTAGAGACTATATTGGCTTGCTGGTCTGTAGTAATGAGCCTGTATAGGTGATCATCCAGTTTTCCTTTTGCGAGTTGCTTTTTATTGAGAATTGTGCATTCATCACCCTGGAACTTAACTGTGAGACCGTTGTTTCCAAGACTTTTCACTGATAGAAGGCTGCCTTCTAGTTCTGGAACATACAGCACTTTCTTTACAAGGATACTGTGGTGACCTCCTTGTGCTGTAATGCAGTTCAGGAAGCCCTGGCTCTTACCTTTTGGATGTGATGCTTTTCCCGTTTGCTAGGAAAACGTTGTCTTTTGCACTGTAATCAATGTTTGTGACGAAGGTCTCATCGCTAGTAAAGTGGCTTGTTGCTCTTGAGTCTGCACCAGTTGCGTGGCTTGCCGCTCTGTGTTGCTTTAAGGCCCCTTTCACACTGGGGCGGTTTTCAGGCGGTACAGCGCTAAAAATAGCGCCTGTATACCGCCTGAAAAAACCGGCCCCATTCACTCCAGTGTGAAAGCCGGCGGGCTTTCACACTGGAGCGGTGCGCTAGCAGGACCGCAACAAAAGTCCTGCTAGCAGCATCTTTGGAGCGGTGAAGGAGCGGTGTATTTACCGCTCCTATACCGCTCCTTCCCATTGAAATCAATGGGAAACCGCGGGGATACCGCCCGCAAACCGCCGCTGCAGCGGCGCTTTGCGGAGGTTTTTAACCCTTTTGCGGCCGCTAGCGGGGGTTAAAACCACCCCGCTAGCGGCCGCATACCACGGGTAAAACGATGGTAAAGCAGCGCTAAATATAGCGCTGCTTTACCGTCGCCGCCCCGCACCGCCCCAGTGTGAAAGGGGCCTAAAGGTGCCACTCCATGATGTGTCTACAGTTTTTCTTTTGTGATTGCTTTGAATCTTTTTTTTTTTGGATAGTTTTCGCTGCTCGGCTTTCCAGATAGGACAGTTCTTTTTTAAGTCACCGTCCTTTTACAGCGAAAACAGGCTCTGCTTTCTTTGTTGTGCTTTATGTCTTTGTACATCTTAAGAGCTTTGTCATCATGGTGCGTGTTTTCTATCCTTCTGTCATATTCATCGATTAATTTCTCTTTGACATATTCAAGTGTCAGCTCCTGTTCAGGTCTGTTTCTAAATCATTAATACGAGCATTATATGTCTCTGGAAGGCTGCAGAGGAGCAGGGAAACAATATGGTTATCTTTGATGTCCTCTCTGATGGCGCGTAGCTGATCTATGATATCTAGCATAGCTTTCACGTGGTCACACATTTTCTGGTCTTCTTCTAATCTCATCTTATATAGCTTTCGTAGCAAAAACAGTTTGCTGTTTAGACTTGAACGCTCATGCAGTTTTTGTAATGAAGTCCACATACCTTTGGCCGTTTTCTCTGCTCTTATATGGATGAGCTGGTCATCTTCCACTAGTAAGCTTATGGTCGCTTTTGACAAAAAACAGCCAAGGAAAAATCCAAGCTCTACTTACCGACCAGCCAGCGACCAACCAAATTAACCTGTCTAACAGTATGCGTTAAAACAGGGGTTTAGTCTGCACACATTTGCAAATAAATGCGTAAGCTACAGGCCTGGGCAAGGCACCCTGTTTCCTGTAGTTCCTATCTCTAACTTATAAAAGACTCCACATTGAGAGCACATTAAAGGTACAGGGACACACAGGGACTACCCTCCAATGCTCCTTGCTGTATAGCCCAGTTATAGATGGGGCATCGGCTGACTTTTTGTATGCTTGATTTAGGTCAGGTAACACACTGACACCTTTGCAACCATGGTGCTATTGCTGGGTGTTCAGTGTGTCCCTGTACCTTTAAGGAGGGGTGGGCTCCCTCCAACCCATCTGCCCTTCATCTATCCCACCAGAATGCATGTGCTCTCAATGTGGAGTCTCTTATAAGTTAGAGATAGGAACTATAGGAAACAGGGCCCCTTGCCCGGGCCTGTAGCTTACGCATGTATTTGCAAATGTGTGCAGACTAAACCCCTGTTTTTAACGCATACTGTTAGACAGGTTAATTTAGTTGGTCGCAAGCTGGTTGGTAAGTAGAGCTTGGATTTTTCCTTGGCATTTTTTTGTCATTTGTTGCCCTCCAATGCTCCTTGCTGTATAGCCCAGTTATAGATGGGGGCAACGGACCACTTTTTTTTTTATGGTCGCTTTTGCCTGTCTATCCTTTCTGTCCCAGTCCCCTGTCACTCCATTTGTGGGTCTGTCTGTATTCAGCACTTGCCACAAGTCAGCCATGCTTAAAAGCATTTCTAGATTAAATTTCCACAGCTGGCAATTGCCATTGTTCAGCTTTGCTATAATAAACTTCACATCTGAACCACTTTCCATCTTTTCAGTAGCTTGTATACAGTACTCTCTAACTCACTGTGGAAGTCTTTCTAGTGCCTGGATGCCTGGTGGGTACGCTGGGTGCGCTGGCTGCATGGGCCCATAACTTGTTATCAGAGTTTTGAAATCACGCGCTGGAAGCTTCTTGTTTGCAGAGATTACTTTACTTTCATGGAGAAATAGCTGAACATATCTTGCAGCATGTCTTTATCATGGAACAGTATACAACTACACACACTTAGGAATGAAGGTACTTCCTCTAAATACATTACCATAGAATACACATTATAACACTGCAGTGCCACCTGCTGTATAGATAGGTATAATGCATACAGTATTGTCAATTTATTAACAACCATGATGTTGTTCTTTCCAACATACATGACCCATCTTTTCCTTTTTTCCCTTTCAGTCCTCTCTTCCTCCCTTTTCCTTATTCATACCTTCCTTACTCTAACTTAAGAGCCACTAAATGGGAATGTTAGGTGGCCATGTCAAACCTTCTTGAGGTGGGCACTCCTTACACTTTGCGAACACTTTGGTAACACAGAATACACGACCCTTCCTTCCTTTACTTTTTTCCCTTTCAGTCCTCTCTTCCTTCCTTTCCTTAATTCCTACCTTCGTTACTCTAACCTAAGAGCCTCTAAATGGGAATGTTAGGTGGCCATGCCAAACCTTCATTTGGTGGACCCTAGGGAAGAGTGGGCACTTCTTACACTTTGCGAACACTTTGGTAACTCAGAATACATGACCCTTCCTTTCCTTTTTTTCCTTTCAGTCCTCTCTTCCTTCCTTTCCTTTATTCCTACCTTCCTTACTCTTCCTTACTCTAACCTAAGAGCCGATAAATGGGAATGTTAGGTGGCTGTGCCGAACCTTCTTGTGGTGGACCCTAGGAAAAAGTCTTCACTCCTTACACTTTTGAGTCAGAGAGTCCATTGCTTTTAATTGTAACATAGAGGATTAATGACCCTTCCTTTCCTCCTACTTTCCTTCCTCATTCTAACCAAAGAGCTACTAAATGGGAATATTAGGTAGCCATGCTAAACCTTCTTGTGGTGGACCCTAGTGAAGAGTGGGCACTCCTTACAGTCAGAGAGTCCATTACTGTTGATGGTAACACAATAAATGGAAATTTTAGGTGGCCATGGCAAACCTTATTGTGATGTATCCTAGGGAAGAGTAGACACTCCCTACACTTTGTGAGTCAGAGAGCCCATTACTGTTCATGGTAACACAGAGGAAACATGATCTTTCTGTCCTGTCTTTCCTTGGTTGCTGCCATTCCTCTCGTCTTACCTTCCCTTTCTTCCTTCCTTCCTTAGTTTAACCTAAGAGCCACTAAATTGTAATATTAGGTATCCATACCAAACCTTCTTGTGGTGGACCCTTGCGAATAGTGGGCAATCCTTACACATTGTGAGTCAGAAAACTCATTACTGTTGAAGGTAACACAGAAGAAATATGACCTTTCTGTCCTTCCTTAACTTGGTGGCTGCCATTTCTCCCTTCTTTCCTTTTCTTTCTTCCTTCTTTCCTTCTTCTAACCTAAGAGCCACTAAATGGGAATGTTAGGTGGCCATGCAAATCCTTCTTGTGGGGGACCCTTGTGAAGAGTGGGCACTCCTTACACTTTGTGAGTCAGAGAGTCAATTTTTATTGATGGCAACTCAGAATATACATGGCCTCTCCTTCATTTCCTCCTTCCCATGCTTTCCTTTGTTTTTTTTCCTTTTTCCCCACCCTATTAAAATCACCAAAAGCGAGACCTATATAAAGTTGGCGAAACCCTCAAATTTTCATAGAAAACATCTGTTAGATCAGCATAATTTACCATCGACTTTGTGGCCTTTCTGACTGCATAGCTGTTGGTAAGTCTTATGCGGCGTACACACAAAGGGACAATCCCGCGGGATTATCCTCTGGACTCAAGTCCAGCGGACAATCCCTCGTGTGTGGGCGTCGGCGGACTTTTTGGCGCCAAAGTCCGGCGGACCAAAGTTTTAAGTTTTGTTTTAAAACTATCCGCTGGACTTGGCAGTCCGGCGGACAATCCCGCCGTTAGTAGGCTAGTCCGCCGGACTTTTTAAATGAACGGACTTGCCGCTCGTCGGCAAGTCCGTTCATTTAGCACGTGACTTCAGGTTACGTAGCTAGCGTAGGCAGTAAATGCCGCCGCGCTAGCTCCGTAAGCTGGCATGGATTTAAAGGGACTCCCCACGCCGAAAAACGGCGTGGGGGTTCCCCCCAAATCCATGTCAGACCCTTATCCGAGCACGCAGCCTGGCAGGCCAGGAAAGGGGTGGGGACGAACGAGCGCCCCCCCCCCTCCTGAGCCGTACCAGGCCGCGTGCCCTCAACATGGGGGGTGCCCTGGGGAAAGGGGGGCCGTGCGGCCCCCCCACCCCAAAGCACCTTGTCCCCATGTTGATGAGGACAAGGGCCTCTTCCCGACAACCCTGGCCGTTGGTTGTCGGGGTCTGCGGGCGGGGGCTTATCGGAATCTGGGAGCCCCCTTTAATAAGGGGGCCCCCAGATACCGGCCCCCCCACCCTATGTGAATGAGTATGGGGTACGATGTACCCCTACCCATTCACCTAAGGTGTAAAATGTAAAGTACAAAAACACACACACTTTTGAAAAAATATTTTATTGCACTGCTCCGGGGGTCTTCTTCCATCTTGGGGGTCTTCTCGCCGGACTCCTCCGCTCTCTTCTGCTCTTTTACCTAGCTCTTTCACGAGCGGAGGAGGCCGGCTACCTTCTTCGTCGTCGTCGCCGCCGTCGTCTGGGGGTCTCGATCCGCCTTCGGGGTCTTCCGGGGTCTTCTGGGGGTCTCTTCTGTTCTTGCGGCGGTCGTCGTCTTCCGCGCCGCCGGCACCGCCTTCTTCTTCTTGTTCTTCTTCCGATGTTGACCCGTCGCTGTCTCTGCCCGGAATGCCAGAACCGCGCTGCGCTGGGACTTATATAGGGACATGGGGACAGGGTCACATGCTCATGTCACATGGTGACCCCGCCCCCTTGCAATGTCACAGTCCCGGAGGATGCTGGGACTGTGACATCACAAGGGGCGGGGTCACCATGTGACATGAGCATGTGACCCTTTCCCCATGTCCCTATATAAGTCCCAGCACAGCGCGGCTCTGGCATTCCGGGCAGAGACAGCGACGGGTCAACATCGGAAGAAGAACAAGAAGAAGGACAAGAAGAAGAAGGCGGCGCCGCGGAAGACGACGACCGCCGCAAGAACAGAAGAGACCCCCGGAAGACCCCGGAAGACCCCCGAAGGCGGATCGAGACCCCCAGACGACGGCGGCGACGACGAAGAAGGTAGCCGGACTTCTCCGCTCGGTAAAAGAGCTTGGTAAATGGCGGAGGAGTCCGGCGAGAAGACCCCCAAGACGGAAGAAGACCCCCGGAGTGCAATAAAATATTTTTTCAAAAGTGTGTGTGTTTTTGTACTTTACATTTTACACCTTAGGTGAATGGGTAGGGGTACATCGTACCCCATACTCATTCACATAGGGTGGGGGGCCGGGATCTGAGGGCCCCCTTATTAAAGGGGGCTCCCAGATTCCGATAAGCCCCCGCCCGCAGACCCCGACAACCAACGGCCAGGGTTGTTGTCGGGAAGAGGCCCTTGTCCTCATCAACATGGGGACAAGGTGCTCTGGTGTGGGGGGGCGCACGGCCCCCCTTTCCCCAGGGCACCCCCCATGTTGAGGGCACGCGGCCTGGTACGGCTCAGGAGGGGGGGGGGCGCTCGTTCGTCCCCACCCCTTTCCTGGCCTGCCAGGCTGCGTGCTCGGATGAGGGTCTGACATGGATTTGGGGGGAACCCCCATGCCGTTTTTTCGGCGTGGGGAGTCCCTTTAAATCCATGCCAGGTCACGGAGCTATCGCGGCGGCATTTACTGCCTACGCTAGCTACGTACCTGAAGTTACGTTCTAAATGAACGGACTGCTCCGTGTGTGGGCAAGTCCGTTCATTTTCAAAAGTCCCGCGGACTTTTGGCCGGCGGATTATCCGCCGGAGAAGTCCGTGCGTGTGTGGTCAAGTCACATGCTCGGAAAGTCCGGCGAAGCCCCGCTGGAAAGTCCGGCGGATTGTCCGCTGGACTAAGTCCGCCGGCAAAAGTCCGCACGTGTGTACGCGGCATTAGTTCTAGATCATACTGTCAGATGTTGCGTGTCTTGGTCAGTCATGTTCTCTCTTTGACAAGTGCAGTAGGAGAGTTAAAATTAATTTTAATGGAAAATACAATACAAAGCAAGTAGCCAGAATTAAAGGTCAGAGGGAGGGGGAATAACCTTTTGGTATAATTATTGTTGGCACATCCATAATTCACACATTAATGCCCTCTTCTACGCGAGAAAAGGTTTATTCAGTGTCCTCATCGGGGAAATAAGTCTTTCTAATTCTCTTCCCATTCTGTTTTCTTATTCCCTGTGGGGGTGGGGGTGGAATCTGGACATAATGAGAATATGCAATTTCTCTTTTATTAAATATTTTCCTGCATTTTATTTGTATTTAAATTGACTACTTAACGGCTCTGTTATCACATTGGGACACCGGTTTCTTGGTATTTCCTTTAATATTGTATATTCTACGTCACTGCAGGCTTTGTAGGATCTTTGTGAAGCACATGGATTGATGAAGCAAGGCTAGTGGAGACAACGGTACTGTGATATGAAGATAGCTCATTAAAGCATAACTTAACCTGAGAACAAAAATGTTATATATTGCTTCTTGAGAGTCCTTAGATGTGGTGGCTGCATTAGTTGTTTTTTTTCTAAAGATAAGAAAATTTTCAGCAAGGACCTGTTGATAAGGCAAGAAATGTTGTATCCTTTTCTTCCTGAGAACTGATCTAGAAGCAATGGTATCTTATAACTACTATTCCCCCCACCCGACATTAATGGAGAAGAACAATGGCAGACATGACTGAAATCAAGCCTGTGTTACAGACATGGATGCCTCCAAAGATACAGTGTGGGACTGAACTTAGTCATCCAGAGGCAAGACGTGTGTGTCAGGTCACCTGAGACCAGGTGACAGATGCACTCCGTAGGAGTTGGAAGTGCACCGCTAAGATCGTGAACCCTAGGACTGACTGCTGCGGATTGTACCCAGGGAGGTTCAGGAAGCAGGTCTACTGGATCACTAACACAGATCCCAGTGGGAGCTAAAGCATAGATTCCCCAGGGCGCAGAGTCTAAGAGCCAGCAGGTGTTCACCAGAGCCTCTAGTGGTGAGGATGGACTGCGCTGCAGTCTGGCTCCAGGTCGCGACCCCTAGGGTCTCACAGCTCACGATCACGGTAGACTATAGGAGAAGGAAGCAGCAGGCTGGAAAAATAAGGATAGTAAAGGGATAAGGCAGAGGTCAGGGCGACTAGTAGACAGGAACAGAGTACACGCCAAAGGTTCAGAGTCACAGGCAAACAGGGATATTTGGGGACATGCCAAAAGGTCTGGATTACGAGCAGACAAGAATAGTCGAGAACACGCCAAGGTCGGTAACAGAGACAAACGTAGAGCACACGGCAAGCAGGAAACAGGAAGCCAAACACACAGTGAATACACAATGGTTGATCAGCACCGCAGGCTTGCATTGCACAGGTTAATATAGGTTTCCCTGATAGGGCCTGGGGTGGAGCCATGCTTAGAAGAGAGGTTATAAAAACCACCAGGTAAGAGTGGCTGGCCTCTTAGTCTGAACACATGAGGAGAGGTAAGCTGACAGAGGAAGATTACTGCATAACCATGACAGTACCCCCCCCCCCCCCTCTTACGTGGCCTCCCCCTCCCCCACCTGGGTCCAGGCTTAAAGGGAAACTTCAGATGGAACCTCCTCAACAGACAAGGAGCAAAGACCTCAGATGACATGATCCAAACCCTTTCCAATCTACGAGGTACTGAAGAATGCCTTTACGGAGCCGGGAATCCAAAACTTGACTAACCTCAACCTACTTTAGATTATTCTCAGAGACCGAAACCGAGGTAGGGAGAGGAAGAGAGGACTTATTGAGGACTAAAGGCTTTTTAGGAATGGGTAAGGGCATGAGAAAACCATCAGGAGTCTGAGCAGGGTCCCCCAGACCCTTAAAGATGAGCTGGACATCCAACACAGGACCACCAGACTGGGCAGAGGGCAGTGGATCCCTGCGGTCAGGTTGGTTAGAAGGTGACGTGTCACTGGACATAGGCTGGACTGGTGCAGAGGCCGACTGAACAGCATCGCCAGGTGCAGCGACCACCAGAATCGCATTGCAGGGCGTAGTGACTGTGGAACTGGTGGACGAGTCAGCCTGGGTGTGCGTCCAAGGGGGTCCAGGGACAGGCAAAGGTAAATGGCCATGCAAACTGGAGTGAATGATTGGCTCAGGTTCACAGGTGGGCTCCTCATCCAGAGTGCCACACGACCCAGAGAGTGCCTCAGCCCGACTATTGCAGGAGACATTCCATAAATCGCTATATACGGCGGGAAGAGCAGAATATACTGGGATGGTGGCAACAGGAAGTTTCTCTTTTGGTGTAACCTTGAATAGCAAGAGGAACAGGAGGAACCCCAAGCCATGATCTGTCCAGCAGTCCAGGCAACATGTGGAGAATGGAACGTAATCAAGGAAGACCTAATGTGTTAAGAGATGAAGCCTTGGGTAAGACCAGAAAGGATATCCACTCCTGGTGGAATGTCCCTACCGACATCTTAACAGGGAGGGTCTGGAAGTGGAAAGGGCCCCCTGGGAGAACAGTGCCATCAATCGCCAAGACCACCAATGGCGTTGTAAGGGGCAAAAGGGTAAGTCTCATGGAAGATGCAGTTTCCCAATCCATGAAATTGCCAGCGGCTTCGGAATCCAGATGTGCTGAGAGAGAGGAAGCGCCAACATGAAGGAACACAGAAAGGAGAAGACGAGAAGGTGATATTTCAGGGTCTAATACTCCACCTTCCAGATGTATTAGCCCTGAGCGTTTTTCGGGACGAAGAGAAAGAGTATCACGAAAATTACCTTGAACACATGAGGAGAGGTAAGCTGACAGAGGAAGCTTACTGCATAACCAGGTTGAAAAAAGACACAAGTCCATCCAGTTCAACCATAAATAAATAAATAAATAAAAAGCAACAGACTCACAGAAAACTACCAGCCACTCACGATTCAGAACGAGGCTTGGTTTTTGTATATAATGCGGTGCGTCAGTACGCCGCCTGTGCCCCATGACTACGTCAAACTTGTGACGAAACGCGACGGGAGGAGCGACGTACTGATGTCACAGTGCGAAACATCCCATTGTTTAGCATGGGCGTGTGTATTGCAGCCGGCCAGCCGCAACTTTTTACTATTTGTTACTATTTTAGCTGTTTTCATACGCCTTCGGCGTCTTTGTTTTTTTAATAAATAGCCCATTGGGTTCTACCTATGGTCTCCTTTTTGCTTCATTCCTGCATATGAGCCACAATATATCACCAAGTGATATAAAAAGCTTTGGGCGGCAGCAGAAGGACTCTGGAGTTTACAGCCCTGACCAGCATAATCAGCAGAGCCTCTATAGATTGGACGATTCGATCGGTCCGGGAATAATCCTGAGGAAAAGGCCCTGGCTGGGCAATAGCCAAAAGTCCATATTTTCTGGGAGCTGGTAAGCAGGAAAAACAGATGGTGGTGGGATTCACTGCACTAAAGTCACCTTGTCTACTGTGGATATCATCTCAATTTGAACTGTCACTTTTATAGTGCACTACTTTAGGACATTTTTTGTCCCTGTTCACGGATATGAACGGATATGGACTTTTATGTTACTGATTATTGATTATTGTTGTCAATCACATTTATAGCTGAATATTTTGGTATCGTATCATATTTTTCAGTGGAATATTTTGTTGTCACTTTATAGTTTGTTTTTGTGAAACACATTATCACAATATTTTAGTTTACATTTTATTATTTCGTTTTAAGCGCAACCTTTAATTTTTCCAGATATTTTCGTGTATTATCTCACTTGGTGTTGCAGCCAGTGGCGTCGCTAGGGGGTGGCTTTTGGGGATATAGCCCCGAATCTGGGGCCCATAGCCCCGAGTCTCTGCAGGGGTCCCCAAGGGCAGGGGAGGCTCTCTGGGGCCCCCGATGTAAGTGGGGGGGCTCTCTGGGGACCCTGATTTAACGCCCCTGGTTGCAGCTATAGGTTAGTGTAGTATATTGTCCAGCGCAGTTTTTCTCTTGGTCACAGAAAACTATTTGCATAGGAAAACTGTGAGGTCTGATGCCAAACATACTAAAAAAAAGTTTACGACTTCAATCCACTTTATATTTTGAGATTCTGATCTCAATTCCTGCAGTTAGAGAAAAACATCAAGGTGAGAGATAGACAGACGATGTCAACATCTTGATTGCTATCTTGCATACCTTCTATAACAGGCGTCTTGCAGAACTGTCTCTGATGATAATTTGCAGCTTTATAAAACATCGCCAAGTGATCGTAATACGCCTGCATGAAAGACAAAGTCAGGAGACGATGTATAATTATAGGCATGTTCATTTAAAGGTTCACGCTCTAAAATGTTTTTCTGTACTTTTGCTTTCTTAAAGGAGAACTCCTCAAACTTCAACTGCTTGTAGAACAGCCCCAGAGCATGACTCCATTGCAGTTTTGGAAAATGCTAAATATTGGGCTCAATTCACAAAAGCATATCGCATGTTGTGAAATAAGAAAAGTGATCAGCGCAATTTTAAAATAATATATATTTATTTATTATTTATTATAATCAGAGGCGTTGCTAGGGGGGTGCGGGGGGTGCGGTCCGCACCCGGGTGACACCCGCTAGAGGGGTGACACCCTCCCGATGGTGAAATCTTCCACATGTTACAACCAGCCGCTGGGTTCCCTTAAAGAGGATTGGTTCCCCGGGTGGTGGCTGGTGCGGTGTGGAGTATAGTGGGAGGTGGCTCCCGCGGCTCCATCTGGCTGGCTGCAGAGTCGCTCGGCGGCAAGAAGGAGCAGGCAGATCCCCCCCCTCCCCCAGAGCCGACCATACCAATGTCCAGCAGCCGTGAGTGTCAGCTCTCTGCCCGCCCCCCTCCCTGGGTTATGTGCAGCCATTGGAGGAGCAGGGCGAGCGGCATTGTGCACAGAGAAAGTCGGATGGACTGACCATGATAGGACACATGCTGGGCCGTGGCGAGGAGCCCAAAACAAAGCTGGTTCTGCAGCCCACCCTGCTTACCTAACCCAGCCTCTCCGCGGTCGTCCGCCGGAGCCCGGGGGCGGAACCAAGTGATCAGCTGATCAGATGGGGGACGAGCTGGAGGAGGTCTCCCGTGCGTGAGCTGTGACTCACAGCCTGTAGGAGACCCCATCTCCTAATCCTGGGACTTGTGACAAATCGACTGCTGCCCGCTGCCATGTGGACAGAGCTGAAAAGAAGTTCCCCAAGGTAAGAACTTGTCAGGTGGTGGGGGGAAGTGCTGGGGATGAAGGCTTCCAGTCAGACCTTTTCACTGGTGTGTGACTGCCTACACCTGGCTCCACCCCCTCTTATCCTCCTGGCTCCACCCCCTCCACCTGGGTACACCCCCCTTCCTATCTACCTGGCTTCATCCCTCCACCTGGCTACACCTCCTCCACCTGGCTACACCCCCCTCTCCTACTACCTGGCTTCATCCCTCTACCTGGCTACACCCCCTCCACCTGGCTACACCCCCCCTCCTATCTACCTGGCTTCATCCCTCTACCTGGCTACACCCCCTCCACCTGGCTACACCCCCCTCCTGTCCACCTGGCTCCATCCCTCCACCTGGTTCCATCCTTCCTCCACCTGGCTGCCCCCTCTCCTGTCCACCTGGCTATAGCCTCCCTCCACCTGGCTGCACCTCCTCTCCTGTCCACCTGGCTGCACCCCCTACTGTCCACCTGGCTTCACCCCCCTCTCCCATCCACCTGGCTCCATCTCCTTACATGGCTGACCCCCTCTCCTGTCCACCTGGCTCTATTCTCCCTCCACCTGGCTGCACCCCCCTCTCCTGTCCACCTGGCTCCATCTCTCCACCAGGAGTTCTGGTAATAAAATTATTGAATTAATTTAGATTTTTTTTGGGGGGGGGGGGCGCAAGTAGCCGGTCTCGCCTAGGGTGCAAAATAGTCTTGCACCAGCCCTGATGATGATGGGGGGGGGGGGGTGCTGGACACAGATATATTATATTAGATATAGGCACACAGTGACAAACCCCACCCACCCTGGTCTCAAGCAGTCACCAGGTAGCTGAGCGCAGCCGCCCTAAGCTGGTCTGATAAGCGGGGGGGGGGGGTGTCCACAGACCACAGCACAGGTGTAGACAGACAGTGTCCCACACCCACATCAGATCCATCCAGCAAGCAGAAGGTCACAGCAACATCTTGCCATCTTCCCTGCGGCCATCAGATTCGGTCCAGCAAGCAACACACCGTGTCAGCAGGTCAGTTCCAAAATCCAAATCAAATCATCAATGCCTATGATGCCATTATCTGCGGTCTCCGGGGACAGATCCGATCCAGAGATCACCATACAGTGGGATCTCTGGATCGGATCTGTCCCTGGGGACAGCAGATAATGAAAAGTGTGGGGGCAGAGCTGCGATGAACTCACTCATCGTGTTGGAGCCCTCGGTTAGGCCCCTTTCACACCGGGGTGGTGGGTGTGTTGGCGGTAATGTGCCGCCATTTTTAGCGGCACTTTACCGTCAATTTCACTGCGCTATTTGGCCACTAGCAGGGGGCTTTTAATCCCCACTAGCAGCTGAAAAAGGGTTAAAATCACCCGCAAAAATTATTGGGGGGGGGTGACACCATGTTATACCGCACCAGGTGACACCAACCCTAGTGACGCCACTGATTATAATATTGCATGTTGTATTTGATCACTCGACACCTTTTTAATTAACATCACATGCAATGCGGAAAATATAAATTTGCTATCCCTTTATGTGGTATTTACCGTATATACTCGAGTATAAGCCGAGTTTTTCAGCAAATTTTTTTGTGCTGAAAGTGCCCCCCTCGCTCATACTCGAGCCAAGCATTTTCTGCAGCAGAGAATGACATTTTCCGACCCGACTTTGGGGCCCCTATCTCGGAGCCACTTGGTGCTAGGAACCCCAAATTTGGTGTGCAAACCCAGTGGAACCAGCACTACAACATATCCAGATGGGGTTCCTAGCACCAAGTGGCCCCGAGATACGGGCCCCAAAGTCGGGTCGGAAAATGTCATTCTCTGCTGCAGAAAAGTGCTTGACATTTTTCGAACCGACCTTGGATATGTTGTAGTGCTAGTTCCACTGGGTTTGCACATTAAAGTTGGGGTTCCTAGCACCAAGTGGCCCTGAGATACGGGCCCCAAATTCGGTCAACTGTGTCCATCTGCAGCAATGTCATTTCTGGACCCTTTGGGTCCAGAGACCCCAAATGTTGGCTGCAGATAGGGGGCATCTAGGAACCCTTAACTACCAAATTTGAAGTTCGGGGGACCTATGGCTACAAATGGGCACAGTGAGGCATGCAAATGGGCATTGTTGACCCTCGTTTCCACTTACAGTAGCTGCGCATTTCTCCCCCTAGGCTTATACTCGAGTCAATACGTTTTCCCATTTTTTTTGTGGTAAAGTTAGGTGCCTCGGCTTATATTTGGGTCGGCTTATACTCGAGTATATACGGTACTTCAAAAAGCAAAAACGTTCGGTAAATACCGGGTTTAATAGGGTTAAGGTCAATTCACTAAAAATAAATAAATACATGAATGTGTTAAATAAGTAGTGGTCTAGGCATGCAATATTTAAGGAATGTATGAAATTTCAGCTGGTTGTTAACCACTTCCCTACCCGCGTATAGACATATGACGCCCGCAAGGTGGATCTCCCATCCTGGGTGGGCGTCATATGACGTCCTCTCTTTCCCGGCCGCCTGGGGCTTGCGCGCCCGCGGCTTCGCTCGGGACCCGGTGCGAGTGCCCGGCGGCCGCGATGTCCGCCGGGCACCCGCGATTGCCCGTTAAAACAACGGGACCGCACGGGACCGTGGAGCTGTGTGTGTAAACACACAGCTCCACGTCCTGTCAGCGGGAGAGGAGACCGATCATGTGATCCCAGTACGGAGGATCACTGATCGGTCTCCTCCCCTTGTGAGTCCCCTCCCCCCACAGTTAGAATCACTTCTTTAGGGAACACATTAACCCCTGCAGCGCCCCCTAGTGTTAACCCCTTCCCTGCCAGTCACAATTACACAGTAATCAATGCAATTTTATAGCAACGATCGCTGTGTAAATGTGAATGGTTCAAAAATGTGTCAAAAGTGGCCGAAGTGTCTGCCGCAATGTCGCAGTCACGAAAAAAAAACGGAGATCGCCGCCATTACTAGTAAAAAAAAAAAAAAATGCAATAAATCTATCACCTATTTTGTAGACGCTATAACTTTTGCGCAAACCGATCTATATGCTTATTGCGATTTTTTTTAACAAAAATATGTAGAAGAATACATATCGGCCTAAACTGAGGAAAAAAATATTTTTTAAAAAAAAAAAATGGGATATTTATTATAGCAAAAAGTAAAAAATATTGTGTTTTTTTTTCAAAATTGTCGCTCTTCTTTTGTTTATATAGCGCAAAAAATAAAAACCGCAAGGGCGATCAAATACCACCAAAAGAAAGCTCTATTTGTGGGAAAAAAAAGGACGTCAATTTTGTTTGGGTGTAACATCGCACGACCGCGCAATTGTTAGTTAAAGCGACGCAGTGCCGAATCACAAAAAGTGCTCTGGTAAGGAAGGGTGTAAAATGGCCCGGTATTGAAGTGGTTAAGGAGCTGGCACCCGCTGTGTCCTTAACAACCAGTGAATCACTAGTAGTTAAGGAGCCGGCACCCACCGCTTTCTTAAAGATTAAGTAAACCCTGGTGGGTTTTACTGCAAAGGTAAAGCATAATGGGCTACTATGCTCTGTGACTGTCCAGAGTCGCGTGACGTCACTCCCGCGCATGCGCGTGGGAGCCGCCAGTCACAGCATGACCCCTATTATAAACGGCACATTGTGCCCTTTCTAAAGTGTGCATGCGCCGTAGTCATCGGCCGTCAGCTTTTTAATAAATATCTCCTAAACCGTGGAGGTTTAGGAGATATTTCCAGCACCTACAGGTAAGCCTTAATATAGGCTTACCTGCAGGTAAAAGTGGTTGTATGGGGTGTACAACCACTTTAACAACCAGTGAATATCTAGTTGTTAAAGTGGATGTAAAGTCAGAAGGTTTCTTATTTCAATGCATTCTATGCATTAGGATAAAAAAAAAACCTTCTATGTGCAGCAGTCCCCCTAATACTTATCTGAGCCCCATCCCGATCCAGCGATGTTGCAAAAGTGTCATTGGCTGAGACGGCAGTGCAGCGCCATTGGCTCCTGCTGCTGTCAATCAACGACAGTAAAACAATGAGAGAGAGAGGGTGTGGGGTCTACCACAACTCCATGTCTGAATGGACACACAGAGCAGTGGGTTTGGCTCAGGTGCCCCCATAGAAAACTGCTTGCTGTGGGGTCACTCGGCAGGAGGGAGGGGCCAGAAGTACCAGCGAGCAGCCTGAGAAAAAGAGGATCTGGGCTGCTCTGTTCAAAACCATTACACTTTAATGGCATCCCAGTCTTAGTCTGTAGGGTTCAATATTGAGTTTGCCCACCGTTCGCAGCTATAAAAGCTTCAACTCTTCTGGGAAAGCTGTCCACAAGGTTTAGGAGTGTGTCTATGGGAATGTTTGACTATTATTCCAGACATGCATTTGTGAGGTCAGGCACTGATGTGGACAAGAAGGCCTGGCTTGCAATTTCTGTTGTAATTCATCCCAAAGGTGTTCTATCAGGTTGAGATCAGGACACTGTGCAGGCCAGTCAAGTTCCTCCACCCCAAACTCGCTCATCCATGTCTTTATGGACCTTGCTTTGTGCACTGGTGTGTGGTCATGTTGGAACAGGAAGGGGCCATCCCCAAACTGTCCCCACAAAGTTGGGAGCATGATATTGTTCAAAATGTCTTGGTATGCTGACGCCTTAAGGGTTCCCTTCACTGGAACCCAGGGGCCAAGTCCAAACCCTGAAAAACGACCCCACACCAAAATCCCCCCTCCACCAAATGATTTGGACCAGTGCACAAAGCAAGGTCCATAAAGACATGGATAAGTGAGTTTGGGGTGGAGGAACTTGACTGGCCTGCACAGAATCCTGACCTCAACCTGAGAGAACACCTTTGGAAAGAATTGGAGCGGAGCCTGCTAGCCAGGCCTTCTCATCCACCATCAGTGCCTGACCTCACAAATGCGCTTCCTCTAAGAATGGTCAAACATTCCCATAGACACACTCAGTGGTGGCCTGTCCATACGGGGCGCAGGGGCACCGCCCACCTAATCCATTCGCCTGGCCCCTAACTTACATGCAGGGCGCCGGACATACAGTCAGGTCCATAAATATTGGGACATCGACACAATTCTAATCTTTTTGGCTCTATCCACCACCACAATGGATTTAAAATAAAACAAACAAGATGTGCTTTAACTGCAGACTTTTAGCTTTAATTTGAGGGTATTTATATCCATCAGGTGAACGGTGTAGGAATTACAACAGTTTGTATATGTGCCTCCCACTTTATAAGGGACCAAGAGTAATGGGACAATTGGCTGCTCAGCTGTTCCATGGCCAGGTGTGTGTTATTCCCTCATTATCCCATTTACAAGGAGCAGATAAAATGTCCAGAGTTAATTTCAAGTGTGCTATTTGCATTTGGAATCTGTTGCTGTCAACTCTCAATATGAGATCCAAAGAACTGTCACTATCAGTGAAGCAAGCCATCATGAGGCTGAAAAAACAAAACAAACCCATCAGAGAGATAGCAAAAACATTAGGTGTGGCCAAATCAACTGTTTGTAACATCCTTAAAAATAAAAAATGCACCGGTGAAGTCAGCAACACCGAAAGACACGGAAGACCACGGAAAACAACTGTGGTGGATGACCGAATAATTCTTTCCCTGGTGATGAAAACACTCTTCACAACAGTTGGTCAGATCAAGAACACTCTCCAGGAGGTATGTGTATGTGTGTCAAAGTCAACATTCAAGAGAAGTTCACCACAAGATGTAAACCATTGGTGAGCCTCAAAAACAGGAAGGCCAGATTAGAGTTTGCCAAACAACATCTAAAAAAGCCTTCACAGTTCTGGAACAACATCCTATGGATAGATGAGACCAAGATCAACTTGTACCAGAGTGATATGAAGAGAAGAGTATGGAGAAGGAAAGGAACTGCTCATGATCCAAAGCATACCACCTCATCAGTGAAGCATGGTGGTGGTAGTGCCATGGCGTGGGCATGTATGGCTGCCAATGGAACTGGTTCTCTTGTATTTATTGATGATGTGACTGCTGACAAAAGCAGCAGGATGAATTCTGATGTTTCGGGCAATATTATCTGCTCATATTCATCAAAATGCTTCAGAACTCTTTGGACGGTGCTTCACAGTGCAGGTGGACAATGACCCGAAGCATACTGCGAAATCAACCAAAGAGTTTTTAAAGGGAAAGAAGTGGAATGTTATGCAATGGCCAAGTCAATCACCTGACCTGAATCCAATTGAGCATGCATTTCACTTTCTGAATACAAAACAGAAGGGAAAATGCCCCAAGAAGAAGCAGGAACTGAAGACAGTTGCAGTAGAGGCCTGGCAGAGCATCACCAGAGATGAAACCCAGCGTCTGGTGATGTCAATGCGTTACAGACTTCAGGCTGTAATTGACTGCAAAGGATTTGCAACCAAATATTAAAAAGTGAAAGTTTGATGGATGATTGTTAATCTGTCCCATTACTTTTGGTCCCTTAAAAAGTGGGAGGCACATATAGAAACTGTTGTAATTCCTACACCGTTCATCTTATTTGGATATAAATACCCTCAAATCCATTGTGGTGGTGTATAGAGCCAAAAAGATTAGAATTGTGTCGATGTCCCAATATTTATGGACCTGACAGTATACATATATATATATATATATATATATATATATATACATATATATATATATATATATATATACATCTGTTACCCTGAACTTAAAAGGCTTACTTATTACTAGATTGGAGACTAGATTGGAGACTGACTACCAGAGAAGCTTTATATAGATATCTCCTTGCCTTATCTATGATAGCCAGGCGAGTCATAAGTGAGAGAAGAAGACATATATCCAGCCCATTACTATGAGAGATAAGCTGTGTACAGCAGGCTCTGAAAACAGGGAGAGACTGAGAACTGGCTGTATACATGTTTTATTTTTTAGAACACTAGCCTTACTGCAAATAGTTATGAAATAAAAAATTAATTGGTTCATCATCTTGCTGCAATGCCATTCGTCTTGCACCAAGCGCACCCCTCACAGTCTGAGAACACGAAAGAATGATGGGTGGCATCAGGGGCGGACTGACAACTCATGGGGCCCCCCGGGCAATAGGAGATTATGGGGCCCCCAGGCAATCAGAGATTATGGGGCCACACAGTATACACACACAGTATACACACACAGTATACAATCACACAGTATACACATACATGTACACACAGTATACACAGACATGTTTCTATTGGCTGAGAAGGTACTGGAGAGGTGGGGCAGCTATAATCTCTGGATTTTTAGACCAAAAGGATGTCGGTAAGGCCCCTTTCACACTGGGGCGGGAGCCGCGGCGACGGTAAAGCAGCGCTATATTTAGCGCTGCTTTACCGTCAGTTTAGCCGTGGGTTTACTCCCCTCGAGTGGCCGAAAAAGGGTTAAAATCCCCCGCAAAGCGCCGCCGTAGCGGCGATTTGCGGCGGTATTGCCGCAGTATTCCCGCGGTGTCCCATTGAAATCAATGGGTAGGAGTGGTATAGGAGCGGTGAATACACCGCTCCTATACCGCTCCAAAGATGCTGCTAGCAGGACTTTTTTTACCGTCCTGCTAGCGCACCGCTCCAGTGTGAAAGCCCGCCGGTTTTCACACTGGAGTGAATGGGGCCGGTTTTTTCAGGCGGTGTACAGGCGCTATTTTTAGCGCTGTACCGCCTGAAAAATGCCCCAGTGTGAAAGGGGCCTGAGAGACATTTCAGAAACAGATGTAAAAAAAAAAACACAGGTTTTTACATACTGTCCCTGGTTTTACTGAGGCTGGCAACCCTGGTGGGGCCCCCTAGTGGCCCGGTGCCCTCGGGAAGTGCCCGAGTGGTCGAATGGTCAGTCCGCCCCTGGGTGGCATTGTACTTCTTTGTAAATGCAGAACTGCCAGTTTATTGAGCTCCTCCTTTTTGCCCAACTGCCACTTGGCTCTCCTTTTAAAAAAATCGCAGCACATAGAAGACAGTTCGTTTTTCATTATTTCTGGAAAGGAAACAGGTGAGTTTTTTGAAGTTTGCTAAAATCCTTTGCAGTCTATATAGTAGATCAATTTTTTTAAAACAATTTTTGTGAACAAAGCTGACTTTAAAGGCGTCAGTTGATGCGGCGGCGTTCAGCCTCTGCCCCGAGCTCCTCTTTGTGCTAAATGTAAATGAAAGCTAATGACACCGTAACACAATCATTTCACTGGGAAGTACAGAGTGTTAAGTCTGTCTGTTAGTCAAGGATTAAGCTGAACCTTAATGAAATTGAATTTAGTAGCAGTATTCCATTTATGCGGCTCCCTATTGCTTTGCGCTTGTTTTGATTCCCCTTCCATAGTCAGATTATTAGCACAGTAAATATTGTCCCCCTTTTTCTCAGTATAATTAATAGGTTGTGCAGTGTGACTCACGGCTTCATAGCAATATGGGAGCAAAGCCGCATTCTGTGTCACCTTCTTCCATTCTCTTCTACTTTCAAAGCCTCTTTTTCCTTCCAGAGAAGCCTTTGATTTCCTAACCTGTAATTTAATTATATTTTGCTTTCCAGCTGTGCCATTTGGGTCTTTTTTTTTTTTTTTCTCGACTCTCATGTTCTAAATGTTGTATTCCAATGATTGGAGTAAATGTTACCCCAAACTGGGGTGACACTTGGGGTGTGCATTTATAATTCAGCATGCAAAACGACATGTACATTTGTTCTGTGCGAATGCTGGCAAAATCTAATGTTACTGTAAATGCTCTGACCAAGCCAACATAAGGTTTTCTTCTCATCATCCTGGTGGGAGACCAGAGCTGTGAGAGAATATTAGGAGGTAAGTATAAACATCTGGGAAGGGCAGTTAAGTGAACTTTTTTCTGTATTGGCATGCAGGCCCCGTTTAGTGCCAATGTTGGGTCTGGAGTACCGTTTAGATTCTCCCCTCTAGGGGGTTCCTATTGTTCTGCCTTCAGTAGGGAAATTCATTTAGGTTTGTTCTCCATGCAATATTAAAATTGGCCACTAGATGGAGCCCAAAATAAATGTACTGTTTTACAGAAGCTAGAGGTGGTTTAGCTTTAATAAGAGCTCCCATCATCCCTCATTCTGACAAAGGGAAACATGTGCATCCTGGGAGGTCAGACTCCATTTTAACCACTTACCCACTGGGCACTTAAACCCCCTTCCCAACCAGACCAATTTTCAGCTTTCGGTGCTCTCATGCTCTCACACTTTGAATGACAATTACTCAGTCATGCAACACTGTACCCAATTCATTTTTTGTCCTTTTTTTCCACACAAATAGAGCTTTCTTTTGGTGGTATTTAATCACCGCTGGGTTTTTTATTTTTTGCGCTATAAATAAAAAAAGAGTATTGACGAGTATTGACGAGTATTGGCAGAGTATTGGCGAGTATTGGCAGAGTATTGGCAGAGTATTGCAGTGTTGCACAGTATTGGCAGAGTATTGGCAGAGTATTGCAGTGTTGCACAGTATTGGCAGAGTATTGCAGTGTTTTCATAAATCCATATTATCGAAAAAAAGTATTGGCACAGTATTGCACAGTGCTGGCTGAGTATTGCACACTGCTGGCACTGAGCAGCGCTGTGGGCACTACAAATCAAGCCCACAGCGCTGTGGCCATCTCTCCCCCTCTCCGCTTCTCCCCTCTAACTGTACCGATAGGTACAGAGAGGGGAGGGAGGAACCGGCGTCATGACGTGACGTCGGTTTGTTTATATGTCATCGCTCCGTCATTTGACGGAGCGATCACGTGGTAAACGGCCGCTATTAGTGGCTTTTTACCGTTATGCGCCGGGTCCGTAGGATGGGCAATCCTGCCAGTACCTGTCATGGTTGTGCCAGGCGAATCACCGTGCGCATGTGTGCACGCAGGTGCACAACGATGGGTGCACGTAGGTGCGCAATGGCTGGTGTGCACACCGTGACAATTGTTGGTGCCCTCTGGCCTATTTAAATCTGCCACGGAGGCGTGCAGGTTGCTGGATTATTGTCAGCTTCCTGTGTCTCCTATACCTGTTATCTGCATCCTGTCACTTACCCAGCTTGCTTGACCTCTCCTGCTCTCCGCCTGCATCGACCCCCGGCTTGGACTTTGACCATTCTCCAGTCTCTGCATCTGTACTTTGTCTGACTGCACGGTGTATGACCCCCTGGCCTGGCTATTGACTCTGTTCCTGGTTTATCCTGCTGTACTCATCTTGGACTGATCCTGCTGTGTATGACCCCTGGCCTGGCTATTGACTCTGTTCCTGGTTTGCACTGCTGTTCCATAACCTGGGATTTCTCCTTGCATGGTTGCCCTATCAGCTCACCAGCACACCCCAGCTGCTCTTTGCTAACCAGCGTACCCAGCAGCAGTACTAGGCAATCCATGCTCCTTTGGGCACCGTACTCCCTGTCTCACTTCCAGGGGTACATTGCACTTAGCCGCAAGGGGCGCCCTCTCAGCAATCCGGTCTCGCACCCGGGACTTGACAAGGTGTTTTTTTCTGCAGCCAATAAACTCTTAGGATAGGATGTTATCCTATGTGTCCATGCACAAATAGGCTATAATCAGCATTTTTTTGGCAGGGGCGTTTCTGGCTGGAAAAGACCCCCAGAACTAGTGGGTCTTGAAAGGAGTTTTTGAGCTGTAAAAATGCTCTAACTCTAAAGTTAAAAAACGCTGAAAAACATGGCTATGAGTGTTTTTGAGCCATAAGCTTTTGTAGAAGTATAGTTTTGCTAAAAAACGCTGGAAAAACGCTGCTGCAAAAATGCTGCAAAACTCATTGTACAGCTACAGCTTTCTACAGCTAATGCTACTGGTGTTTTTATAACGTCCTGTGTGCATGAGCAGCTACAAAAACTATAGCTGCTGACTTTTAATAAACAGACACTCACCTGTCCCAGGATCCAGTAATGTGCTCACCCTAGTCGTTCTTCCCCTCAGTCTTCTGTCCCTGGTGTCAGCATCTCAACTGTGGGCGCCAAGCTGTGACAGCTTCACAGCTGGGTGCCCACTGTGCATTGTGAATGGTCCCACAGTCTTCTGGTACCTGTGACGTGTCCCAGAAAACTGCAGGGAGGGGGGGAGAGAGGAGAATTTCCGCTCGGCTTGCCTAGGCGATCTGAGTGGAAATGGGAGCAGGTGTCTGTCAAAACCAGGTACCCACACCCAACCAAAAAAGTGCCATTTTGATGAGGAGGGAGGGAGGAGGCCTTAAAGCAGAACTTCCTCTTTTGGGTGGAGCCCTGATTTAAGAACTGAGGGAGAGCAAACCAACTATCATTTATGCAGCACATGTTGGTGGATTAAACCTACATCCCCTACAGGCAGCATCGCTGGTGAACATGGACTTATTGCTAGTTATTTCATTGTGCTCTTGTATGTTTTATACATTGATTGTATATATTTCATCTGTTTTTCCTCAAACGTTTTACCCACTCTGTTTTTCTCAATAAAGCTTTCAAATTACATTCATTCTGGTTTATTGCAGAATTGGAGGGTTTAGCTGCATGTTAAGTTACACACAGAAAAAGCTATATCGGGAACAGAACACTTTTCTTCTAGTTGTAGGTATAAAAGAGAGCGTGAGGTGGAGCCTGGGAGGAGTTGTAGTCCGTGGTAGAATAGGAAGGGAAAAAGAGGGTAGACTTGTGTTGATGTTCCAGGGCCTGCATATTGACTAATGTAGTGCCACCCCCTCATGAGCCCTTTGGGGGAAAGCTTTGGTCCTCTCCACCTTAGTGGTTTTCCCAGATCCTCTCCACCTTATTGGGTTTCCCAGATCCTCTCCACCTTTGTGAGTTTTCCAGATCCTCTCCACCTTATTGGGTTTCCCAGATCCTCTCCACCTTAGTGAATTTCCCAGATCCTCTCCACCTTAGTTGGTTTCCCAGATCCTCTCCACCTTTGTGAGTTTTCCAGATCCTCTCCACCTTTGTGAGTTTTCCAGATCCTCTCCACCTTAGTGGGTTTCCCAGATCCTCTCCACCTTAGTGAATTTCCCAGATCCTCTCCACCTTAGTGGGTTTCCCAGATCCTCTCCACCTTAGTGGGTTTCCCAGATCCTCTCCACCTTAGTGGGTTTCCCAGATCCTCTCCACCTTAGTGAATTTCCCAGATCCTCTCCACCTTAGTGGGTTTCCCAGATCCTCTCCACCTTTGTGAGTTTTCCAGATCCTCTTCACCTTATTGGGTTTCCCAGATCCTCTCCACCTTTGTGAGTTTTCCAGATCCTCTTCACCTTAGTGGGTTTCCCAGATCCTCTCCACCTTATTGGGTTTCCCAGATCCTCTCCACCTTTGTGAGTTTTCCAGATCCTCTTCACCTTAGTGGGTTTCCCAGATCCTCTCCACCTTTGTGAGTTTCCCAGATCCTCTCCACCTTAGTGGGTTTCCCAGATCCTCTCCACCTTAGTGGGTTTCCCAGATCCTCTCCACCTTAGTGAGTTTCCCAGAAGGGTAGAGAGAGAACCCTGAAGTGGGCACAGTGCTGTTCAGGACCAACCATGTTCAAGGGAACCATGAATTATTGGACTGCTGCAAGTTATGTTGCTGCTGAATACCATGCTGTATCGACTGTTTTTAAGCCTGTCGTACCAATAAAAAAAAGTTCCAGCAGGAAGCAGACTGAGCCTTGTCATTCAAGTGGCCAAAACTTGGGGAACAAGAAGTAAGTTGCTTGGGCAAAGAACCGTTGGTGGTGGGAAGAAGAAGCATTGGCCTGTCCGGCAGTGGTGATGGGTCTACTGTCTGGACCACGTGCCTGGGAAGCTTGAAACCCTGTGTATTTGGGCTAGTTGGGTGTTGCGGCTCCTGATGGACGCAGCCTGGAACAACTTATTGGAGCCCCAGAAAACTCTATTTTATAGTAGTCATAAAGTCCCCTGGCCAAAGCCCTTCTGGCTGTGGAAAGAGAGAGCCAGAGCTTAGAGTAGGTTCCCAAACCCCCTGGTTTAAAGTATTCATGTAGGCCCCCTAGCATGGAAACTGGCTTATAACTGCAGAAAGATCACAGGTTCTATTCATGTTAAAGTGGTTGAAACCTCAGACATGAAATATGAATAATGCATATACCTCTACAGTGAATAGTATCAGCATGAATCACTGCTGACAAATTTTCCTAACATCAAGAGAAAATGGTGACAGGGGAGGGACCTCCAGCTGATTGACAGCCTCCGCTCTGTTCTTGACTGTTGTGTGAAGAGGTGTGTGCGATCCTTTCCTCCAATCAGCTCTCAGACCTCTACTCACTGAGCTCTGCAGAGTGCAGCTTCATCTCTCCACGCCCTTTTTTTTCTGAACTCGAATGCAGCGTACACACGGTCGGAATTTCTGATGGAAACAGTCCGATGGGAGCTTTTCATCGGATTTTCCGACCGTGTGTATGCCCATTGGTCTTTTTCTGTCGGAATTTCCAACGGACTTTGGATTGAGAACCTGTTCTTAATTTTTCCGACGGAAAACCTTTCTATCGGATTTTCCGATCGTGTGTATGCAATTCCGACATGCAAAATTCCGATGCATGCTCGGAAACAATTCGACGCATGCTCGGAAGCAATAAATTTCCCTTTTATAGTGATGTCGAACGTGTTTTATGCCGCTGTGTTACAGACCGTTGGAATTTGGTGTGACCGTGTGTAGGCAAGACAGTTTAAGCGAAATTCCGTCGGAATTCCGACGGGAAAACCATCAGAGCTTTTTTCCGACGAGAATTCCGACCGTGTGTACGCGGCATTAGACAAGCTTTGTAACTCAGCACTGAAATAATGTATTGAAGTGTGCGGTGCAGATAAACAGGTACAGCTTATGTAGGAGGCTTTGTTTCATGTCTGTGTATCACCTGAAGCCAGTCACTTCTCTGGGTATATGTAAGAGTTTACAACCACTTTAAACTGAAGGCACTTTGCAGCTTCAGTACAGTTTTAACAACCACTGCACAGCCTAATTAGACTTTGCTTGTTACTTTGAGTTGTCCTTTATCTGAGAAGAAAGTTCTGATCGCCCGCCTCCTCTCCCAGCTCTGCATATATTTTCTAGATGGTGATGTGAAATACGAGGCAGCTCTCATTACTTAAGCGGATGTATCATTTCCCTCCACGTTCCATTATCATGTTTCTTGATTCCTCCCGAAGCGGAATAATCTGCTTTTGTGTTAGAGGTTCTGTCTGCAAATTAGCAGAACTCTCCCTAATGATTGACACGGCTTTTATCTCCGGCCTGTCTTTCCAATCAATTCCTCCATCCCGAGCAGCTCTAATAGACTGGCAGATTACATCACCGCCATGAAAGTCGATAAACTGCAACATGGCAAGCCATGACTGTACAACGCAGAGTCGCTGATCGCAGATTGTCTAATATTTATTACCTTAAATTGGTTCATAACGTTGAAGTGGTATTTTTTTATTTTTTATGCTGGCACAACACTTGTGGTTTTCGGAGACTGTGGAATGGCAAATTCCTTTTTACAGTAATTGAAGAAGAACAGAGTGTTGGAAAGAGGGTCTAATGCGGCGTACACACGGTCGGAATTTCCGATGGAAACAGTCCGATGGGAGCTTTTCATCGGATTTTCCGACCGTGTGTATGCCCATCGGTCTTTTTCTGTCGGAATTTCCGACGGACTTTGAATTGAGAACCTGTTCTCAATTATTCTGACGGAAAACCTTTCTATCGGATTTTCCGATCGTGTGTATGCAATTCCCGACACGCAAAATTCCGACGCATACTCGGAAACAATTCGACGCATGCTCGGAAGCATTAAACTTCCCTTTTATAGTGCTGCCGAACGTGTTTTATGCCGCTGTGTTATTGACCATCGGAATTTGGTGTGATTGTGTGTAGGCAACACAGTTTGAGCGAAATTCCGTCGGAAAAACCGTCAGAGTTTTTTCCGACGAGAATTCCGATCGTGTGTACGCGGCATTAGAAAGCTGAAAATATTAATTCCCATATTTATTAGATCTTTTATAATGTATGGACCATTCACGTCAGACTCTATATAAGAAGAGTTTACAATATTTCTTACGGGTAGTTTAGATTATTTATTTTAGCTACTTTCTTCTACTAGATTTATAAGTTTTTTTTGTATTTTTTTATTTAATATAAATTTTTTTATTTTTTTATTTAACTGTTGAGTTCTTTCTTTCTTTAACTACTTCAATACCAGATACTTACACCCCCTTCCTGCCCAGGCCAATTTTCAGCTTTCATCGCTGTCGCTGTTTAAATGACAATTGCATGGTCATGCTACACTGTACCCAAACAGAATTTTTATCATTATGTTCCCATAAATAGAGATTTCTTTTGCTAGTATTTGATCACCTCTGCGTTTTTTATTTTTTGCTAAACAAATAAAAAAATACCTAAAATTTTGAAAAAAAATAAGTTTTTCTTTTGTTTCTGTTATAAAATTTTGTAAGTAAGTATGTTTTCTTCTTCACTGATGGACACTGATAAGGCGACACTGACGGGCACTGATAAGGCAGCACTGATGAGGTGCCAGTGATGGGTACTGATAGGCAGCACTGGTAGGCGGCACTGATGGGTGGCATTGATAGGCGGCACTAATGGGCATTGATAGGTGGCACTGATGGGTGGTAATGGTGGGCACTGATAGGCGACACTGATGGGCACTGAAAGGCTACACTGATGGGTACTTATGGGTGGCACTGATAGGCGGCACTGCTGGGCACTGATACATGGCACTGATGGGCACTGATATGCGGCACTGATAGATAGTATTGATAGTCATCACTGATGGCACTGGCAGGCATTGGGGATGGGCACTGATTGGCAGTTGCCTGGGCACTGATTGGCATTTCCCTGGTGGTCTAGGGTGGCATACCTGGTGGTCTAGTGTGTTGGCAATCCCTTTTGGTCCTGGCGGCATCCTGGTGATCCTGGGTGGGCATCCGAGGGGGGGCTGCGCTGATAAACAATCAGCACAGACCCCCCCACCCGTCAGGAGCTACTTGCGTCTGTCAGACGCGAGTAAGGAAAAGCCAATCAACGGCTCTTCCTGTTTACATCTTGATCAGCCGTGATTGGACACGGCTGATCACATGGTAAAGAGCTTCTGTCAGAGATCGGTGTAGCGGTGTGTCAGACTGACACACCACCGATCGCCGAGGGCGCGCGAGAGCGGTCGTTCTGGAGGGCTGTCATATGACGTACACCCAGAACGAGAGCCGCGCCGCCCAGCCGTCATTTGACAGCCGGCGGGCGAGAAGTGGTTAAGGGCCTGTTGTGTGATAGGCACATGGTGTGTGATAGGCACGTTCTGTGTGTGTTTCCTGCACCATGTTCAAAATGCAATGCCTTTGTGATCTACTGCAGGTGCCAATACATTTTTAATGGCACCCCAAATGCAGATCATAAACACAGTGCATTTTCCTGCACCAGATCACATGGTACCCCAGTACCATTCTATTTTGGGTGGTGCGTTTTTTAGCATTACAATGCAATTTGCACCGCACTGAACCACACAGGAACGTGGACCGTGTTTGTGACAGACCCAACAGGGGCTTTTGGCCTACTGACTATGGGCCCTGGTCATTTAAGGGAGCTACAAGCAATCAGGAAGATGTTCTGTTATATAATGCAAGATGACATTACCACATTTAAAAGTCAAGGAAGCACCATTATGCCCCGTACACACGGACGGATTTTCTGACGGAAAATGTCCTATCGACCATGTTGTCGGAAATTCCGACCGTGTGTGGGCTCCATCTGACTTTTTCCGTCGGAATTTCAGACGGAAAAAGTTTGAGATCCTGCTCTCAAATTTTCCGACAACAAAGTCCTATCAGACTTTTTTCGATCGTGTGTAGCGAATTCCGACGGACAAAGTGCCACGCATGCTCAGATCACATTACAAGACCAAACCTATTGGCTACTAGCCTCTACGAAGTTCCGTCGTACGCAAAGAACGTCACCACGTTCGGAATGATCGGATTTTCCTACAACTTTGTCCGACCGTGTGTATGCAACAACAGTGTCGGACAAAATCAGTCGGAAAAAATCTGACGGATTTTATGGTCCGAATTTCCAACCGCGTGTACGGGGCATAACTGGTGTGCAGTCATGTTGGAACAGGAAGGGGCCATCTAGGGGTTGCCACCTCATCCCTTTAAACCCAAACACATATGAATTACACTAATTTAATGCAGATAAGGCACCAAGTGAGTTTAATTACCACCTTCATCAGCCACAGAACCTGTGTAATTAATATGTGTTCGGTTTTAAAAGGATATGGTGGCAACCCTAGGTTCATCCCCAATCTGTTCCCACAAAGTTGGGAGCATGAAATTGTCCAAAATGTCTTGGTATGCTGATGCTTTAAGAGTTCCCTTAACTGGAATTTAGGGGCCAAGTCCAACCCCTGAAAAACAACCCCACACCTTAATCCTCCCTCCACCAAATGAGCAAGGTCCATAAAGACATGGATGAGTGAGTTTGGGGTGGAGGAACTTGACTGGCCTGCACAGAGTCCCGACCTCAACCCGTTGGAACACCTTTGGAATGAATTAGTGCGGAGACTGCGAGCCAGGCCTTCTCGTCCAACATCAGTGTCTGACCTCACAAATGGGTTTCTGGAAGAATGGTCAAACATTCCCATAGACACACTCCTAAACCTTGTTGGCAGCCTTCCCAGAAGAGTTGAAGCTGGTATAGCTGCAAAGGGTGGGCCAACTCAACGTTGAACCTTACGGACTAATGCCCCGTACACACGGTCAGATATTCCGATGGAAAAAGTCAGATCGGATAATGTTGTCAGAAAATCCGATCGTGTGTGGGCTCTAGCGGACTCTTTCCGACGGAAAAAATTTGAGAGCAGGACCTTAAATTTTCTGACAACAAAATCCGATCACACTTTTTCCGATCGTGTGTAGAGAATTCCGACGCACAAAGTGCCACGCATGCTCAGAAGAAATTTGGAGACGAAAGCTATTGGCTACTAGCCTCTACCTAGTCCCGTCGTATGTTTTGTACGTCACCTTGTTCGGAGCGATTGGATTTTCCAACAACTTTTTCCAACCGTGTGTGTGCAACACAAGTTTGGGACAAAATCCCTCGGAAAAAATCAGACGGATTTTGTAGTCGGAATGTCCGACCGTGTGTACGGAGCATAAGACTGGGATGCCCTTAAAGTTCATGTGTGTGTAAAGGCAGACGTCCCAATACTTTTGGTAATGTAGTGTATATCAGTAAGCCGAACTTTGGGAGTCAAAGTCAGAGTTCCTCGTTATCCATGTAGGTTACCTGGGATGACTGCTTGTGTAGTAGACATGTGCACACTTAAATATTTTGTTTTGGAATTTCGTTTTCTTCCAAAAAAATACATTTATTTAGTTACTCCTGAAATTCGTTTTTATTTATTTTGTTTCGTTAAAAAATGCATTCGTCCGAAAATCCGAAATAATTAAGGTTAAATCTGTCATTGAAGGCTTATGGTGTCTGTCGAATGTTCTAATGTTCTAAAAGAATTCTAATGTTGTATGACACTAGTAATAATTATATTTATTAATTATTATTACTAGTCAACCAACATTAGAATTCTTCTATAGCCTATGGGCGGAGCATTTGACCATAAATGTCCGCTCGCGCCGACTGCTTCGTCTAATCTTTGTCGAATCTTTTCTCTCTATGTCGAATAATCTTGGACTAATAAAGTTAGGTTAGGCACATTCAACCTTTTTTTGCAATTGTCTCTATAATGTAGAATCTTTTCTCTCTATGTAGAATCTTTTCTCTCTATGTAGAATAATATTGGACTAATAGAGCTAAGGTTAGGCACATTCGACCACAGGTTCGATGGACACAGATCACTATTGTCAGCGTCATGTCAAATCTCCTATCTATATCGAACTGTTGTCACAACGAAAACGAAAATAAAGCATTTCTTTTGGTTTTCGGAATTCTGCACGTTCGTTATCGTTTGTTAACCGCTTCCCGACCGCCTCCTGCACATTTACGTTGACAGAATGGCACGGCTAGGCAAAAGCACTTACAGGTACGTCCCCTTTAATTGCCTAGCTGTGGGGTCACGCGCGCCGCCGGCGGCGTGCTCGCGACCCGGTCGGGAGCTCCGTGACCACGGCCGCGGAACCAGCGGACCCGATCGCCACTGGTGTCCCGCGATCGGGTCACAGAGCTGAAGAACGGGGAGAGGTCTGTGTAAACAAACCTCTCCCCGCACTTCCTACACTGCCTGTCACTAATCGGCTGTTCCCTGTCATCAGGAAAGCCGATCAGTGACGTCAGACGTCAGCCACGCCCCCTAATGTAAAAAAAAACACACACGTCACAGACCATAACCCCTCCCCGCCCCCTAGTGGTTAACTCTTTCACTGCCAGTGTCATTTATTCAGGAATCAATGCATTTAAATATCACTGATTTCTGTATAAATGACAATGGTCCCAAAAATGTGTCAAAATTGTCCGATGTGTCCGATGTGTCTGCCATAATGTAAAAGAAAAAATATTAATAAAAAAAAAAATCCCCTATTTTGTAAACGCTATAACTTTTGCGCAAAAATCAATAATCCCTAATTGCGTTTTTTTTTACCAAAAATATTTTTTTATTATTTTTTGGGGATATTTATTATAGCAAAAAGTAAAAAATATTGCATTTTTTTCAAAATTGTCGCTCTATTTTTGTTTATAGCGCAAAAAATAAAAACCGCAGGGGCGATCAAATACCACCAAAAGAAAGCTCTAATTGTGGGAAAAAAAGGACGCCAATTTCCTTTGGGAGCCACGTCACATGACCGCGCAATTGTCAGTTAAAGCGTCGCAGTGCCGAAATCGCAAAAAGGGGCATGGGCCTTTGGCTGCAAATTGGTCCGGGGCTGAAGTGGTTAAAACGATAACGAAAATACCTGAAATTCGGACGAAAATGCATTTGGATGAAAACGAATGCACATGTCTATTGTGTAGTAGCCAGAGAGTGCAGGTGCCATGAAAAGGGCAGACAAGTATCTGGTCTGCAGTATGTTTGGCCTTTTCAATATTATCCCCCTTCAGGGGTGGACGGCTGGTAGTGCCAAGCGTCATGCTGTGGTGTTGTAGTGATGTTGTGCTGTGAACAACCAGATTACTGCCAGACCTCCTCCGACACCATCAGAGCAGATTAGCCTTGTCATCGGTGGCAGATAACGGAGACGTGCAGTCCGTGATGCTGCCTTTAAAGGACCACTCACTATCTTGAACAAATGTTTTCTATTAACTGTACACATACAGTGTATGTACATATCATTAGACAAGTGCATTAGATTCGTTCCGAATTAATATTTGGGGACATTTTTCAGTATTCGGAGATCCGAATTACATTATAAACGTCCGAATTTCCGAAATTCAAATTGAAATACAAATCGAATTTTACGAATTCAAACTGTAAACATATTTCTGAAATCAAAGACTGTGTGTGTTATTAGAGTACCATTTCAAATAGACAGGTGCACAACAAAAAAATTTGTTTATTTTTTTCGTTTCCGTAAAAAAATTTGTTTATTTTCGTTTCGTTTTTTTTCGTTTCCATTGATTCATAACGATTCGTAAATTCGTAAGTCGTCGGTGTTCGTATTCGTAACGATTCGTTTTTTCGTAAGAGTTATTTTTTCGTTTATTCGAAATTCGGACGCATTCGTATTTATTCGTACATTTGTAACATTCGTAAATTCGTAATCGGAGCATAATTCATAATTTTATGTAATGTGTATGCTATTATTACATTTTAAGAGACACAGAAAATTACGAATCGAAAAAAAAAGTTACGAATGTACGAATTTTTTCGTTCAATCCATTCGAAGCACGTTAAGCAACGCCATTGTAAGAGACACGGAAAATTACAAAACGAAAAAAAAAAAAAAAAGTTACGAATGTACAAATTTTTTCGTTCAAACTATTCGAAGCACGTTAAGCAGCGCCATTGTAAGGGACACGAAAAAAAACCAATTCAACAAAAAAAAAAAGTTACGAATGTACGAATTTTTTTTCTTCATTTTCATTTTCGTTGTTCCTGTTTTCGTTTTTTCGGATTTTCTTCATTCATAGATTCGTTGTTTCTAATTAGTTTTTTTCGGATTTTCGTTGTTTTTCGGATCAGTTCGATTCGAACGATTCGTTAATCGGATTCGTTCGATTCGAACGATTCGTTTTTCGTTAAAATTTTTAGCGAATCGTTCGTTCATTCGTACAAAAACGAACGAAACAAAATAACGAAAAAAAACAAAACGAATTGCACATGTCTAATTTCAAAATAATGCTGTTTTTGTTAAGCCAAAGGTGATTCAACCTCTTCCCATCCCGTATAGTCAAAGATGTCTCTCTCATCCTGGGCGGCCGTCATATGACGTCCTCGGCTTTCCAGCCGCTAGGGGTGCGTGCACGCGCCACGTCACTTGGGAGCCAATGCGCGTGCCTGGTGGCCGCGATTGCCGGTCACAGAGCTGGGACGTGGATCCGTGTATGTAAACACACCAGATCCACGTCCTGTCAGGGGAGAGGAGACCGATCGTGTGTTCCCAGTACAGAGGAACACTGATCGGTCACCTCCCCCCAGTCAGTCCCCTCCCCCCCACAGTTAGAATCACTCCCTAGGTAACACATTTAACCCCTTGATCGCCCCCTAGTGTTAACCCCTTCCCTGCCAATGACATTTTTACAGTAATCAGCAGTGTTGGTCATCTTACTTTAAAAAAGTAATTAGTTAAGTTACAAATTACTTCTCCCAAAAAGTAATTGCGTTAGTAACTCAGTTACTACATTGGAAAAGTAATTAGTTACGCAGCAAAGTAACTGACTTTTTTTTTAAATATTCTATACGTGTAACTAAGGGGCGGGTCTAGTATTACTGTAAGCAAGGGGCGCATTTATTATTGTTATATATCGTATAACCAAGGGGCTGCTCTATTATTACTCTAACCAAGGGGCAGATCTGTTATAGCGTGTAAGCAAGTGGCGGGTATATTATTATTATATCGTGTAAGGGGCGGGTCTATTATTATTATATCGTAAGGGGCGGGTCTATTATTATTATATCGTGTAAGGGGCGGATGGCTACAGAAGAGGGCGAATGTTAATTAATGGGCAGAGCTCGATATATAACAATAATAATAAATGCGCCCCTTGGTTACAGTAATACTAGACCCGCCCCTTAGTTACACGATAGACGCCCCTTGCAGAGTAGCACGAGCATTGGGAGCGTGCGGCATCGCCTCGTACAATTACATGTTAACTGCGCCTGCGCGGTGTAGAGTTCACTCAGAGCTGTTTAGGTTCGGCAATTTTCTTAAGCTCCGTAGTCCTTTGTACTGCGCAAGCGCTGCACCTGCACAGTACAGGGGGTCCTTATCCGGAGGGGGAACTTTTTCATCAGGACACCAGAATTACACTACTGCCATCTAGTGGCGGTAGAAGTAATTGCGGTAATTCCGCTCAAGTAATGGGAACTGCGTTACCATGAGGGGAAAAGTAATCAGTTAGATTACTCGTTACCCTCTAAAGTAACTGCGTTAAGTAACTCCGTTTATTTTAACTCAGTTACTTGCATCACTGGTAATCAGTGGCTTTTTATAGCACTGTTCTCTGTATAAATGCCAATGGTCCCAAAATAGTGTCAAAACTGTCCAATCTGTCCGCCGCAATATCGGAGTCCTGACAAAAATCGCAGATCACCGCCATTACTAGTAAAAAAAAAAAAAAAAATTATAAAAATGACATAAATCTATCCCCTATTTTGTAGACGCTATAACTTTTGCACAAACCAATTAATATACGCTTATTGCGGTTTTATTTTTTCTACCAAAAATATGTAGAAGAATACATATCGACCTAAACTGAGGAAGAAATATGTTATTATTTTTTTTTAAATTGGCATATTTATTATAGCAAAAAGTAAAAGATATTATGTTTTTTTCAAAATTTTCGCTCTTTTTTTGTTTACAGCGCAAAAAATAAAAACCACAGAGGTGATCAAATACCACCAAAAGAAAGCTCTGTCTGTGGGAAAAAAATTATCAAAATGTCACATGGGTACAGTGTTGTATGACCGCGCAATTGTCATTCAAAGCGTGACAGCGCTGAAAGCTGAAAATTGGCCTGGGCAGGAAGGGGGTGAAAATGCCCCCAAAAGATTTTTCTTTTGTTTCTTCACTTTGCCACAAAAAAAAAAAATATAACATTTTCGATTTGACAGATTCGAAATTTATCGTTTTGAATATAAAAAATAAAAATAAAAAAAATCTGTAAATCTGAAGAAAAAAGACAAAATTAATTCTGAATCCGAATTTCCGAATTTAACAAAACTAAATAACTAGATTAACGAATCTAAACGAAACAACACAAACCTTTTCTTCATCCACATGTCTACATATCATGATAGCATTCAGTTTATAAATTTCAATTTTTTTATAAAAAATTTTAATTCCAAATTATTTATTTATGTTTTTTCTCCATATTTTAACCACTTTCGGACCGCCGCACGCCGTTATACGTCCTTAATTTGAAGAGGAATATCATTGTTATGGCAGCAGCTAGCTGCCATAACCCGGGTATCCTTTTCCTCGGCCAGCGGTCCGCTTTCCGACAAGAGTGGTCTCTGTGGCAGATTCGCCGCAAGATCACTTTTATTGACGGCGGGAGCTGGGGCCCCCCTCCCGCCGTGCTTCGTGCCCTCCACCGCTTACCGGAGCCATCGGCAGCAGCAGAGGCGATCGGATCTTCACCTTTGCTGGGCATGGAGACGAGTGAGGGGAAGATGTCCCCCACCCGTCTCCATGACATTGCAGGGCGGAAGCGACCTCAAAACTTCACTTACGCCCATAGCTCTTAAAGGGCCATTTTTTATTTATTTTTTTTTTTTTTATATTACAATTTTTTTTTTTTTTATTGCATTTTAGTGTAAATATGAGATCTGAGATCTTTTTGACCCCAGATCTTATATTTAAGAGGTCCTGTCATGCCTTTTTTCTATTACAAGGGATGTTTTCATTCCTTGTATTAGGAATAAAATTGACACCTTTTTTTTTTTAAACAGTGTAAAAATAAAAAACAAAAGGTAAAATAAATAAGAAAAAAAATGCGCCCCGTTCTGCCGTGCAGAAGCGAGCGCATACGTGATTAGCGCCCGCATATGGAAACGGTGTTCAAACCACACATGTGAGGTATCGCCGCGATCGGTAGAGCCAGAGAAAAAATTCTAGCCCTAGACCTAGTGCAACCTGTAGAATATTTTAAACGTTACCTATGGAGATTTTTAAGGGTAAAAGTTTGTCGCCATTCCACGAGCGGCGCAAATTTGAAGCGTGACATGTTGGGTATCAATTTACTCTGGGCTATTGGGCTAACTTTACTGTTGTCTTATTTTTTAATTATTAAAAAAAGTGTATTTTTTCCAAAAAAAGTGCCGCTTGTAAGACCGCTGCGCAAATACGGTGTGACAGAAAGCATTGCAACGGCCGCCATATTATTCTCTAGGGTGTTAGAAAAAAATGTATAATGTTTGGGGGTTCTTAGTAATTTTATAGCAAAAAAAATTTTTCTTAACTTGCAAACAACAAATCTCAAAAAGAGGCTCGGTCCTTGTGCTTAATGTGAACCATTTGTCCACTAAAGGCACACGGATGTACTGGGCCATATAATGTAAAACACAGCCGTATTTCTGCACCCAGGAGCCACAGGTGTTGTATACAGCGACCTGAACTAATAAATTACAGGATGCAACTGTATGGGGGTATACCTCTGTATTTGCGTAAGCACGCACATGTATACAGGTATATAGCCCCAAATGTAAGCTAACTGCATTTGGAAATATACACCGGTACATTGATTTGTTCAGGTGGCTGTATGCAACATCTGTGGCTCCCAGGCACTGAAATATGACATGAGCCCTTTAAGTGACAGTGATGTCCCGTTCAATCCCCCAGAAGTGACATTTTCTGCTTGTGTGATTGGCTTATTTAGGCATCCTCTGCAATTGGAATTTCAGTTTTGGTGGTAAACACTTGTAAAGGGATGCTGACCCTGCAGCCTTTCTCAGAACACTGAGAGTGCACCAGGTGTTTATAATGAACACAGACCCTCCCATTCAGAATCAGTCTGCGAAGGACATGGTGAAACAAACAGATATTTTTTCAGAACAGAAACAGGTAGGAATCTGCTACAAAGTTTGGAGGAGTGCCTCAATCTGAATAATTTAGAGATAGGGGCGGGTACCATTGTCCACAATGGTTTAGTATTAGAAAGAGATATACCTGGGGCTACCCCAAACATGCCTCTGGCAAAAATGGGGAGGATTGGACTATATCGGTACCCAAGGCTTAGGCAAAAAGTTGTCAGGGCTGGGCTCAGCCCTTACTTCTCAGAGCTGGCCACTCAGCTGTTGGCTAATTGCCAGCTCCTATCTCTCCACAGTTACTCAGCTGTTGATGATATCCTGCTCGTCAGTCCTGCCTACTTAAGCCGTCCAGTCCAGAGGAGATCTGCCTTTCGCCTTGGTGAACATCACAGAAAGATTCTCCTGTGTTCCTGTTTAAAGACTTGCTTTGCTGACATCCCTTCTGGCTCCAGATCCTGCTTGCTGTTCCACTATATTGATCCCTGACTTCTGGCTTGGCTGACTATCCGTTCTGGTTACTGAACTCTGGCTATGTTTTGACTACGTTTGTTCTTTTTACTTTTATTATTAAACAAGTGTGATTTAACTGTACTTCTGTCTCGGCTTTCTTGGTTTCTGACAAAAGTATAATAAAATATAACAATTTATTAGTAGAAAGACATGATTAAAATCAAGGAAGAAGACAGTTAACAAAAAGGGGCTATGTACAAACAATAGTTACAGCCGTGCATTTTTCATTCAAGAGATTTCAAAAGGCTGATGAGCCCCAAGGATCACAAGGGCCACTGAAGTGTAGATCTTGACACAGTCCTCTACATGTTTCGCGGCATAAGCTGCTTCCTCAGGAGGAGTCAATCATTGTTATCCTTGCAATGTACATTAATCACCCAATGTTTTTTTTTTTCTCAACAAAAGAGGAGTTACTCTTTAAAGAAATAGATGGCGAGGCATTTCACATGAAGTGGGAACGTGTTATCTTCTCCCCAGCAACATCCGTGTCAAATGAGTAAGCGGATAAATATAAATTTATGTATAAAAATACTGAATAAAATAAGCGTGGAGAGATTTTTTTTTAATTGTTTCTCATTCTCTCTAAAAAAAAAAAAAAGAGTTTTTTTTCGCACCCCCTCTATTTCATGCATAATTTATACAAATCAAATATTAATTTATGCAGATGAGAATGACATTCTTCTCATCCATGCTTAGCTGCAAAGTTCCCATACAGAATGATCCGATTAGGACTATGAATAGCAGTGGCGCTCACTCTTTTCAAGCCGCTGGAGTGAAATTGTCTTGCCATGTCTGTATGCGCAATTAAATTATCAAATCCCAAGGCTAGGATATCATACCGAGCTATTAAACCGACTTGTATCGCCATTCGCTAATATGATTACAGATGAATTATACTTCATTGTGACTCCATTTCTAATTTGCCTGGAAAAGAATCGTATGACGAAGCAGGAAATGGGGTCCTTATCCTCTGCGCCGCGTCTGAAAGGTTTCGCTGGGAAGGGAGAAAGATGATCTGCAGGAAACTGAGAGGGGTTAATGCCGGGTTAATTGAGCTCATGGTATTGCTCAGTTGCCTCTTTTTATGAGCCTGTGATGACTATGGAAAAAAAATGATGGTCATCTGGGATTTGGTCTTCAGTTTGTGGTCTTTTTAAGGCTTTTTGTCTTCATTTTCACCTGGTGATCCTGCCAGTAACATACTTCCTGTCCTAGGGTGACAACGTTCACTCTATTTTACCACTGATTGAGCAGTGTTGTCACCCTGGGTAGGACTGCTAGCACCTCCCACTCTCCCATTCTGCATAACATAGAAGGGAGTGGTTCTTTAGTCTTCACAGTGTAAGGCTAGGTTCACAGTTGCCCATTCACCACCGATCGATTTTCAGAGTGGTGGCTAAGCAGCCACTGACAGGCTTTGAGGAAGCGATACTGTCACTTTTTGCTCTTTTTATTTTACAGAAATAACGTTTGGCTTGCGGTGAGGCCCCTATTAACTTGAACAGCCAAGTTGGAAAGACGGTAGCACCTGTCAACTAGACATGCCATATTAAATTTCCCACTTCTGCAATGCAAATTTTGCCAAAGTCGTGAGTTAACCCACCACTATCAGTCACTTTGAGCTCCAGTCTGCCCGTCCAGCAGATACATTTTTTCCCCAAAAATATGTTACCCAGCATTTCATATTCCTGATCTGTGCCTGCTGTACCATTTGCTTGTATAAAGAAGTATCCTGTTCTCCTTATATTGCTTCCTTTGTGTGAAACCCCTGGTCTTCCTGCCAGCGCATCTGCTTTCCTAATAAAAAACAGACCACACTAGGCATGAGAGCACAGTGTGGTCAGTTTTCTAGCTATGCTGGGAACTCAGTCTGCTCTCCTCCAATGATCAGTCTTGTCCTGACACCCCCTGCACAGCCATTCACTGGGAAGATCAGTGTTCTGCTGTTTCTCTACCCCTAGCTCTCTGAGCTCCTTATGCGGCTGGGAACAGAGGATTTGTGATCACTTATAAAAAAGGGGGGAAAAGGGTATTTATAATGTTTTTATATCTATACACAAAAGTGTTGCCTTTCATTTCTATTTCTGAATGGGTTGTTTTACAAGGTGATAGTTTACATATACTGTATTTATTGGTGTATAACACTCACTTTTTCACCATGAAAATCGGGTGCACATAGCATGTGCGTGTTATAAGCCAATACTTCAATTTTAGATGCCTTGTAGGGGACAGGGAGGGGGGCTGCATTGATGGCAATGGTGAGGCTGCTGCATTGATGGGAATGGTGAGGCTGCATTGATGTGGACTGATGAGGCTGCATTGATGGCACTTGTGAGGCTGCAGATGGGCATTGATCAGGCTGCATTGATGGCAATGGTGAGGCTGCAGATGGGCACTAACCCATATATTGCTTCAAAGTTCCTTATTTCAAATGTAATTTTTTTTTTTCCTGAAACTTCCCTCTTCAAATGAATGTGCGTGTTATACGCCAGTGCGTGTTATACGCCGATAAATACGGTACTTTCAGCAATTCCAGGATGAACCCAGTTGATAGGACTCTTCCAGTGCAGGTACGGGCTATGTCATCTGAGTAGGCATTGTGTTCAAATGAAGCTACATGCTATTATCTCCAGTTAGGCAACCAATCAGTCACTGACACAGTAAAGATGACTATGTGGACGTTCCACTGCTCTTCAGAACACTTCTCAAGTTGCCTGTTCTATTATTAACCACCATTATCAAATTGAAAGTATCTACAGCATAGCTGGCATAGGTGATTTAAAGTGTAAGTGAACTTCTCTTATCTGCTTCCATTTGGTCTGTTTAATATATATATATATATATATATATATATATATATATATATATATATATATATATATATATACAGGGCCGCTGATAGAAATCATGGGGCCCCGTACAGCCTAACTGACGGGGCCCCCTTTTGCTCCACCCCTGGTCCCTCCTTCAGCCCCACCCCTGGCCCCTCCCCAGACCCCGCCTTGAAACAAGGTGCAGGTTTGTCTACAAGTGATATTTATTTTTCTCACAGCAACACAGGAAGGCCCCTTGCCCTCTGGAAGATTTACCCCCCTTCACGACCAGGCCATTTTTTGCAATACAGCACTGCGTTATTTTAACTGACAATTGCTTGGTCGCGCGACTCTGTACTAAAATGTATGTTTTCCCCCACAAATAGAGCTTTCTTTTGGTGGTATTTGGTCACCTCTGCGTTTTTTACTTTTTGCATTTCTAAACAAAAAATAAAAAACAATTTTGAAAACAATATATATTTTTTTTTTTACTTTCTGCAATAAAACTTATCCAATAAAAAACAAATCTCAAACAAACAAAAATTTCTTCAATAGTTTAGGCCAATATGTATTCTGCAACATATTTTTTGTAAAAAAAATAATCCCAAAAAGCGTTTATTGATTGGGTTGCGCAAAAGTTATAGCGTCTACAAACTATTTGATGTATTTATGTATTTTTAATTTATTTTTACTAGTAATGGTGGTGATCAGCAACTTGACAGTGGGACATGCCAATGCCATACTGTACTGCAGAGACAGTGCTACCCATGCCATGCCGCCAATGCCATATTGTTGTGCTGCAGACAGTGCCACCCATGCCGCCAATGCCGTAATATGCTGCAGACAGTGCCATCCATGCCGCCAATGCCGTAATGTGCTACAGACAGTGCCATCCATGCCATCAATGCCGTAAATGTTCTGCAGACAGTGCCACCCATGCCGCCAATGCCATATTGTGCTGCAGACAGTGCCACCCATGCCGCCAATGCCATATTGTGCTGCAGACACTGCCTCCCATGCCGCCAATGGCATAATGCCATTGGCAGCATGGGTGGCACTGTCTCTGCAGGCAGCACATGCGTTATAGCATTAGCGTCATGGGTGGCACTGTCTGCTGCACATTACGGTATAGGCGGCATGGGTGGCACTGTCTGCAGAACATTACGGCATTGGTGGCATGGGTGGCACTGTCTGCAGCACAATATGGCATTGGCGGCATGGGTGGCACTGTCTGCAGCACATTACGGCATTGGTGGCACTGTCCCTGCAGACAGTGCCATCCATGCTGCCAATGCCATAATGTATCGATGCTGCAGCAGTAGTAGTAGATCTTGATGCCCCCCCCAACCAAGCACACACCTGTGTAATTGTTAGCTGGGCCCCGGGAGTCACTTCCTCCATGATCCTGCTGCTGCCTGGACTTGAGGGTCCACAAACTAGTTAGATGGGATGCCTCTGCCTCTGCCGATGCCGATGTCCTCTGCCTACTGCCGCCGCTGCTCGCCTCTCACCTCACTGCCAGTGCTACTGCTTAATCTCACGCGGAGAGCGAGAAATCACTCAGCGGCGCCACCAGGGGGACGGCACGCATTGACACTACAGAGGACGCGCTGGCCGGGATGAGGAGCGGGCGCGGAAGAGGTATTCTTCCGCGCCCGAAATACAAGAAATAGTCCCTCCCCTCTCGCATCCTATTGGTTGGCTTGGCTGTTGGCGTACAGTGGTCGGCTGGGTGTGGGAGGATGGAGGCTGGAGGATTTTTTTTTTTTTTTTTTTTTTACATTGAAGTTGCTTATCTGTTCAGGTTGCCCGGGCCCCCCTGCTGGTCGGGCCCAGTACAACAGGGCCAGTTGTACTGGCCTATCAGCGGCCCTGTATATATACCATTTAAAAGCAAAGCCCCCAACTGTCCCTGATTTCGAGGAACTGTCCCTGATTTGGAGCAATGTCCCTAGTGGTCCAGTTATTGATAGTATAGTTACTAGTATAGTCTGGTTATAGATAGTATAGTATAGTTATAGTATATAGTCTAGGTATAATTATAGTATAGTTACTGATCTATATAGTTGTATATAAAATGCACTTTTTATCTTTCAAAAAGTGTTTCCCAGTGCTAAACCTTTCATCTGATTTCTAAATTGCTGCATTTGTAAAAAAAATTAAATAAAAGCCAATATAAAGGAATAGTAGTGGTAAAAAAAAACACTTGTGTTTAATTAATCATTTTTTAGTATATTTCTCCTTTAAGAGGGCATGGCAGGGGTGTGTGTCCTATGCCTATATACTTTTGCTAATAGGTTTCCCTTGTTCCCATCTTAAAAAGTTGGGAGGTATGCTGAAAATGTTTTGTTATATGTATTTGTTCAAAAATGTTTGGGTTATGGTTACAGTTAGGTTACAGTTAGGTTAGAGTTAGGGCTAGGGTTAGAGTTAGGGCTAGCGTTAGGGCTAGCATTAGGGCTAGCGTTAGGGCTAGAGTTAGGGTTAGAGTTAGGGCTAGGGTTAGGGGTAGAGTTAGGTTTAGGGTTAGAGTTAGGGCTAGCGTTAGGGCTAGAGTTAGGGTTAGAGTTAGGGCTAGAGTTGGGACTAGAGTTAGGGTTAGAGTTAGGGCTAGGGTTAGGGGTAGAGTTAGGGCTAGGGTTAGGGGTAGAGTTAGGTTTAGGACTAGAGTTAGGGCTAGCGTTAGGGCTAGAGTTGGGACTAGAGTTGGGGTTAGAGTTGGGGTTAGAGTTGGGGTTAGGGCTAGAGTTAGGGTTAGAGTTAGGGCTAGCGTTAGGGCTAGAGTTAGGACTAGAATTGGGATTAGAGTTAGAGCTAGGGCTAGAGTTAGGGTTAGGGTTAGGGCTAGCGTTGGGGCTAGAGTTGGGACTAGCGTTGGGATTAGCGTTAGAGCTAGGGCTAGAGTTAGGGTTAGAGTTAGGATTAGGCTTAGAGTTAGAGTTAGGGCTAGAGTTAGGGTTAGCGTCAGAGTTAGGGTTAGAATTAGGGCTAGAGTTAGGGTTAGAGTTAGGGTGGGAGTTAAGGTTAAAGTTAGGGCTAAAGTTAGGGTTAGTGTTAATTGTTAGGGTTAGAATGCTAACCTTAACAATTACTGCTAACCCTAACGATTGCTGCTAACTCTAACCTTAACCCTAACTCTAACCTTAACTCTAACTCCAACCCTAATCCTAACTCTGACACTAACCATAGCCCTTAACCTTAACCCTAGCTTTTTACCCTAACATGGGACTTTGGACACATAAAGGTTTCTGCACTACTTGATGGGATATTGATGTGACTTTGATGCTACTTGAGTGCCAGAGAGTGTAAAGTTGCTTCAAAGTCACATCAAAGTCACAGAACTGTCATACTTTTCAATTAGCCCAAAAAAAAAAGTAAAACTTTTCAAAATCTTGCGTTCAGAAACGTAAAACGTGCCAGATAAATGTATTAATCGCAACCTACATAAATGTGAGCCTAGCCTTAGTTTGGGTTGTGAATGAATAAATGAATGAGTGATTTGTATAGCGCTGCAACTGCGAACTGAATCGCCTCGAGGCGCTTGATCCGACCTGCGTTGATTCCTTCTTAGAAGAGGTAGGTCTTGAGTTTTTTCCTGAAGGCCCAATGGTCTTTTTCCAAGCGGATGTTCGTAGGTAGAGCGTTCCATAGTCGTGGTCCTTGGACTGCAAATCTTCGTTCTCCCCTTGATTTGTACCGGGACTTGGGGACGAGGAGGAGGTTTTGGTTGTTTGATCGGAGGTTGCGATTGGGAGTGTAGTGTTGTATTTGTTCGCATAAGTATTGAGGAGCATCTCCTTGTGTGCATTTGTGGGTCAGGCAGAGGGTCTTGAATGTGATGCGATCCTTTACGCTTAGCCAGTGTAGGATCCTAAGGGAGGGGGAGATGGATTCCCATGTTTTTTTTCCTGTAACTAGTCTTGCTGCTGTGTTTTGAATGACTTGTAGGGGTTGTCAACTGCAAGTTATCAGTCTGTTCAGACATTGTTGTTGGATTAAGTGTCTTATATGAATTAACAAAGCTTTGGTGTTGCTTTTGTAACGTAGAGCAGTTCTAGTATGTTTGTTGGGGAAGAGTCTAAAGGTGGTCTAGGTATGTTCTGCATGGTGTTTCAGACGGGTATGTCTATGCTCCTCAACAGTCGAGAAGCTGCGATCACATTTACTGTATACAAAGAAAAACAACTTTCATAACACTTTCATAACAGATGTACACAAGGAAAAACAACTTTCATAACCGACGTACGTACAATGAAAAGGCGTTACTGCAGAAGTGGTGGTTTATGATGCATCACACTTTCACCCCTCCAGGGAGCACAGAACTTCAGATGCCGTCTATTCAACACCGAGCAAACAATAAAATACATCCATTTTCTCTTGTTCCCACCGGGCGCCTTCGATGATTAATATCATGGTAATTACTACGCCATTGTTCCCAAACACTGGGGAAACCGCTTCTGTCAGAGTGAAATGCACTGCGAAAAAAATTGACATTGTTTGAAAGGAAAATCGTGTGCCACCATGGAAGGCGCAGGCTGCCTGGTAATCGTGTGCAGCAACATACATGCTGATCATATGAACGGAACAGACGGCCGTGTTGTTATATCTTGAAAATTATTTGACAGGAAAATTTGTTTTGCGTTTTCACCCATTTAGAGCCTAATGTATAGGTTAGACAATCTGTCAAGTTTTTATTAATTTCAAAGTCACCATAGAGGAGATTTGCACCTCTACTGGTGACTACAGAGAGCCCCGGAGCAGAAGGAGAGAAAAGCATTGGCGTAGGGACTGCATGACAGGTGTGGACAGCACAGTCATGCTTGTGGAGAAAAAAGTTTTCCCCTTTAAGAAAAGGGGAGGGGCCGAAGCAGGGGAGGCGCTCGGTTAGGAAGTTAGGAAGAAGAAAGGAGAGTGAGGTCATCAGTGAGCGACGGAGGAGAAGATTCCCACCCACCCTCCCGAGTATGGTCAATTATAATAGGGGCTGTAAGGACAGCCCGGGCAGTGGTTGGGTCTTTGGAGGAAGAGAATATGGTAGTTATATGCATATATAACATGGTTGGTACCCATCGGTGGTATGGGGTTAACATGGTTGGTACCCATCTGTGGGATGGGGGTTAACATGGTTGATACCCATCTGTGGGATGGGGGTTAACATGGTTGGTACCCATCTGTGGGATGGGGGTTAACATGGTTGGTACCCATCTGTGGGATGGGGGTTAACATGGTTGGTACCCATCTGTGGGATGGGGGTTAACATGGTTGGTACCCATCTGTGGGATGGGGATAACATGGTTGGTACCCATCTGTGGGATGGGGTTAACATGGTTGGTACCCATCTGTGGATGGGGGTTATCAGGTACCTTCCGGTTAACGAGGGGTTAACCAGGAAGGGGTAAAAGGTAGGTCACTGCGAAAGTTGAGTACTGTCTCCGGGTCTGGGGGCTTGCGACCGGAGACCTAAAGTTTAAAGAAGTTTGGCGCAGTGACCAGTGGGAAGGGGTTTCCCGAGAAGACCCCAAAAAGTACATAAAGTTGGTTAAGAGTTATTTAAAATGTTTTTTATTTAATTTTAAGGTAATTGTTAATAAAAGGCCGTCAAGGCCATTTACTCTAAAATCTTGTCATGTCATTTGTGAGGGGATTTGGAGGGGTTAGATATTATGTTTAATGGATGGCTTAAGGGACTGTGGGTTAGGTCCTTCACATGTCATGTCACCGGTAAAGACAAACGGAAAACACAAAATATTGACGTTATCCCCAGAACAAGAAAGAGGGAAATCTTCCAATGCAGGCACATGTTTTGGGGACAATTGTCTAGGAGGCAAATTCCCCTCACTTTGGGAGATTTCCACTAACTTCCTGAGACAGGAAGTAAAGCGAAATGTTCCCAGGGGTACAGAGACTGGAAATAAAACTGGCAGGGGTTTTAATTCCTCCCCTATCCAAAGTGTCCTCATTGCTCCACCCAAGACCTTCTGATCTTCAGCAACCACGTCACTCTCTCCCATGTTCCCATACAGGACTTCTCCAGAGCCTCTCTTAACCTCTATAACTCCCCATCCCAACCTGTAGGGCTATTTCCTACTCTGTCTGCCTTTAGGCAATCCCTAAAAACCCATCTCTTCAGGGAAGCCTTTTCCACATCTACCTAACCTTCTTGAGCAACTCCTCCCCACACATTTATGCCCCGTACACACGGTCGGAAATTCCGATGGAAAAAGTCTGATCGGATTATGTTGTCGGAAAATCCAATCGTGTGTGGGCTCTGGCGGGATTTTTCCGTCTGAAAAAATTTGAGAACAGGATCTAAAATTTTCTAAAATCTAAAATTTGAGAGCAGGATCTAAAATTTTCTAAAATCTAAGATTTGAGAGCAGGATCTAAAATTTTCTAAAATATCAAATTTGAGAACAGGACCTAAAATTTTCCGACAACAAAATCTGATCGGACTTTTTCCGATCGTTTGTAGAGAATTCCAACGGACAAAGTGCCACGCATGCTCAAATCAAATTATGAGACCAAAGCTATTGGCTACTAGCCTCTACGTAGTTCCGTCGTACACAACGAACGTCAACACGTTCCGAACAATCGGATTTTCCGACAACTTTGTCCGACCGTGTGTATGCAACACCAGTGTCGGACAAAATCCGCTTCACAAAAAAAGATTTTGTGGTCGGAATTTCCAACCGCGTGTACAAGGCATTACACTGTCACATACAGTGCCTTGCAAAAGTATTCACCCCCTTGGCATTTTCCGTGTTTTGTTGCCTCACAACCTGGAATTAACATGGATTGTTTGAGGATTTGCCTCATTTAATTTACAGAACATGCCCACAACTTTGAAGATTTTTTTTTTTTAATTGTGAAGCAAACAACAAAATAGCAGAAAAAGCATAACTATTCACCCCCCTAAAGTCAATACTTTGTAGAGCCATCTTTTGCGGCTATCACAGCTCCAAGTCGCTTTGGATAAGTCTCTATGAGTTTGCCACATCTTACCACTGGGATTTTTGCCCATTCCTCCTTGCAAAACTGCTCCAGCTGCTTCAAGTTGGATGGTTTGCGCTTGTGAACAGCAATCTTTAAGTCTGACCACAGATTTTCTATTGGATTGGGGTCTGGGCTTTGACTAGGCCATTCCAACACATTTACACGTTTCACCTTAAACCACTCAAGTGTTGCTGTAGCAGTGTGTTTGGGGTCATTGTCCTGCTGGAAGGTGAACCTCCGTCCTAGCCTCAAATCACACACAGAGTGGTACAGGTTTTGCTCAAGAACATCCCTGTATTTAGCACCATCCATCTTTCCCTCAACTCTGACCAGTTGGCCAGTCCGACTGCTGAAAAACATCCCCACAGCATGATGCTGCCACCACCATGTTTCACGGTGGGGATGGTGTTCTTTGGGTGATGTGATGTGTTGGGTTTACTCCAGACATAGCGCTTTCTTTGATGGCCAAAAAGTTACATTTTAGTCTCATCAGACCAGAGCACCTTCCTCCGTACATTTTGAGAGTCTCTCACATGCCTTTTCACAAACTCAAAACATTTTGTTTTTTGCTGAAAGTAATGGCTTTCTTAAAGCGGAGCTGCACCCGCACAAAAAATATTAAAAGTCAGCAGCTACAAATAGTGCAGCTGCTGACTTTTATTAAATGGACACTTACCTGTTCCAGGTTCCAGCGGTGTCGGCAGAATGTGACGAGAGACCGCTCGTCTCTTGCTGCCCCGCCGCCATCCTCTGTCAGGGAATCAGGAAGTGAAGACACAACGTCTTCACTGCCCGGTTCCCTACTGCGCATGCGCGAGTCATGATGCGCGCCTCTATTGGTCCCCGCTGTGTCCTGGGAACTGTGTTTCCCAAGACACAACGGGGCAGCTCTGGATAGGGGTGGGGCAGCTATCCGGAAGTGGGTGCAGATACCTGTATTATACAGGTATCTGCACCCCCCCTTCCCCCTGAAAGGTGCCAATTGTGGCACAGGAGGGGGGAGGAATCCGATAAGCGGAAGTTCCACTTTAGGGTGGAACTCCGCTTTAACAAAAGGGGTGAATACATACGCACATGCCAATTATCAGTTTATTTATGAAAAATAGTTTTATGTATATATTTTTCTAATTTTACTTCAACAACTTAGACTATTGTGTTCTGATTCATCACATATAATTCTGTTTAAAAAAACATTGAACTAAAGGCTGTAATGTAACAAAATAGGTAAAAAGCCAAGGGGGGTGAATACTTTTGCAAGGCACTGTATGTAGCACTCCTCTGACATCCCAAAGACAGGATAGCACCTCCAGAGGCCAGGGGCAGGCTAGCATTTCACCCCAGGACTGGGTCCATGACTAAAATAGGGGGACCGATAAAAGGATATTGGGCGCAAGTCACTTTTGTCTTTTTAAAGTTTTTTTTTTTTTTGCAGAACAGTTAAGGAGATGAGGGCTAGGGGTCCAAGATACTGTAGCAGATCACTTAAAAGCTCCAGATCTAGATCAATGTCCAGCTTCACAGTGTCAGAACATTTAAGCCAAGCCGGTAACACTATAAGCACATGACCACATTTCAGTGCCTCCTCCAAGTAAGTCACCCAGTCCTTCAGAGAGACCAACCTTCTTCCTGGCTCTCTCTAGCAAGGGGCCTCCCCTGGGTCTCTTCCTTGGCACAGCTTCCTCCAGACCAGGCAGGACAGTTTTGGGACCACTTCAGGACACGGTAGGCACCATCAAAGAGGCTATTGGGCCCAACAGCATAGCTCTATCCAGCAGCAACTGGATACCCAGAGAAAAAGAGCGAGCAAATGGTCAGTCTCAAATATTTATATCCTCCCCCCAGTATGCACCAGTGGCCTAAACTTCCTACTGGATTGGCTGAAGAAAATTTAAATATTGATAAATTAAGTTTTTGTTTGTGAAATTTCACACTATGACCAGTGATACCAGTGACATCTACTGGTGACAGTGAGAAATCACAAGCCAACAACAAGGGAGCTACACACAGTTGTATCACTTACTGCTTCCTTTTAGATTGTAAGCTCTGACGAGCAAGACTCTCCTGACCCTCAAGTCTTAAATTGTATGGTAAGGGTATTGTCTACCGGTATTATCTAAAGAGCTGTAGGCTCTATATAAATCCTGTATGATAATAACAACCACAATCATGTCAGAGTCCGCCCATCATGTCATAGCCCCCTCCCTTCATATCGTAGTCCCCCCATTACATCAGAATCATCATATTAGAGACCCAGTATACAGCAGAGTCTCCCCCATCACTTCAAAGTCCCACTTATCATTTTAGAGTCTTCCATTCATGTCAGATTCTACCCATTACATCACAGTCTTTCCCATCAAACCAGAGTCCCCCATCACATCAGCAGTGCACCCTATTATAGAATCCTCTCATCACATCTGAAGCCCCACCTTTTACAGTCCCCCCCTATAATGACAGAGTCCCCCCATCATATCAGAGACCCCTCCCATCAGCTATTTTTCCCCCATTATGTCAGAGATCCCCCAACATGTGAGTAGCGCACCCCATCATAGAATCCCCTCAACACATCAGAAGCCCCATCCTTCCCATTAGAGGAACCTATACATCTCCCTACCGACAAAGTGCCGTATTGTCAAAGCTATAGTATTCCCAGTAGTAACATATGGCTGTGAAAGTTGGACCATAAGGAAGGCTGCACACCAAAAAATTGATGCTGAAACTCAAATACATTTGGCCACCTAATGCGAAGAGAGGACCCATTGGAAAAGACCCTGATGCCAGGAAACATGGAAGGAAAAAGGAGAAGAGGACGACAGAAAACAAGATGGGTAGATAACATGAAAATAAGCAAGCTCCGGGAGGCAGTGGAGGACAGAAAAGCCTGGCGTGCTATGGTCCATGAGGTCACGAAGAGTCAGACAGAACTAAACAACAACAATACATCAGAGTCCCCCCTATACATTAGACCCCCCCTTATTACAGAGTCCCCTCTTCTCACCACAGCCTTCTCTTACTCCAGCAGCATGGTAGTATGCAGGAGGTTGAATGCTGGGGGGGTGGTCCTGTATGCTGCCTGCCCTGGATCAGCATCTTGATTTGCCATGGTGCGACCAGGACATAGTGCATCCTGTCCCTAGAGCTTCATTGGTTGTTAAAGTGCTGGTGGCCATCCTGCACTATGGAGGAGTATGATGCTGTTCGCGGCACCCCGGGGTAGGGTTGCCACCTGTCTGGGATTCACCCGGAAAGTTCGGGTTTGGAATCATGTGTCCGGGTTTCAGGCCACCTGGAACCCGGAGACATATTCAGACTGGACTATGGCTTCCCAGCAGGGTTGCTGGTTACAGTTGTCTAAGCTGAGAGTGTCTGTTACACTCTCTTTCACACTGCCCAAAGCCAGCACTAACAGTTCCCCCCACATACAGACGGGAGAGAAGAGAGGGCTCGATCTGCTCCTCTTGCTCCCGCCCCTACCCCTCTGCATCTGCCCACACTCCAATCCCCGGCGCTGTCCCTCAGAAAATGTGGGGGCCGGAAATTTGAAGTCCAGCAGCCTCAGATACATCTGGATGAGAGGTGCTGACTGCCAAGGGGTGAGTGAGATCACCATCCATCCTTGTCTGTGACTGAAGTCTCCCCCCTTCTCTCTCCTGCCTGAGTGAGTACACTTATGCCACGTACACACGATCGGAAATTCGCCCAGCAAAAGACCGATGAGAGCTTTTGGTCGGAAAATGCGACCGTGTGTATGCTCCATCGTACTTTTGCTGGCGGAATTCCAGCCAGCAAAACATTGAGAGCAGGTTCTCAATTTTTCGGTCGGTAAAAGTTCCGATTGGAAATTCCGATCGCCTGTAGCAATTCCGACGCGCAAAATTCCTACGCATGCTCAGAAACAATTCGACGCATGCTCGGAAGCATTGAACTTAATTTTCTCGGCTCGTCGTAGTGTTGTACGTCACCGCGTTTTTGACGGTCGAATGTTCAGCAAACTTTTGTGTGATCATGTGAATGCAAGCCAAGCTTGAGCGGAATTCCGTCGGAAAAACCATCAGAGATTTTTCTGACGGAAAATCCGCTCGTGTGTACAGGGCATTAGGTAAATCAGGGTTCTCAGAGCACCCCTTATATCACAGTTCCCCTTTACATCAGAGGCCACAGTTTTCCCCCTTACATCAGAGTCCTCACCGTGCATCAGAGTTCTCAGTGTTCCCCCTTAAATCAGGGCAGATCAGAGCATCCCTTATTAAGGGAAACGGCTTCCAGTTTCCTCCTGCGCATGCATGAGTCGGCGCGCGGCCTACTGCGCATGCGCGAGGTCTTACAGCACCCTGGGGTGCTGTTTGGGTTTCCCCGGGGTAGGGTTGACACCTTTTCTTCAATTCAAACCCGAACACTTAAGCATCGCACAGCAATTTTTTTTAAATTATAAACTATACATATATTTTGCAATTAAATAACATTTCTAATCATATGAAGTTAATAACAAGAGTCCCCCTTTACATCAGAGTCCACAGAGTTCCCCTTTTACATATGAATCTGCAGAGTTCCCTTTCACTGTAAGGCGGGACTCTGCAGACTCTGATATAAAGGGGGACTCTTGTGATTAACTTCATATGATTAGAAATTTTATTTAATTGCAAAATATATATATATTTTATACTTTTAAAAAAATTGCTGTGCGACGCTAAAGTGTTCGGGTTTGACTTGAAGAAAAGGTGGCAACCCAACCCCCCGGGGGATCCCAAACCGCACCCCATGGCACAGCGGCACCCCAGTTGAGAAAAGCTGGCATAGAGTGTGCACACATCTGCAGGCATCCAAGAGTCGGGGCTGCTGCCAGGAACGTCCTGTACCGCGCACATCTCTCCAAGACTCTGACGAGGATTTTGGACCTGCACACAGTGTCGACGGTTTGCACTTGGGGAAGAAACGAAGGACTCTGCCTCCGCCACCAAAACCGCGGCTCCCATCCCCATGTCCCACTCCCGCTAACAGCCAGGCAGGGAAAATAAATAAAACATAATATTTAATATTCTTAAAAGCTTTCAGAGCGGCCCCGGACGACACGTCAGCGGGGTTTGACAAGGCTGCTGAATGTGATATTCGCAGCTCTTAACAGATGGAATTTTACAAAACAGCTTCATTTGCATCTCTCATCAAATCAAGGGGGGGGGGGGGGAGAAAATTGGGGTGGTAAAATAAAGCTGTGCTGGAACAAAAGGCTGTCCCTTATTAAAGGGACGCCATGAAATCATCTACTGTAAGGTGCCCTCAGGCCAAAAAATAATGAATATTTGAAATGAAAATAGACATAATGAATAGACGTGACATCCTGCCATTGATTTTTATGAGAAGTGTCATCAGTATCCTGTAGAACTCGCTGTACTTTAGCTCTTTCATAATCCAAAAAGTGCCAAATTCCTCTCGGCGTCCATCAGAAAGTTCAGCAGCAGAAAATGTTTTAATGTGCCGGCCTGTTATAAGACATTACCATTGCTGGAGGACAGAGTATCCATTGTATTGAATAGAGATGGTAGCACGCATGTGCAAATTACACTATGGGGTCTAAGATTAAAAAAAAATGTAAATTCACAGGACGAATGTCACAAGCATTCACCCAGTCAACACGAATTCTTACCATATTTTGCTTAACCACTTCAATACAGGTAGGTACAGATAGGCACTGATAGGTGACATTGTTTTGTACTGATGGATGCCAATCAGTGCCAAACAATAATGCATGCCAATCAGTGATGCCCATTGTGGGCACTGATTGGCATCCATTGTGGGCACTGATTGGCATCCATTGTGGGCACTGTGTGTCATCCCTGGTGGTCTAGGGCGTACCTGGTACTGGGCATCCCTGCTGGTGTCCCTGGTGGTCCAGTGTGGGCATCCTCAGGGCAGCTGCGCTGATAATCAATCAGCACAGACCCTCCCTGTCAGAGGAGCAGCCGATCGGCTCTCCTCTACTCGCGTCTGACAGACGCGAGTGAGGAACCGGCTCTTCCTATTTACACTGTGATCAGCCGTGATTGGACACGGCTGATCATGTGGTAAAGAGTCTCCATCGGAGACTCTTTACCAAGATGGTAGTTGAGGGGTGTCAGACTGACACCCCGCAACAACGATCGCCGCGATGCGCGCCTCCGGGGGCGTGCAGCGGCTCAAAATCCTGAGGACGTCATATGACGTCCGGTCAGGATTTTAAAACCACTTTGCTGACGTCTTTTGACAATAGGTGGGCGGCAAGTGGTTAAAACCCTCGCCCTTTTTCACCTTAACCGCTTCACGACCGCCCACTGCATATATACGTCAGCAGAATGGCACGGGCAGGCAAAATCACGTACCTGTACGTGACCCTTTACATGCCTGCCCGTGGGTCGCGCGCGCGCCGCCGCCGGCGCGCTCGCGACCTGGTCGGGAGCTCCGTGGCCGCGGGACCAGCGGACCCGATCGCCGCTGGTGTCCCACGATCGGGTCACGGAGCTGAAGAACGGGGAGAGGTATGTGTAAACAAACCTCTCCCCGCGCTTCCTACTCTGCCTTTCATTGATTGGCTGTTCCCGGTCATCGGGAAAGCCGATCATTGACGTCAGACGTCAGCCCCGCCCCCTAATGAAAAAAAACACACACACGTCACAGCCCATAACCCCTCCCCTCCCCCTAGTGGTTAACTCTTTCACTACAACTGTCATTTATACAGGAATCAATGCATTTAAATAGCATTGATTGCTGCATAAATGACAATGGTCTCAAAAATGTGTAAAAAATGTCCGATGTGTCCGCCATTATGTCGCAGTCACAATAAAAATCGCTGATCGCCGCCATTACTAGTAAAAAAAAAAATATTAATAAAAATGCTATAAAACTATCCCCTATTTTGTAAACGCTAAAACTTTTGCGCAAACCAATCAATAATCGCTAATTGCGATTTCTTTTACCAAAAATATGTAGAAGAATACGTATCGGCCTAAACTGAGGAAAAAAAATGTTTTTTTATATATATTTTTTGGGGATATTTATTATAGCAAAAAGCAAAAAATATTGCATTGTTTTCAAAATTGTCGCTCTATTTTTGTTTATAGCGCAAAAAATAAAAACCGCAGGGGCGATCAAATACCACCAAAAGAAAGCTCTATTTGTGGGAAAAAAGGACGCCAATTTTGTTTGGGAGCCACGTCGCACGACCGCGCAATTGTCAGTTAAAGCGACGCAGTGCCGAATCGCAAAAAGGGGCCTGGTCCTTTGGCTGCCAATTGGTCCGGGGCTGAAGTGGTTAATGCATTCTATGTCGCCTTCGCCACATCTAGATGCCTAAATGCATTGAGTTGCTGCCATTAGCAATTTGTGTTAGCAAACAATTGAACAGGTGTACCTAATAAAGTGGCCGGTGAGTGTATCTCTATATTTATAATATATTTCGCTTTCGGACTGGTGTTCAACTTTAAATGAAATGAGAATTTGCAGAATCACGTTTATGAAGCAAGAGCGGCGGGATTACGGTAAACCGGCTCCCCTGCCCCATGCCGCGCTCCACTCTCTGAAAGTTCTTTGCTTGTTTTCCCTATATACTTTATGGCGCCACAAGCAGGAAACCTGATATACCGTGGATGAGTTTTACGACACAGGCGATGGCTAGCTGGGGATGTGGTTTGGGAAAGGGGAACAGAAGATTGCTATCTTATTGTTGAGGGAAATAAGCGAAGAAGCTTTTACAGTGATTAGCAGCTTTCTGTGGTTCTAATGAGTGCAGGACGCGCTCAGTCTTTGTCAGGCTTCTAGGTATGTGTAGACTTTCCCCGAGAGACAATTCTCTGGCTCGGAGAAAAAGGAGAACTCCAGCCTGGAAATATAAAGGCACCATTAAAGCTCAATTCCCGAAAAATATTTTTTTTTTATAATAACAAATTTAAAAAAAGTAGCTCACCCTGCAATACTTACCTTCTATCCAAAGTTTTCACTAGCAGTACTTCTTTTTCACCACAAGATGTCCTCACTTTTCCAGGTTTAAAGCAGCATTAACCACTTCAATACCAGGCACTTATATACCTTCCTGCCCAGACCAATTTTCAGCTTTCAGCGCTATCGCAATTTGAATGACAATTGCGCGGTCATGCTGGGCTGTACCTAAACAAACCTAATTTTGTTCCCACAAATAGAGCTTTCTTTTGGTGGTATTTGATCACCTTTGTGGTTTTTATTTTATGCTTAACAAATAAAAAAAGACTGAAAATTTTGAAAAAAAATTAAGTTTTGCTTTTGTTTCTGTTATAAAATTTTGTAAATAAATACGTTTTCCCTTTCACTGATGGGCACTGATAAGGCGGCACCGATGAGGTGGCACCAATGAGTGGAGACTGATGGGCACCGACGTTGGGCACTGATATGCGGCACTGATGGGCACTGGTAGGCAGCACTGATGGGTGGCACTGATATGCAGCACTGATGGGCATTGATAGCGCGGCACTGATGGGCACTCATGGGTGGCACTGGTGGGCACTGATAGGCGACACTGATAGCCACTGAAAGGCTGCAAAGATGGGTACATATGGGTGGCACTGATAGGTGGCACTGCTGGGCACTGATAGGCTGCACTGCTGGGCACTGATGGGCATTGATACATGGCACTGATGGGCACTGATACGCGGCACTGATATGAGGCACTGATAGGCATCCCTGGTGGCACTGGCAGTGGTAGGCATTGTGAGTGGGCACTGATTGGCAGATGCCTGGGCACAGATTTGTCTGGGGGTCTAGGGGGGCATACCTGGTGGTCCAGTGTGGATGGCCATCCTGGTGGTCCTGGGAGGCATGATGGTGGTCCTGGGCGGGATCCGAGGGGGGGCTGGGCTGATAAACAATCAGCCCAGACCCCCCTGTCAGGAGAGCCGCTGATCTGCTCTCCTCTACTCACGTCTGTCAGACGCGAGTGAGGAAAAGCCGATCACGGCTCTTCCTGTTTACCATGTGATCAGCCGTGATTGGACTCGGCTGATCACGTGGTAAAGAGCCTCCTTCAGAGACTCTTTACCTAGATCGGAGTTGCGGGGTGTCAGACTGACACACTGCAACAACGATCGCCACGTTGCGTGCCCCCGGGGGCGCACATCGGCTTAATATCCTGAGGACGTCATATGACGCCCAGTTAGGATATTAAAAAGACTTTGCCACCGTCATGCTGCTATTTGGTGGGCAGCAAGTGGTTAAACCCAAAAACTAACATTTATTATATTGCAGCTTACCAATTCTTGGATGTGATGCCTGCATTTGTTTTCTTTTTTAGGCTTTCTTTCTTATATTTTCATCTGGCCAGTAAGTCTGTTCTGTTTTTCAAAAGAACAAGCTGTCCTGTTGATGTAGCAGTTAGAGTGTTGAGTCCAGGGCCGAGACACGTGTTGGGCAGGAGGGGTGGCTGCCCTTGGCACTGTGGTATCATGTGAGGGGCAATAATTGTTCTAGGAGGGGAAATCTTGGGGTGGGAGTGCTGGGGAAGGTGATATGGGGGAGGGAGGATTTGTGTTGGGTGGGGGATTTGGGGGGTATCAGGGGTATTAATTGTTCTGGGAGGGGAAATCTCGGGATGTGGGGAGGAGGGTGCTGGGAAAGGCGATATGGGGGGGGGGGGGGGGGGGGGGGGGATTTGTGTTGATCATAAATAATCCATGTATTTTGGCTGTTTATTTCCTATGATCATCTTCGCCATCCAGTGGCCATAATGAGGTATTTTCTTGATTGAGGTATTGCATGTAAATACCACAGGATGGTCACTAGATGGAGCTGCCAATCACAGGAGATAAACATACTGGGTTAAATACAGGGATTACTAATGACAGCTGTGCCAATGCTTGAAGCATAAGCTGTATATAAGTAAACTATGTAAAGGTGCAGCAAACATCTAAAGACTTTTTTCTGTATTTTCTGGGGTGGAAGAGGGTGTTCTTCTTTAAGCCACGTTCTAGAATAGTTTTGAAGACTCCAGATGAAGTTGGGGTGGCACGTGCCGACATCCTGCCACCTTTGTGCCCTGACGTCATCCGCAACCATCGTGTGAAGCGGGCTCGCCATTGCGTCCTGTCTGCAGATGACTCAGCCGCTGCCGAAATGTGCAAGGGCGATAATGAGACTCTTTTATTTTCAGCATAAATTTGAATTAGTAATGAGGCAGCTCCTATAGGGGGGCGCAGATCACATGGGCAGCTGCCAGGATTCACCAGGAAGCTCTGTTCATAGAGAGGACAAAGATTCCTTTAACCGCTTCAGCCCCGGAAGATTTGGCTGCTGAATGACCAGGCCATTTTTTTGCGACTCCCCCCCCGCGTCACTTTAACTGACAATTGCGCGGTCGTGCCACGTTTCACCCAAGCAAAATTGATGCCTTTTTTTCCCCACAAATAGAACTTTCTTTCGGTGGTATTTGATCATCTCTGCGGTTTTTTATTTTTTGCGCTATAAACAAAAAAAAAAACGAAAATTTTGAAAAAAACACAATATTTTTTACTTTTAGCCATAATAAATATCCCAATTTTTTTTTAAAAAAGCTAATTTTTTCCTCAGTTTAGGCCGATACGTATTCTTCTACATATTTTTAGTAATAAAAATCACAATAAGCGTATATTGATTGATTTGCGCAAAAGTTATAGCGTCTATAAAATAGGGGATAGATTTATAGCATTTTTTTTTTTTTTTATTTACTAGTAATGGCGGCGATCTGCAATTTTTATTGGGACTGCGACATTATGGCGGACACATAGGACACTTCTGACACATTTTTGGGACCATTGTCATTTATACGGCGATCAGAGCTATAAAAATGCACTTATTACTGTGTAAATGACACTGGCAGGGAAGGGGTTAACACTAGGGGGCGATCAAGGGGTTAAGTGTGTTCTCTGTGTGTGTTTCTAACTGTAGGGGGAGGGGACTGACCTAGAGGAAGTGACGGATCATGGTTCCTAGCTAATAGGAACTCACAATCTGTCACTCCTCACAGAACAGAACAGGGATTTGTGTGTTTACACACATACACCTCCCTGTTCTGCCTCTCATGCCCACGATCGCTCGTGCCCGGCGGTCATCCCGACCGTCGGCCACGAGCATCAGCACCAGCAGTGTAGCAGGCACGTGCGTGCCTGCTATCCTGCTTAAAGGAGAAGACTTGTAGCTACGATGGCTCGTGGGATCGTGCCGACCAGCCGCAGTATAATGACGTTGGCTGGTCGGCAAGCGGTTAAAGTGCACCTAGCGTCAGATACATTTCATCATGGTAAGCCCATGCATGCTCAGTGTCAGGTTAACCCTTCCAGGTATTTATTACCAGAGATCTCAGGACTCCCTCCGACAATGCCTGTGTAGCGCCACATATGGCGACCCATCACATTTGGCTACCCGCTGGACAGCACATGCGCGACACCGCCATATGCGTTCCAACACTGTTGTAAGACACCACTTTGCCACAGGGCCCCTCGCTTCGGGCACGGCCTCGGATGGTGGGGCTTGAACCTGGACTCAGGGGTGTGGCCACAAAATTCTGCATAAGCGCAGATCGCCACAGTGTTGGAACGCATATGGCGGCGTCGTTCGCAGTCCAGCGGGTAGCCAAATGTGATGGGTCGCCATATGTGGCGCTACACCTTCATTTGCTTTTCCCTTCAGAAGGTCGGCACCTTCTTCGTCTTCGTTCAGGCATCATTCAGGGTCACCTTTTACTTCTTGGACTGAGATATCGGCTCTGAGATGACACTTGGGCCCCTTCCCACGTAGCATGTTGCAAACATGCGGTTTTGTGCTGGTTTTCACGCAACTTGCATAGGGCAGTCCATTCATTTATAGGGGGGCAAAGTAGTTAACCGGTTTCCCACCGCCCCCACCTACATTTACTGCGGTGGGGCGGCCGCTCTGCGCAGAATCACGTGCTGGCACGTGATCCGTACAGGATCACGTGCCAGCACGTGATTCTGCGCAGAGCGGCCGCCCCACCGCAGTAAATGTAGGTAGGGGCGGTGGGAAACCGGGTCTGGGTCTGGGGTGTGAGCGCGTGCCACCGGGCTCCCACTGTGATCGGAGACAGCAGAAGCCAATCACCGGGTCTGGTGGACTCGATGTCCACTAGGACCCGCCGATCGTTCGGGGCACAAGCAAAACGTCAGTCTGCCTATGTACACAAGGCAGATTGTATTTCTGTCAGAGGGGACGGTTCTGATCCTGTGTTTCTGCTAAGCAGGAACACGGATCTTTGCCTTCCCCTAGTCAAAACCCCTCCCCCACAGTGAGTAAGCACAACTTAGGTTTATATTTAACCCTTAGATCACCACCAGGCCTCCCAACTTGTTTGAGATGGTAATGAGTGACACCTATTAGCAAAAGTACGTAGTACCCCCCCCCCCCCCCCCCCCCCCCCCCATGCAGTTTTGCTCTCCACCTACTCTAAGACATACAATAAATAGCAGCTACACTCAAAATCAGTTTACTGAATAAGATCAGGCAGCTATTACGATTGGTTGCCAGAGGTATCATTACCGCTCACTGACTGGTTACTGGAGGTTACAGAACACATTACAGCTCACTGGTTAGTTGCTAGAGGTTGCAGCACATGATTTCCGCTTGTTGATTGGTTGCTAGAGATTACTGTGTATATGACCTCAGGGGGGCATGACATACATATCAAGGCCGCCGGCCTTGCTATTTACATATTGAATGTTCCCACTATTTACATATGAATGCCCCCACTATTTACATATGAATGCCCCCACTATTTACATATGAATGCCCCCACTATTTACATACGAATGCCGGTTATTTACATGTAAACACAGGGTCTGCAGGTAAGTCATCTGCACACAACAATAGGGCAGAGCTGGGCAGCATTAGTAGCAGCACTTCACACTGAGATATTGGGACACAGCACAGGACTAAAACCTCAAGGGGCGAGGGAATTTAAACCAGGATAGTTGGCAAGTATGAGGCAGCTGCTTTGGGCCCCACAACAAAGACAGGGCCCAGGGCAGCAGCCCCTTTTTCCCTGCCTTAAAAATGGCCCTGGGTGCAGGGACTGACAAGGGGAGAGGCTGCTATCTGTAACATAAGACATAATGCCAAGTCTTCATCCCACCTTGCCCTGGGAGGTCTCCATGTGTGTGTGCCAGTCAGACAGGACTGGGACAGAGAGCCAGTCAGGAGGACTGGGAGGAAGATCAGCCAGGAGTGGCTGGTGGCAGCCAGGTGGAATAGCATTCTGCAAGCAAGTGGAACTGGAATCAGTGGCCACAGGAAGGCAGAAGGAAGTATGTTAGCTGTTTGCTCACAATGCACTACTTTGTTAAATGACAGAGTTCCGGCCTGTAATGGGCTTTTGCTAAACTACTGTAGCTAAAACAGTTTGTTCCACCGGGAGTGAACAGCAGCTGCTGTGCAGTGCAAACCAAGTTTATGCAGGTGGAAGGAAGAAGAGGACATTTATTTTTTTGTAAATAGGGAGGAATTTTTCTCTGGTTTCAGTGTTTTTGGACATTGTCAAGTTGGGCATCCCATAATTCCCAACCCCATTTGAGTCATCAACCCCTAATAAATCATCAAAACAGACCAAGGACCGTTTTCTGAGTCAGAATAAGCAAAGGAAATGCTATGTGACTGGCTGTGGGGACCCGGGACAAAAGCGACTCTTACGGGGTAGTCCTACATCTAGAAGGTAGCTAGGAAGGAAGATAGTCTAATGCCCCGTACACACGGTCGGAATTTCCGACGGAAAATGTCCTATCGGACCATGTTGTCGGAAAATCCGACCGTGTGTGGGCGCCATCGGACTTTTTCCGTCGGAAAAAATTTGAGATCCTGCTCTCAAATTTTCCGACCACAAAGTCCGATCAGACTTTTTCCGATCGTGTGTAGCGAATTCCGACGGACAAAGTGCCACGCATGCTCAGATCAAATTACAAGACCAAAGCTATTGGCTACTAGCCTCTACGTAGTTCCGTCGTACGCAACGAACGTCACCACGTTCAGAATGATCGGATTTTCCGACAACTTTGTCTGACTGTGTGTATGCAACACCAGTGTCGGACAAAATCCGTCAGAAAAAATCCAACGGATTTTGTGGTCGGAATTTCCGACCGTGTGTACGGGGCATTACATTTCTGGCAAGATCAACAGGTATTTTCTGCATTTGCTGCAAATGTTTTAAGCTTGAAAAAAAAGAAAATGACTGCAGCCACCTCATCTAAGGACGGGTAATCTACAATATATTAAATTTTTTTCTTTTGGGTTCAGTATTATTTTAAACTTTGGAAACTAAAGATTACCTCACACAGCCCCTGTTGTTCACAACTTGAAAACAGCAAAAACGTATAATCGCAACAACTGTAATTATGTGTTTTTTCATTATGAACCTGCAGAAAAACACACTTACTTTAATGCCAGCTCAGCAGAGGGGTCCACACATTAGCACTTAATGTTACATTACATCAGTGTTGGGAAAACTTTACCACTCTGGTTCATGCAATCCAAGGACAATAGTATTCTGGTAAATGGGTTAACCCCTAGCTACTATTCACAAACCATCCTTGAAAGTTAAAGCCTATTCAAACCCAAAAAACAAAAATGGAATATACAATATCTCACAAAAGTGAGTGCACTCCTCACAGTTTTGGGAATATTTTATTGTATCTTTTCATGTGACAACACTGAAGAAATGACACTTTGCTACAATGTAAAGTAGTGAGTGTACAGCTTGTATGACAGTGTAAATTTGCTGTCCCCTCAAAATAACTCAACACACAGCCATTAATGTCTAAACTGGTGGCAACAAATTGTGAGTAATAAGTGAAAATGTCCAAATTGATCCCAAAGTGTCAATATTTTGTGTGGCCACCATTATTTTCCAGCACTGCCTTAACCCTCTTGGGCATGGAGTTCACCAGAGCTTCACAGGTTACCACTGGAGTCCTCTTCCCCTCCTCCATGATGACATCACAGAGCTGGTGGATGTTAGAGACCTTGTGCTCCTTCACCTTCCGTTTGAAGATGCCCCACAGATGATCAATAGGGTTTAGCTCTGGAGACATGCTTGGCCAGTCCATCACCTTTACCCTCAGCTTCTTTAGCAAGGCAGTGGTCATCTTGGAGGTGTGTATGGGGATGTTATCATGTTGGAATACTGCCCTGCAGGCCAAGCTCTGAAGGGAGGAGATCATGCTCTGCTTCAGTAGGTCACAGTACATGTTGGCATTCATGGTTCCCTCAATGAACTGTAGCTCCCCAGTGCTGGCAACACTCATGCAGCCCCAGACCATGACACTCCCACCACCATACTTGATTGTAGGCAAGACACACTTGTCTTTGTCCTCCTCACCTGGTTGCCGTCACACACTCTTCACACCATCTGAACCAAATCATTTATCTTGGTCTCATCAGACCACAGGACATGGTTCCAGTAACCCATGTCCTTAGTCTGCTTGTCTTCAGCAAACTGTTTGCGGGCTTTCTTGCGCATCATCTTTAGAAGAGGCTTCCTTCTGGGATGACAGCCATGCAGAACAATTTGATGCAGTGTGAGGCGTATGGTCTGAGCACTGACAGGCTGACCCCCCCACCCCTTAAACCTCCGCAGCAATGCTGGTCGCACTCATACGTCTATTTTCCAAAGACAACCTCTAGATATGACACTGAGCACGTGCACTCAACTTCTTTGGTCGACCATGGTGAGGCCTGTTCTGAGTGGAACCTGTCCTGTTAAACTGCTGTATGGTCTTGGCCACCATGCTGCAGCTCAATTTCAGGGTGTTGGTAACCTTCTTTTAGCCTAGGCCATCTTTATGTAGAGCAACAATTCTTTTTTTCAGATCCTCAAAGAGTTCTTTGCCATGAGGTGCCATGTTGACCTTCCAGTGACCAGTATGAGAGAGTGAGAGCGATAATACCTAATTTAACACACCTGCTCCCCATTCACACCTGAGACCTTGTAACACTAACGAGTCACATGACACCGGGGAGGGAAAATGGTTAATTGGGCCCAATTTGGACATTTTCACTTAGGGGTGTACTCACTTTTGTTGGGCTGTGTGTTGTGTTATTTTGAGTGGACAGCAAATTTACACTGTTATACAAGCTGTACAGTCACTACTTTACATTGTAGCAAAGTGTAATTTCTTCAGTGTTGTCACATGAAAAGATAGAATAAAATATTTACAAAAATGTGTCACTTTTGTGAGATACTGTACATTGCAGCACTGAAGAACCGCTGCTCCAGGTCAGTCCACGCTATCCACACCCCACACACCTGCCGGGAGGGTGCTCAACCAGCTTGCAAACCGCAAAGTAGACAATAGGGATTCCGGACAGCTACACTCCAACAGAACTGCTAACGCACAAAACTTGCAAACCTTGCTCTTGTTTCTCCACTATATGTGATTCTGCCAGTTGGGATTTTATCAAATCAATAAAGCAACTCTGTTGGGGTGCAGCCATCCAGGATCTCTATTGTCTACTGTGTTGTATAAAGTGCCTTGAAACAGTAATCATATCCCTTGTGTTTTCCACATTTTGTCATGTTACAACCAAAAACATAATGTATTTTATTGGGATTTTATGGTAGACCAACACAGAGTGGCCCATAATTGTGAAGTGGAAGGAAAATGATAAATGGTTTTCAATTTTGTTTTACAAATAAATATGTGAAAAGTGTGACGTACATTTGTATTCCGCCCCCTTTACTCTGATACCCCTAACTAAAATCTAGTGGAACCAATTGCCTTCAGAAGTCACCTAATTAGTAAATAGAGTCCACCTGTGTGTAATTTAATCTAAATATAATCACAGCTGTTCTGTGAAGCCCTCATAGGTTTTTTAGAGAACCTTAGTGAACAAACAGCATCATGAAGACCAAGGAACACAACAGACAGGTCAGGGATAAAGTTGTGGAGAAGTTTGAAGCATGGTTATGTTATAAAAAAACTAAAAAAAAAAAAAAAAACAAGCTTTGAACATCTCACGGAGCACTGTTCAATCTATCATCTGAAAATGGAAAGAGTATGGCACAACTGCAAACCTCCCAAGACATGGCCGTCCACCTAAACTGACAAGCTGGGCAAGGAGAGCATTCATCAGAGAAGCAGCCAAGAGGCTCATAATAACTCTGGAGGAGCTGCAGAGATCCACAGCTCCACGGTGATCTGACAAAGGGGTTAAACCCCGAAACCTGTAGTCTGCATCCTGTCCTGTCCCTCACACATCCAAGCCCTGCCCTGCTGCTACATGATTGTTCTATTCTATTGCTGTTTGTCCATCTTCAGTCTCTACATGGAGCACCTCCGCCTGCTCCTGGTGGGTTTCTTTGATCGGTGTAGACCAGGCCTGCACAGTCTCTACCAGGTCCTGGAACAGAGCCAGTATCCACCAGGCTTGTTGCCCGCTCCTAGGAGCTCCAGGGTCCGAGGCAGCCACCCATTTCATCTGGCACAGTGGAGGCTATCACGCAAGCTGTGTGTTGTAGTGTCTTACGGGCACACTTCCATCCTCCTGCAAGGGCTATTGATACATTGTCTCAAGGCAATAGATTGTTTCAATTAAGTGATGGCTACTTCAAACTTTTAAACATGCCTGACCTGTTTTCTGGGAACAGCGCTCCCCTTGTTGAATTGTTGGACTTATAACATGTCTGCCTTTAATCTCCATTACATGGTGGACTAATGACATTAGCAGTTGTAGCCCTCTTTTGGGGGTTATGAGAAATTACCTCCTCAAACAGGATATTGCGGTAAACCTGTATGTAAATAGGAGAACCAAAACCTTTGCCAAGTAGAAGAGTGGGATTGGTAATAAAGTTGGCAGTGCCTCCACCCAGGACAGGGCCTCTATAAACAGAGAGGGTTCTCTCCCTGGAAAATGAATCAGTAATCTGATCAAAGCCTTTGGGAGCAGAGAAACTACACTGTAAAAATGGTTCACGAATGGGTTTAGTTAACCCTGTCCCTTCTGGTCTGGGCCACAGTTTCCACTGGTGAAAAGCTGTATTCCAGGCTGGTTGGACAATGACAGGAGGTTCTCTGCATCACTGCAGATCTTGTCTTCAGGTCTTCAGGTCTTTGATATAGAAATCAACTAGCATATAACATTAACCATAAGAGATAGTATGAGATAGTACAACAAGACTGAGTTATGAATATTTATATTTCTTCCAACCAGTCCAGTAAGATGTTTATGACCACTGGTGCATTCTGGGAGAGCATATATATTTTGGGGTGCGCCTTGTGCCCTTGCTTCATGCCTCTGGCCTGAGGAGGTGCTGATGAAGTGAGCTCTGTGTGTAGGCCCAGAAGCCTGTCTGAGGCCTATTAATTCTGAGGTGGTCCATAGGCTTGCCCGGTGTGGAAGTAGCCAAGCCAGGGTAAGAAGACTCAGGGGAGGACCCTTCTTGAAGAGAGTCAGGATGAAGGTTGGTCTCTAAGAAAGGCCAGGTAACTTGCTTGGAGGATGCAGCAGAATCTGAAAATGTGCTTACAGTGTTGCCGGTTCGGCTTAAAGGTCCTGACACTGTGAAGCTGTACTTTTTCTGGATCCAAGGAGGATGTAAGTGATCTGCTACAATCTGAGACCTTGAAGCTTTGAAAAGATAAAAAGTGAATGGCACCCAATTTCTGTTCAAAACTCCCCATTATAGCCATGGAGTAAATGCTAGCTCCGGAAGTTTCACCCTGCCTTTAGAAGACCCAGGGGGGCGCTATAATTATAAAAAGTCTTTCTGTATGTTGGAGATAGTGGAGGAGGTGTGTTTGGGAATTGCTCTACTGCTATACAAGCCAGGGTTCTCAAATCACGGAATTACAGGCAAAAAGGAATGCACTGTTGCACAAACTGGATGGAAAGTACTGAACATGAAGTCTGTGCAATCTTTGTAGGCTTCCTATGCCATTCACAGTTAAAGGGGTTGTAAATAACAAACATGTAATACTTACTTCCACTGTGCAGTTCGTTTTTTGCACAGAGTGGCCCCGCTCTGCCTCTTCTGGGTTCCCCCGCCGGTGCTGGTGGCTCCTCCCCGCATCGAGTGCCCACGTTGGAGAAGGCTCTCCTAAGGTGGACACCCATGCGGGCGCACTCCCGAGTCCTGCTTCTGTGTCCATTCACAAAGAATGCAGGACCTGGCCCCGCCCCCCGGCGCCCGCGCCCGAATCTATCCAGTCAGGACACGAAACAACAGCTAGAGCTGGTGTGCTCATTTCCGGCTGGAGAAAGATTGGGGTCAGGCAAGTGAAACAGGGGCTCGGGGGGCTGCAGCACCATAGAAGGTTTTTCACTTTAATGTATAGAATGCATTAAAGTGAAAAACCATGAGGGTTTACATCCCCTTTAATTTTCCTATTTTTCTCAGTACTGGTTTGCCAATGGCGAAGTGTCTGAAGACATATCCCAGCCCGAGAGACTGCAATCTGTTGGCAGCACTTGTCCCCCTGAGTGACTGATACTCCTTGATACTTACTACCATTGATAAATGCTGGAGAGCTCTTAAGTGCCAATGATTGAGCGTCGTAGTGAATAAAGTGGGCACATGTTGTACAATATCCGGAGTATAAATAGCAGCGTGCTCAACAATGTTGTAAGTCGCATAACACAATCCTGGCACATCATCACCATGTGTTCTGTATTATGGTGGCCTTACACGCTTCAATAAATGATCGATCTCCTTTCCTGTCGACCTTTTCCGATAGGAAGAAATTATCATTAGTTGACAACCCATTTGATTGATATGGCAGACATAGGGAAGTGAATTTCAATCGAGCGGCGGCCCGTCCATGCACCCGACCCCTAATTTACATGCAGGGCGGCAGATGCATGGACTTCAAAAGGCTTTTTTTTTTTCAAGGAAGCACCTGATTAGAGCCTGAGGCTCTAATTGGCTTAAAAAAAGGGTGGCTCCGGGGCGCAAAGCACTGCGCCCTGAGCCCACCCAGTTGTGTGACATTAGTGAAATAATATTTACTATTGTCTTTCTGATTCTCCTCCCGGGCCAATCAGGAAGTGGCTCCTGAAACCTGAATGGCAGGGGAGTCTTAGGTCTCTCGGCCAATCGGGTCTCAGGAGGACCCACTTCCTATTGGACCACAAGAAGAAGCAACGGCCCCCGGTCCTTCCCTGGAGCAAGGAGCAGCATCGGCCTCCCAAGGTAAGGCCACTTATCACTGCCGTCTGTCTCCTGCAGGGGGGCTGATCACAGCTGTCTGTCTCCCGCGGGGGGTGTGTCTGATCGCCGCTGTCCGTCTCCCACTGGGGAGAGGGACACTGCCGCAGGTTTGTTTGCCACCCCCCCTCCTAAAAAATATTAAGCACTAGCCACCACTGGTTAAGATACAATCGTTATCAATTGCACCTGTTTCCACCATGTCATCTCATAATTTGATCAATCAAAATATGATCCTATTTATGAACAAAGTGCCTGATTGTTGCCGAGACCGAGCAATAATATTCCACCCAGACCGATCAACTCAGAATAATCAAATCTGATTGGAAGGGAAGTTATGTCTGTTCTTGTTTGCAGGAACAATCATTTTGATTGAATCACACATCGATCAGATAATAAAAATGAAGCATTTTTTGCCAACATTACACAGACAGGGCAACATAAATCTGAACACGAGACGAGCAAGCTCAGTTTTTAGGCTTCATTTACAACTGTGTGTTGTGGGAGTGCGGGAAAAATCGTGCGATTTTCTGCAGTGCACAAAAACCGCACCGCCCTGTTGCAGATCTGCTGTGGTGTTATATATTCCTAAAGTACTGTGCATTTTGGTGCAGCATGATTTTTAACCATTTCCCGCCCTTAATGAGGTCACTTCCGGTTCTGATGTAAACAGTGACTTTTTTTTGGAAAGTAGAATATAGACCTCAGATATCTCTATAAAGAGGACCTGTCATGCCTTATTTCTATCACAACGGATGTTTACATTTCTTGTGATAGGAATAAAAGTGATAAAAGAAAAACGAATTAAAGGGACAGTGTAAAAATAAAAAAATAAAATAAATAACAATATATTTTTTTAAAGTGCCCCCATAGCAAATAGAATTGAATGCATAAGTAGGTCGCGCCTGCCAATGTAAACGGTGTTCGCACCACACATGTGAGGTATCAACGCAAATGTTATAGCAATAATTCTAGTGCTGGACCTCCTCTGTAACTCTAAGCTGGTAACCTGTAAAAATGTTTAAAGCGTTGCCTAATGCCGCGTACACACGAAGGGACTTTGTCCGCCGGACCTAGTCCAGCGGACAATCCTCCGGACTTTCCAGCTGGCTTTGGCGGACTTGAAAGCGAACGGACTTGACCACACGCGATCACGCTAAAAGTCCGGCGGTTCACGCGATGACGTACAGTACGTACGACGGGACTAGAAAAAGAAAAATACTAGAAAAATACTTGCTACTGAGCATGCGTCCTTTTTGGTCTATACTACAGACGGCCGTATTGTCCGCCGGACTGCCAAGTCCAGCGGATAATTTTAAAACAAAACTTAAAACTTTAGTCCGCCGGACTTTTTGGAAAAAAAGTCCGCCAACGCCCACACATGAGGGGATTGAGGGGATTAATCCCGCGGGATAGTCCCTTCGTGTGTACGCGGCATAAGGAGATTTTTAAGTAATCTAGCTTGGCGCCATTCCACGACCGTGCAACATTTTAAAGTGTGACATGTTTGGCATTAATTTAGTGGGCGTAACCTCATATTTAATATTTTATATTTTACCCAAAAATTTAGTTCAGTTCATTATTGAGTTGAGTTTATTAAAGTGTGTTTTTTTTGTTTTGAAAAATTGCTTTGTAAATACCGTGTGACAAAAAAATGTCAACACCCACCATTATATTCTCTAGGGCAGTGATGGCGAACCTTGGCACCCCAGATGTTTTGGAACTACAGTTCCGATGATGCTCCACTACACTGCATGAGCATCATGGGAAATGTAGTTTCAAAACATCTGGGGTGCCAAGGTTCGCCATCACTGCTCTAGGGCCTCTGCTTAAAAAAATGTATATAATGTTTGGGGGTTCTGAGTAGTTTTCTAGCAAAAGATTTTTACATGTAGGAGAAAAAGGTCAGAATTGGGAAGTGGTTAAAATATGGTTTCTTTTGCGTAGGGCGCCCTATTGAACTGAATAGGCTGCCCTAAAGCTAAGTTCACATTTGTGCGTGTCGAGAACATGTGCAAAAGCACCTGCTTTCCTGACACTCCAGGCACAAAAACCTAAATATTCTCCTTACGGGTCACAAAGGATACAAACCTACTTCGTGTGTAGCAAATGCCTTTGCAAATCTAGATATTACCCTGTAAAAGTAGCAGTGACTTCATCATAGTGCTGCACCAAGCCTGTGCAGAGAACAGAGCTGTGGGAGGGACCCAGAATGCTCCTTCCAGTACACAAAAGGACAGGAGGGGGCGGAGACGAGACCGGTCACCCTGCACAAGGAGAGAGAGCAGCAGTGAGCGGTCTTTTTTACAGGAAGCTCCTGCACAGAGGGGAAAGTCTCACACTGGATTACTGCACAGATCTGGAAGAAATACACAAAGCACACCAAGATTCCAGTAAAAATACACAGGACTATTTAGACTGCCACTGTCATAGCATTCGTAGCGCTCACAGTTCTATGACCAGTCCACTTTAAGCGTGCAGCAACACAAGAGCGCTATTTCAAAGATTAGAAGCAAGACATTCTTCCAAACAGTTATAATTTTTTTATCCAAAATGATAGTTTAGTCACAGAGAAATTGTCTCACTCGCCGTACCGGCCGATACGGCTGTTGAATGATCCAGCCGCAAACAATAGCGCCTTTTAATCATCGGAGAGTCTGCCGATATTTTATTTTTTTTATTTTTATTTTTTTATGATGTTCCATTATTCTTTTTTGAGCAGCACATTTTTATAAAATGTCTTATAATCAGTACAAAGCCAAAATCGGAATTCCAGTCCCGGGGCCCGGAGATTATCCTTGCCGTACTATTGTGCTTCACTTATCTTCGCATTTTTCCTGTTCTCAGAGACAGATCCGTCATCGCTGCGGTTGCACGCCAGATAAAGACAACAAACAAAAGCTTTTTAAAGTCCCGATGTGTGTGCCTGTCATCAAGATGATTTTCCATTCGCTGTGCCCAAGCCGTGCGCAGTGCCCGGGGACCTCAAGGGTTTAAAGTGACACTAAACTCTGGTATAAAAAGACAAAATATCTATTCAATCGTAAATTCTTAACTCAGAAAAGTCCCTTCTATTGCTCTCAGCCTCCTCCATATCTCCATGTGCGCATGGAACCAGAAGAAGGCCCCAACATACAGGTGCCTGTACGAGCTGCCCTGCCACAGTATATGTACTGCGGTGGGTCGACAAGTGGTTACTCAATTTGTTATTTAATCATTATTCGTTTTATTTTTTAATTATTTAATAATTTTATCTTTTTTTTTATTTAAATATTTATTAAACTAAATGTATTATGGTAATTATTAATAATATTGTTAATATTATTATTGGAATTGTAAGAGCGCAACCAGGGCAGCGAAAAGAGACCACGGGAGATGCATAGCGGTGTATAATAAAAAGAATCCCAAATAAGACTGAGTATATTGGCCCAATCAAGGATAATCAAGGGACGATGGTTACTAGTGACAAGGAGAGGGCAACTGTGTTAACTACATTCTTCTCCCCAGTTTTCACTAAGGAAGAAGAGGGGTATAATAGTCTAGATAAGACAGTATTGTTAGTAACACAACACAGAATGTACCCTTGTGGCTAACAGAAGCCAGTGTTCCAAAAAGACTCAAAAGGGGTTGTAAAGGAAATTTTTTATTTTTTTTAAATAACAAACATGTTATACTTACCTCCACTGTGCAGCTCGTTTTGCACAGAGTGGCCCCGGACCTGGTCTTCTGGGGTTCCTCGGCAGTTGTCTCGGCTTCCCCCGCAAGTACTTCTCACCTAAATGCGAGCTCCCTCGCATGGTGTGGAGTACTTGCGGGCGCGCTCCCGCGATACAGCTGGCGGCTATTGCCGCTCGCAGTATCACTCGGCCCTGTCCCTCCGGCGCGCCGCGTCATTGGATGTGATTGACAGCAGCGCGAGCCAATGGCTGCGCTGCTTTCAATCCATCCACTCTAGCCAATCAACGGCCAGGGTGAGCGGCGAAGAGGATGTCAGGGGGCGAGCGCGGGATTTTTGAGGGGTCAGATAAGAAAAATGGGGGGGGGGGTATAGTCAGATATTTTTACACCTTAATGCATAGAATGCATTAAGGTGAAAAAACTTTTACCTTTACAACCCCTTTAATGCAAATTAATCACCGGAACCAGATGGCTTTCACCCAAGAGTCCTCAAAGAACTTAGCAAGGTCATTGATAGACAATTATTCATAATCTTTCAGGAAAGCTTACTGACCAGAACAGTACCAGCTAGTTGGCAAAAAACTAACATAATTCCAATACCATTCCATACCACTCCATACCTGGAAACTACAGGCCAGTCAGCCTAACATCAATAGTTTGTAAACTTATGGAGGAGATGATAAGGGACTATATCCAAGAATTTGCTGCTGAAAATAGTATCATTAGTAGGGATGGCCGAATGGTCACCGCACAGTGCATTGAAAGCCCTGATTGGCTGAAGCAATGAAAGCTGTGCCCAATCAGGGCACAGGTCCCTTTTAGAGCCATGATTGGACGCTGTCATGATGACTCTATCCAATCATGGCTCATTCCTTTTGTGTCCCGTCCCACACTATAAAAGTATTCTTTCAATAGCAGACATTTTTAGTGTGATATCGGCGTGGAGAGAGATAGAACAGGGCTCTGTTCAGTGCTACTAGACAAATAGTGTGCTATAGTGTGTTATTGTGATTCTATTGTCAGTGTAGAATATCAGTTTAGTGTGAATCTAGTGATAGTTCAGTCAATGTGAGAGTAGTGACCACCATTCATCTTTACATTAGTGTCAATCTAGGGATCGTTCAGTCAGTGTGAGTGTAGTGTGACCACCATTCATCTTTATATTAGTGTGAATCTAGGGATAGTTTAGTCAGTGTGAGTGTAGTGTGACCACCATTCATCTTTATATTAGTGTGAATCTAGGGATAGTTTAGTCAGTGTGAGTGTAGTGTGACCACCATTCATCTTTATGTAGCACCCTGATGTTTAGACAGGGTCGCTATTAAATTTATTTGCCAAGCGATAGTTACCTTGGCCAATTGTTAGGAGGTCAATTGATTTTGCCCTAATTATGGAATTTCTGCACTTCTCTATTCTGGCCCTAAATGGGGCTGGTGACATTAGATCAGACAAGGGCATTGTAAGGACAGATTAAGAATGAATGGGGTGTCTCAGCCAATGGGCAGGGATTTTCTTGGGTCCCTTGGCCTGCTGGGAGAACCTATTTATTTGGGTGGAGTCAGGTGATTGGCGTTCTGTGCCACCTGGATGGCTGTCTGGGTGGACGTGTGTTGTATTGCCCCAGACTACTAGGCCAGAAACCTAAGGCCTATCCTGGGGACATCTGGCTGCTAGGCTGTCTGAGGGCCTATCCAGAAGCAGGAAAGCAGCGTAGGGTTGGGACCGCAGGCTTGTAGTCCAACCAAAAGTAACGGTTCCGCCTGCCGGGGAACCAGTCATGGTCGGAGGTAGAAGGAAAGCTGTCGCCACTAAGGGACCATCCACCTTGATAGCGGAGACCATTGTGAGTAAGCTGAGGCCTGTGCCAGAGCAGACTTCTTGCCAGCCGGGGACGGTGAAGAAGTGGGAAAATTTCAGCAAGTGCCAAGTCAGGGATCCAGCGGGACCGCAAAGGTGATGCTTGTGGAGTGCCAAGCCAGGGACCTAACGTGTCAGCAGGGGTGAAGCTTGAAGAGTAGGTGTGAGTGCCAAGCCAGGGACAAAGCAGTGAAGCAGGGGTGACGCTTGAGGAAGATACTGAGTGTTACAATGAAAGAGCTCAGGGGATCCAGTGGATAGTGGATCTGAAGTCTAGTGAGAGAGACAGCGAAGCCCAGAGTGAAAATGACGGAAAGGAATGATAAGGGAGGGCCGGGCATGATAGTGTGGATAAGGAGACACAGAAAGGGTAAATCAGAAAGTGATGTGTGTGAATAAAAATTATGTTGTGTGTCTGTTGTGTGTTTTTCTTTTCTTTATTTCAGATGGAAGATGGTCGTCATAACAGCATGGGTGTGTCTTACAGGTGGTGGCGGTGTTGCTTGTTGGTCTCTGATGGTGGCAGTAAAACATAGGTGATGAAAAAGGGGTGGGGGGCTCATCGGCAGTATGAACCCCTCCGGTGTATTCCAGCAAGGTGGATGGAACACGGTAATTGTGGCACTGCGGGAAAGGGTGTGTCTCCAAGCGGCTACAGCTGGAGGCCTAACAGGTTTTAAAATGGTCCCGCAATGCGTGGTGGTATATATGGTAAAAGGTGGGACGCCGTCAGAGACCAACAGGCTGGGGTAAAATGTTTATGGTGTGTGTTTTTATGTTTATATTTGATATTGGAGTTATTTGGTTGGATTGTTTAACCACCTCAGTACAGGGCATTTTCACCCCCTTCCTGACCAAGCCATTTTTCAGCTTTCAGCGTTGTCGCACTTTGAATGACAATTGCGCAGTCATACAACACTATACCCAAATGAAATTGTTATCATTTTTTCCCCACAAATAGAGCTTTCTTTTGGTGGTATTTGATCACCTCTGCGTTTTTTATTTTTTGCGCAATAAACAAAAGAAGAGCGACAAATTTAAAAAAAAAACAATTTTTTTACTTTTTGCTATACTAAATATCCCCAAAAAATATATAAAAAAACATTTTAGGCCGATATGTATTCTTCTACATATTTTTGGTAAAAAAAAAATCGCAATTAGCGATTATTGATTAGTTTGCGCAAAAGTTATAGCGTTTACAAAATAGGGGATAGTTTTATAGCATTTTTATTAATATTTTTTTTTTTTACTAGTAATGGCGGCGATCTGCGATTTTTATTGTGACATTATGGCGGACACATCGGACATTTTTGACACATTTTTGGCACCATTGTCATTTATACAGCAATCAGTGCTATTTAAATGCATTGATTCCTGTATAAATGACACTGGCAGTGAAGGGGTTAACCACTAGGGGGCGGGGAGGGGTTAATTATGTTCCCTGGGAGTGATTGTTGACTGTAGGGGGAGGGGACTCACAAGGGGAGGAGACCGATCGGTATTTCTCTGTACAGAGAACACACCATCGGCTCCTCTCCTCTGACAGGACCGTTGATCCGTGTGTTTACACACACAGATCCACGGTCCCGCTGTGTTACCGGGCAATCGCAGGTGCCCAGCGGACATCATGGCCGCTGGGCACGCGCATCGGGTGCCCAGTGACACGGCGAGCGCGAGCACGCCCTCCCGGCGTGGGGGTCATTTGGACTACACTGGTCATGGGAGCTCGTTGAGTGAAGACCCACAGTGAGTGAGTGTGGGGTAAAGAGAACTGTTCATGTTGCAGATAGCTGAATACCTTTACCGTTAGTAACAGCTACAAGATTGTTGCCATAGGAGACAGCGGTCCTACCTATACAGAAGTGGTGTCCAGCTGGAGGCCTTCACCTGTATAGCTGTCTATCTCAAGAAGTCTCAGAGTCTTCTAATAATCTTTGCTTCTACCTAAGGGTGTCCTGGCCCTAACCCTCTCACAGTTCTGTTTAACTGCTTGCCGGCCGCACTATAGCTGAATGAGGGCTACAGCGCGGCTCGATAACTCTGGGAGGGCATACATTGACATCCTCCCAGAATCCCGCTTTCGTGCGCCCCCTGAGGCGCACCCGGGAATAACCGTGATCACGAATGACGGTAAATGTCCGCTGATAGCGCCCATTCACCACATGATCGCCAAATGACAGAGCGATCACTTGTAAACAAACCGGCGTCACATCCGGTTCCTCTCTCCCCTCTCTGTACAGATCGGTACAGTGTGAGGGGAGAGATCAGTGGCAGCAGCGCTGTGGGCTGGATGTCTAGTGCCCACAGCGCTGATATGTGCCCATTCCAGCCATCCATACTCAGCCATCCATGTTCAGCAGTATGCAGTTGAGCTGCTGGACTCCCTTGTATCCAGCGTGCTTTCCGAACGGGCATTCAGTGCTGCTGGAGGTTTTGTTACTGATAATGGAACGCGTCTATCCACAGACTCCGTGGACCATCTGACATTTATCAAAATGAATCAGTCTTGGATTACCAGCAGCTATGAAGCCACTGATGCTGATTTTGCAGATGAAGTGTTTTTGGGATGTGGAATCTCTGCAGGACTTCTAGGCTGCCTAGTGTTGTGGGTGTTGATTTTATCTGGAAGAATGTTTTTGGCATAGGTTTCATGGGCACAATTAACACCCAAAGACCAATTTTTCCACACCTGTTTGACAGGTGCATATCAGTGCAATCTTTGACAGCTAGGCCAATTCTTGCTTTCATCAAGAGTACCTCTAAAGCCCCATACACACGCGCGGATTATCCGAGGACCAGGTCCGTCGGATCATGTCCGTCGTACTTTGTCCGATGTTGGTGTTGCGTACACACGGTCGGACAAAGTTGTCGAAAAATCCGATCATTCTGAACGTTGTGACGTTTGTTGCCTACGACGGGACTACGTAGAGGCTAGTAGCCAATAGCTTTGGTCTTGTAATGTGATCTGAGCATGCGTAGCACTTTGTCCGTCGGAATTCGATACACACGATCGGATTTGGTGTGATCAGACTTTGTTGTCGAAAAATCTATCCAGCAGGAGATAGGACTTTGTCCGTCGGACAATCCGACGTACATTGTCCGATGGTGCCTACACACGGTCGGATTTTCCGACAACATTGTCCGATAGGACAGAATCCATGGGAAAATCCGACCGTGTGTATGGGGCTTTACAGGGTTATGGTGTGAAGGCGCCACCGACACCCAAAGACCAATTTTTCCACACCTGTTTGACAGGTGCATGTCATTGCAATTTTTGACAGCAAGACCAATTCTTGCTTTCTTTAAGAGTACCCCTTTTAGGGTTACGGTGTGAAGGTGCCACCAACACCCAAAGACCAATTTTTCCACACCTGTCCAAAGTCTGTGGAAGTGACACCAGAATTTATCCAAAACATCTCTAATCTTGTTCCCAGTGCACTACATTGTGGCCTCATCATACAGACTTGCTCCCCAAGCCGTGCTTACAAATTAAAGAAAGCTTGCAGGGGAAATTATTATTTTTTGGCTTTATAAGTGCAATAATTGCTGCAACAGCTCCTATACACAGTACAGATCTGCCACTTTACAGTTAGACTATGGGGACCCCCCCCCCCCCCCGCACTATATTAAAAGGATTTCTTAATTTTTATGCTGGTTATGGTTATGGTTATTCGGTTCCGAACTTTCGCAAAAGTTCTGTTACGAACCGAACAGGGAGCCGTTCGGCCCATCCCTAATCATTAGTAGTAATCGGCATGAATTTATGAAAGATCGTTCTTGCCTGGAAGTGATCTGTAATCTGGCTCAGGACAGGACAGGAAGCTCTGTGGATGTATTGTATCTAGATTTCGCTAAAGCATTTGATCATTTGATATGGTATTACATAGATGTCTAATTTACAAGTTAAGGTCTTTTGGTATTGAAGATAGTGTATGTACCGGGATAGAAAACCAAAGGGTGGTGATAAATAGCTTTACATTCTGAATGGTCTGGAATTGTGAGTAGGAGGCCCAAAGGCTCTGTTCTGGGACCAATTCTGTTTAATGCTCATAAACGACATAGAGAGGTGGGTTTAAATAGTTACATCTCAGTATTTGCTGACAATACAAAGCTTTAGAGGGTAATAACCTCACAACAGGATATAGCAACTCTACAAGAAGACCTTGATCAATTAGAGAGGTGGGCAACTACATGGCAAATGAGGTTCAATATGGAAAAGGCTATTTACTATAAAATATTAATAATAATAATAATAATAATAATACGATAAAACTATAATCCTACCACTTTACAAAAATTGTTCATTCACATCTTGAGTATGTCGTCAGTTCTGGTCACCAATACTCATGAAGTACAGTATCTCACAAAAGTGAGTACACCCCTCACAGTTTTGTAAATATTTTGTTATACCTTTTCATGTGACAACACTGAAGAAATGACACTTTGCTACAATGTAAAGTAGTGAGTGTACAGCTTGTATAACAGTGTAAATTTGCTGTCCCTCAAAATAACACAACACACAGCCATTAATGTCTAAACCGCTGGCAACAAAAGTGAGTACATCCCCTAGTGAAAAAACATCCAAATTGGGCCCAAAGTGTCAATATTTTGTGTGGCCGCCATTAGTTTCCAGCACTGCCTTAACCCTCTTGGGCATGGAGTTCACCAGAGCTTCACAGGCTTCCACTCCTCCATGATGACATCACAGAGCTGGTGGATGTTAGAGACCTTGCGCTCCTCCACCTTCTGTTTGAGGATGCCCCAAAGATGCTCAATAGGGTTTAGGTCTGGAGAAATGCTTGGCCAGTCCATCACCTTTCGTCGTCTTGGAGGTGTGTTTGGGGTCGTTATCATGTTGGAATACTGCCCTGCGGCCCAGTCTCCGAAGGGAGGGGATCATGCTCTGCTTCAGTATGTTACAGTACATGGTGGCATTCATGGTTCCCTCAATGAACTGTAGCTTCCCAGTGCCGGCAGCACTCATGCAGCCTCAGACCATGACACTCCCACCACCATGCTTGACTGTAGGCAAGACACACTTGTCTTTGTGCTCCTCACCTGGTTGCCACCACACACGCTTCACACCATCTGAACCAAATATGTTTATCTTTGGTCTCATCAGACCACAGGACATGGTTCCAGTAATTTGCTTGTCTTCAGCAAACTGTTTGCAGGCTTTCTTGCACATCATCTTCAGAAGAGGCTTCCTTCTGGGACGACAGCCATGCAGGCCAATTTGATGCAGTGTGCGGCATATGGTTTGAGCACTGACAGGCTGACCCCCCACTCCTTCAACCTCTGCAGCAATGCTGGCAGCACTTATACATCTATTTCCCAAAGACAACCTCTGGATATGATGCTGAGCATGTGCATTTAACTTCTTTGGTCGACCATGGTGAGGCCTGTTCTGAGTGGAACTTGTCTTGGTAAACCTCTGAATGGTCTTGGCCACCGTGCTGCAGCTCAGTTTTAGGGTCTTGGCAATCTTATTATAGCCTAGGCCCTCTTTATTTAGAGCAACAACTCTTTTTTTCAGATCTTGCCATGTTAAACATCAAGTGACCGGTATGAGAGAGTGAGAGTGATAACACCAAATTGAACACACCTTCTCCCCATTCACACCTGAGACCTTGTAACACTAACGAGTCACATGACATCGGGGAGGGAAAATGGCTAATTGGGCCTAATTTGTAAATTTTCACTTAGGGGTGTACTCACTTTTGTTTCCAGTGGTTTAGCCATTAATGGCTGTGGGTTGAGTTATTTTGAGGGGATAGACAATTTACACTGTTATACAAGCTGTACACTCACTACTTTACATTGTAGCAAAGTGTCATTTCTTCAGTGTTGTCACATGAAAAGATTTAATAAAATATTTACAAAAATGTGAGGGGTGTACTCACTTTTGTGAGATACTGTGTGTGCATGAACTGGATAGAGTCCAGAGAAGGGCAACAAAACTAATAAGGCGGCTGGAGGATGAAAATTATTTTTACTGGAGAAGAGATGCCTAATGCCCTGTACACACGGTCGGAACTTCCGACGGAAAATGTCCTATCGGACCATGTTGTCGGAAAATCCGACCGTGTGTGGGCGCCATTGGACTTTTTCCGTCGGAAAAAATTTGAGATCCTGCTCTCAAATTTTCCGACAACAAAGTCCGATCGGACTTTTTCCAATCGTGTGTAGTGAATTCCGACGGAAAAAGGTGCATGCATGCTCAGATCAAATTACGAGACCAAAGCTATTGGCTACTAGCCTCTATGTAGTTCCGTCGTACGCAACGAACGTCACCACGTTCAGAATGATCGGATTTTCCGACAATTTTGTCTGACCGTGTGTATGAAACACCAGTGTCGGAAAAAATCCATCGGAAAAAATCCGACGGATTTTGTGGTCGGAATTTCCGACCGTGTGTATGGGGCATAAGAGGTGACAAGATCACAATATACAAGTATCTTAGTGGTGACGCTAGCATATGGAAAAATCTATTCAGTATTAATTTGTTTAGGAAGACACAAGGCCATTCAATGAAGCGGAGGAGAAGCAGCTTAACTGTAAATTACATAGGGTTTTTTTTACTGTAAGGCCCCTTTTACACTGGGGCGTTTTTCAGGCGGTACAGCGCTAAAAATAGCGCCTGTATACCGCCTGAAAAAATCCGGCCCCATTGACTCCAGTGTGAAAGCCGGCGGGCTTTCACACTGGAGCGGTGCGCTAGCAGGACGGCAAAAAAAGTCCTGCTAGCAGCATCTTTGGAGCGGTATAGGAGTACCGCTCCCGCCCCAGTGTGAAAGGGGCCTTAGGGCAGTTAGGATGTGGAACTCTCTTCCAAAAGTTCCAAAAATGTTGCCATGTGTTGATAGCCCTTTCTGAATGTTAACGCAATGCACGTTAATAAACAAATACAGCAGCTGATCTGTATCATATGGAGGTGTCCAAGATGTAGATGTCCATGACTTTGCCGATCATAAAATTCTATGCACTTTGCAGTGCGTAGTTCATCCTAACACATTTATGTACATGATCATAATATACACCTTGCCTGCACACCAACAAATCACATGCCAGCTTTAATTTTCCGTTCGCAGCTGGACAGTGACAGGAAGAAGGCAGTTGGCCTCTATGGGCGAGGCAGAACAGTCCCTTCCCCCAAGCGTTCATGAATTAATAGCTGGAATAGCCCTAGCGGTGACTCTTTTTCCCAGGATGACACAAAATGAACATGATAATGCCACCCCAGCTATGAATTTTAATAGCTGACTTCAGAGGAGAGCTGGCTGAGCGGGCCAAGCGTTTGATCTCTCTTCTCCCTCAATGTGTTAACTCAAATGCCGCCGTTAATAGGAATAATGGTACACGGCTTAAGATGTGCATTTTCTAAGCTACCTTGGAATGATTTAACTCTGGTGTGTCCAACCTTCTTGACCTTACTGGTCATGTAACACATTTTAATATAATTTCTCTTTTTTCTCGTGGTTCGGTAAAAAATACAATGTAAAAAAAAAAAAGTATAAATGGTGGAAGTACTGTAGAGCTGAAATACCTATGCTGAATGGAACTGAACTGCAGACTCTCGCTGGTGGCTGGTCTTGCGAGGTTACATACTGGTCAAAGAGTAACTTTGATTTAAAGAAACGTTGTCACTGTGCCATAATCACCTTCTCTACTCTTCCTGCGGCTCTGTTCCTTCATTGAAAGTGGGAGTCCAAACCCTGTGTAAGCTTCATGTTCAAATGTGGCAGAGATTACACAGGGTTGATGATGTCCCGAACTTCAGGTGAAAATGTTCTGGCCTGAGGACTAGCCTCTTAGACATTATGGGAAGAGGTCATAGACCAAGCAGGGTTGATGATGCTGTTGTATTCAGGTGACAATGTTCTGGCCTGATGATTTGCTGCCTAGGCATCATGAAAGTGGTTCATGTGTTCCTCCAGACCTGGAACCTACAGGTATTTTAGAAAAGCCCTGAGGTAGGTGTCCAAATTATGTGTAAGCTCCATGTTGCAGGGGCAGAGCTTACACAAAGTTTGTAATGTACTCCTTTTCAAGTGACATCACGGGAGGCAGTCATATGCTCCCCCAGACCAGGAACAACCGGATATTTTAGGAAGGCCTTGAGGGGTAGGAGTCCAAACCCTGTGTAAGCTTTATATTGGACAGTGGCAGAGCTTACACAGGGTTAATGACATCCTCCACTTCAGGTGAAAATGCTCAGGCATGACAACTGGCCATTTAGGCAGCATATGCTCCCCTAAGCCTGGAAACGCTGGCTATTTTAAAAAGGTCCTATACGCTTCTGGTAGACTCCCCTTGGCCTTTTCCAGATTGCATAGACCTTCTGTCTCAATCCTGCTTCTCAGTCTCTGGCTTTGGTTCTCTGCCCAGGTTCTGAAGGACAGAGGCCTATCGGATTTGGTTAGCCCAACAGTTCTCTATAGTCTTTAAGGCCATGCGACCATAGAACTTCTCCAAACCCTATGTAAGCTCCATGTTCGATGGTGACAGAGCTTACACAGGGTTGATTACATCTTCTTCAGGCAATGTAATTTTGTGGCCTGATGTCTGGTTGAATAGGCTTCGTAGAAGAAAGTCTTATGTTTCCCTAGACCTGGAACCACTTGCAAACCCTTTGTAAGCTCCATGTTGCACAGTGACAGAACTTACACAGGGTAATGAAGTCCTCCTCTTCAGGTGATGGTGTTCTGCCCTGACAACTGGATGCTTAGGCATCATAGGAGGTCATATATTCCCCCTGGACCCAGAATCACCTGGTATTTTTCCTGATATGCCATCCTCCAACCCCTGTGTAAGCTCCATGTCAGCAGAGCTTACACAGGGTCAAAGATGTCCTTCTCTTTGCGTGACAATGTTCTGGCCTGACAACTGGCCACTTAGGCATCATGGGAGGACCTCATATGTTCCCCCAGACCTGGAACCACCGGGTATTTTAGAAAGGCCTCAAGAAATGGGAGTCCAAGCCCTGTGAATGCTCCATGGAAGATGGTGGCAGAGCATATACAGGGTTGATGGCGTCCTCCATTTCGGGTAACAATCATGAGATGGGGTCATATGCTCACCAGGTATTTCAGAAAGGCCCTGACTGAGCAACATGAAGATAGTATCATCTTTATGGTCAATGCTCTGAAAATGGGCCTTGGCGAGAACTTTGATTTCTCCTGGGGGGGTATTCCTTAGCAACTGGTATGCTAGCCATTACCTTTTACCAATTTTGGAGCTTGCCATCACTGCTGAACCACAGCGATCTATGGAGATCATCCAAATTCACTTAAGTTCCAGTTGAAATGCACTTTCAATTAATTCCATGGCACCTTCAATCGTTTTACCTCCTCAAACTGAGAATTGATTTGAGAGCGGGTGACAGAATGCAGTGGTTGACAGTTTACGGAAAGCTTGAACATTTCCAACTTGTCAGGCAGTCAGAAACAAAAGGTCAAGTAGGAGACCACACATACACACACAATATTTTACCAGCAAATTGTAACCAGCTTTTGATCATGAAAAACTTGGCTGACCAAATTCAATCATCTTTGAAGTCAATCCTAGGTTTCAAAGTGGTGGAAATTGCTTGAAAATTGAGATGACAAATGTTCTTGCAAGTGATGTGTGCTCCGATGGGTTCAGAGTAGAAAAAGGAGACTGGCTGTTTACAGAAAGAAGTTGGAATTTGAGGAATTACCTTTTTGGGGGGTGAGAAGGAACATTGAACATTGAGTGATGTCCAGGGTTATTGTGTTGGCATGAATAACAGATGCCACAAAACCAAACGTTCACATTTTTCCTAGTAACCTGTTTGAAATATGACGACAGTTGTAATTGCAGTGGAGCTAGCCTCAGATACACAATCTTTTCATAGTAAATCACATTAAATGTTTGCTACGTAATGTGGAAGCATACCAATTCCAGGTATTATTTACCTCTCATAGAGATCACCCCTAAAAATGCCCTCATCTGCTTTATTTTTTCCTCTTTTTTTTTTTTACACCAAAAGGATGGAGCCATCTTTGTTCACCATCACCTTCTTATGCCCCGTACACACGGTCAGAAATTCCGACGGGAAAAGTCAAATCGGATTATGTTGTCGGAAAATCCGATCGCGTGTGGGCTCTAGCGGATTTTTCCGTTGGAAATTCCGAGGGAAAAAATTTAAGAGCAGGATCTAAAATTTTCCGACAAAAAAATCCGATCAGACTTTTTCCGATCGTTTGTAGAGAATTACGACGGACAAAGTGCTACGCATTTGGTCTCAAATTATGAGACCAAAGCTATTGGCTACTAGCCTCTACGTAGTTCCGTCGTACGAAAGAAACATCATTACGTTCCGAACGATCAGATTTTCCGACAACTTTGTCTGACCGTGTGTATGCAACACCAGTTTCGGTCAAAATCCGACGGATTTTGTGGTCGGAATGTCTGACCGTGTGTACGGGGCATAAGACTGAGATACTGGTTTAGAGATGACACAATGATGTACATCTTGATGTCTGTACAGTTTAGACATGTGCACAACAAAAAAATTTGTTTATTTTCGTTTCGTTTTTTTCGTTTCCGTTGATTCGTAACGATTCGTAAATTCGTAAGTCGTCGGTGTTCGTATTCGTAACGATTCGTATTTTCGTTAGTTTAATTTTCGTTTATTCGTTTATTCGAAATTCGGACGCATTCGTATTTATTCGTACATTCGTAACATTCGTACATTCGTAATCGGAGCATAATTCATAATTTTATGTAATGTGTATGCTATTATTACATTTTAAGAGACACGGAAAATTACGAATCGAAAAAAAAAGTTACGAATGTACGAATTTTTTCGTTCAATCCATTCGAAGCACGTTAAGCAGCGCCATTGTAAGAGACACGGAAAATTACGAATCGGAAAAAAAAATAAGTTACGAATGTACAAATTTTTTCGTTCAATCCATTCAAGGCATGTTAAGCAGCGCCATTGTAAGAGACACGGAAAATTACCAATTCAACAAAAAAAATAAAAGTTACGAATGTACACATTTTTTCGTTCATTTTGATTTTCGTTGTTCCTGTTTTCGTTTTTCGGATTTTCTTCTTTCGTAGATTTGTTGTTTCTAATTTGTTTTTTTCGGATTTTCGTTGTTTTTCGGATTCGTTCGATTCGAACGATTCGTTATTCGGATTCGTTCGATTCGAACGATTCGTTATTCGTTAAAATTTTTACCGAATCGTTCGTTCATTCGTACGATAACGAATGAACGAAAATAATGAAAAAATACGAAAAACTAAAAAAAACAAAACGAATTGCACATGTCTAGTACAGTTCTTGGTTCTTGTCACAAATGTCTGACACACATCAGCCCCTACTGCAACCTCTCATCTTCTGACTTGCTACAAAGTTCCAATGTTGTAGTCTGATCACTGAGAAGATGCTTCGTCCTGTCTGTGGCAGACTGGTGACACCATCTCAGCCTAAGCAAAGTCACTGGACTTGAGCTTAAAAAGCATTAAACACAAAAGTAAACATTTATTATATTGCAGTTTACCAATTCACAGATGTGATGGCTGCATTCGTTTGCTTTTTTTTTTTTCTATTTTTATCTGGTGAGCTGCCCAGTAAGTCTGTTGTTTTTCAAAAGAACAAGCTGTCCGGCAGATGTATCAAGTTACATGGAGGAGCCCCCTGTTCTCCTTCATCCAGAGTGGAGGCACTTTAGTACAGGAGGTGTGTTACTGGCCAGATCACCAGGTGAAAACAAAGGGGGAAAAGAAGCCTAAAAAAAAATAAAAAATAAGGCAGCCACCACATCTAAGGATTGGTAAGCTATATATATATATATATATATATATATATATATATATATATATATATTATATTTTTAGTTTCGGGTTTTACTACCGCTTTAAGGATAATTTTTCATGTTAAGATGTGGAACTTAAAAGAAATGTTACTGTAGCTGTATATGACATGTCAGGAATTTTATTTTGTTTTTAAAAGTTACTGAAAGGTCCATTTTAATGGTATACTTGAAATGTGGGAACTTCTAAGGATTTACCCTACTGTATAGGTCATAAAAAAATCTTTCTAATTTTTCCAATTTACCGTATATACTCGAGTATAAGCCGACCCGAATATAAGCCGAGGCACCCTTTTTTACCACAAAAAAACTGGGAAAACGTATTGACTCGAGTATAAGCCTAGGGTGAGAAATGCGCAGCTACTGTAAGTGGAAAAGAGGGTCAACAATGTCCATTTGCAGCCTCACTGTGCCCATTTGCAGTCATAGGTCCCCTGAACTTCAAACTTGGTAGTTAAGGGTTCCTAGATGCCCCCTAGCTGCAGCCAATTTGGGGTCTCTGGACCCAAAGGGTCCCGAAATGACATTGCTGCAGATGGACACAGTTGACCGAATATGGGGCCCTGTATGTCGGGACCACTTGGTGCTAGGAACCCTAAATTTGGATATGTTGTGTAGGTTCCACTAGGTTTGCACACCAAATGTGGGGTTCTTCGCACTAAGTGCCCCCGAGATAATGGGCCGCAAAATCAGGTCAGAAAATGTCAAGCACTTTTCTCCGGCAGCGAATGACATTTTCCGAACCGATTTGGGGCCCCGTATCTCGGGGCCACTTGATGCTAGGAACTCCATATTTGGATATGTTGTAGTGTTGGTTCCTAGCACTAAGTGGCCCCAAGATAAGGGGCCGCAAAGTCGGGTCGGAAGTATTATTTTTTTCTGCAGAAAAGTGATTGACTCCAGTATAAGCCGAGGGGGGCACTTTCAGCCCAAAAAAATGTGCTGAAAAACTCGGCTTATACTCGAGTATATACGGTATACAAAATTAATGAACTGCGTTTAATTAACCACATGCCGACTGCGATATAGTCGAAAGACAGCTACAGCGCGGTCGGCTTATCCTGGGTGGACGTCCTACTGACGTCCTCCCAGAAACTTGCTCCCGCGCGCCCCCTGGGGCGCGCACTCGGGAACATCCGTGACCGCCGGGTCCCGAGGACCCAGCGCATCACGGTAAACAGCCGCTGATATCGGCCGTTTACCACGTGATCGCTCCGTCAAATGACGGAGCGATCACATGTACACAAACCGGCGTCACGTCATGATGCCGGTTCCTCCCTCCCCTCTCTGTACCGATCGGTACAGTGAGAGGGGAGAAGCGGAAAGTGGGAAAGACGGGACCAGCGCTGTGGGCTGGATGTGTAGTGCCCACAGCGCTGGTCAGTGACAGCTACACTGTGCAATACTCTGCCACCACTGTGCAATACTCTGCAACCACTGTGCAATGCTCTGCAACCACTGTGCAATGCTCTGCAACCACTGTGCAATGCTCTGCAACCACTGTGCAATACTCTGCAACCACTGTGCAATGCTCTGCAACCACTGTGCAATGCTCTGCAACCACTGTGCAATGCTCTGCAACCACTGTGCAATGCTCTGCAACCACTGTGCAATACTCTGCAACCACTGTGCAATACTCTGCCACCACTCTGCAATGCTCTGCAACCACTGTCCAATACTCTGCAACCACTGTGTAATGCTCTGCAACCACTGTGCAATGCTCTGCAACCACTGTGCAATGCTCTGCAACCACTGTGCATTGCTCTGCCACCACTGTGCAATGCTCTGCCACCACTGTGCAATACTCTACCAATACTGTACAATACTGCAATACTCTGCCAATACTTGCCAATACTCTGCCAATACTCTGCCAAAACTCTGCAATAATTTTTAATAGAAACAAAGAATTTTTTTTTTTTTACCAAATTTTTAGTATTTTTTGATTTATAGTGCAAAAAATAAAAAACCCAGCGGTGATTAAATACCACCAAAAGAAAGCTCTATTTGTGTGAAAAAAAAGGACACAAAATTCATTTGGGTACAGTGTTTCATGACTGAGTAATTGTCATTCAAAGTGTGAGAGCACCGAAAGCTGAAAATTGGTCTGGTTAGGAAGGGGGTTTAACTGCCCGGTGGTCAAGTGGTTAATGAGCTGCCAAGTGCCAGCCTGAGTTGAAATCAGGCTGGCAAAGATCACCTGCTCTTTAAAGGAAATTTTTAAAGAATTAGCTTTTTTGTTGTTTTTAATACAAAAAAAATAATTTTAGGATTTTAGACTGTTATATATAATTTGAGTTTTTCATGTTAAAAGGTGGAACTTTAAAAACATGATACTATAGACATACTGTATATGACATTTCAGAAATGTATTCTTGCAAACCTGCAAAGTTACTGAAATGTCCATTTTAATGCTTTACTGGAGTTGTGGGTATTGAACTTCTAAGGATTTACCATATGTGTCTTGAATAATTTTCCATTTTTTTCTAATTAATGAGTAACTATTTAAACTGAATTTAATTAATGAGCTGCCAAGTGCCAGCTTGAGTTTAAAGCATGCTGACAAAGAGTGGCCACTCTATTAAGGTAAATAATAATGAATTTTTTTTTTTTTTTTTCTTTGCCTTTTTAACGTTTATGATTTGAAATTATGTTATATATATTTTTTATTTTATTGTTTTTCATGTTAAAAGATATCGCTTTAAAAAAAAAAATTAAACTATTGCTACCGGTATGTATGCAAAGTTACTGAAAGGTCCATTTAAATGGTTTACTGGAGTTTGGGGTATTGAACTTCTAAGGATTTGCCGTATGTGTCTTGAAAATGTTTTCTATTAATGAGTAATTAATGAACTGTGTGTAATTAATGAGCTGCCAGCTTACGTTGAAATCTGGATGGCAAAGAGGACCTGCTCTTTAAAAGTAAATTATAATGAATTAGGTTTTCTTTTGTTTTTATATTTTTTTGTATTTTATGTTATATATTTTTTAGTTTTTTGTGTTAAAAGGTGGAGATTTAAAATATGCTACTATTCTGCAAAAGTACTGAAAGTTCCATTTTAATGGTTAAGGCTATGTTCACACTGATCCGACACGAAAGTCATACGACTTCTTATCCCACTTTTTCCTGCGACTTCATGTCAGACTTCCCTACGACTTAAATGTATGGGATCCCACTTTGAATCAACCATATCAGGCCCTTTCAGTCTGGAATGAATCTTGAGGGGAAACCCCACGCCAAGATAAAAAAAAAATGGCATAGGGTCCCCCCAAGACCATACCAGACCCTTTGGTCTGGTATGGATTTTGAGGGAAACCCCCACGCCAAAAAACAAAACAAAACGGCATGCCCCCCCCCCCCCCCAAAAAAAAAATCCATACCAGCCATTTATCCGAGCATACAACCCGGCAGGTCAGGAAAGGAGGGGGGTGAGCGGGCATTTCCCCCCCCATGCATCATACCAGGCCACATGCCCTCAACATGGGGCAGGGGGGCTCAGCACCCTCCCCACCCCAAAGCACCTTATGCCCATGTTGATGGGGACAAGGGCCTCTTCCTGAAAATTCTGCGCGGTGGTTGTGAGGGTCTGCGGGCAGGGGGCTTATCAAAATTTGGAAGCCCTGCCCCCCCCATATGAATGAGTATGGGGTACATTGTTCCCCTACCTATTCACCCCCCAAAAAATCAGTGTAGTGTAAAGAAAAACAAGAGATGGTTTTTGACAAGTCCTTTATTAAAAGTGAAGAATGTCCCTCGTCATAGATCTCCTTTCTCCGGTTCCGCCACCGATCTGTTCTTCCTCCGGTGATGTGTTCTCCCTTCGGGGATGTGTTCTTCCTCGTGTCTTCTCCTGCTGTGTTCTCCGCCGCCGACCCGGTCCTCCTCCGATGTTGGCTCCCGCCTTTGTGTCATCTCCGGTTATATAGATACAGTTGTGCTCATAAGTTTACATCCCCTGGCAGAATTTTTTATTTCGTGTGAAATGACCTTTGGTGTCTCAAGAAATGAGATAGGCCGTCAGTACATCAGGTCTGATCAATTTTCAATCAATGCCACCATAGCCTGTAGAATCTATACCTTTCTCAAAGACCAAATAATATACACTGATGGGGGGATTTTTACCAAAGAAATGTAGCAGTATAAATTTTAGTAAAAATTTATGAAGAAAAATTACTTATTTGCTAAATTTTACAACAAAAACTAAGAAAACCGCATTTAGCCACTTAAGGACCAAGCCTCTTTTTGAGATTTGTTGTTTACAAGTTAAAAACATTTTTTTTTTTTGCTAGAAAATTACTTAGAACCCCCAAACATTATACATTTTTTTCTAACACCCTAGAGAATAAAATGGTGGTCTTTGCAATACTTTCTGTCACACCGTATTTGCGCAGCGGTCTTACAAGCGCACTTTTTTTTTAAAAAATACACTTTAAAAATAAGTTAACAGTAAAGTTAGCCCATTTTTTTTTTTTATATTGTAAAAGATAATGTTACGCCGAGTAAATTGATACCCAACATGTCACGCTTCAAAATTGGGCCCGCTCGTGGAATGGCGACAACCTTTTACCCTTTAAAATCTCCATAGGCGACGTTTAAAAAATTCTACAGGTTGCATGTTTTCAGTTACAGAGGAGGTCTAGGGCTAGAATTATTGCTCTCGCTGTACCGATCACGGCGATACCTCACATGTGTGGTTTGGACACCGTTTTCATATGCGGGCGCTACTCACTTATGCGTTCGCTTCTGCGCGTGAGCTCGGCGGGACGGGGCACGTTTAAAACAAAATTATTTTTTTCTTATTTATTTTACCTTTTATTTTTTATTTTTACACTGTTTTTAAAAAAAAAAAAATTGTGTCACTTTTATTCCTATTACAAGGAATGTAAACAAAAATAAAAAATCATGACAGGTCCTCTTAAATATGAGATCTGGGGTCAAAAAGACCTCAGATCTGATATTTACACTAAAATGCAACAAAAAAATATATTGTCATTTAAAAAAATAATTAAAAATAAAATGGCCCTTTAAGAGCTATGGGCGGAAGTGACGTTTTGACGTCGCTTTCACCCTGCAATGATATGGAGACGGGTGGGGGACACCTTCCTCTCACTCGTCTCCATACTCAGCATGGATCAACATCTGGTCGCCTCCACCGCTGCTGATGGCTCCGGTAAGGGACAGAGAGCACCGGAACTGCAGATAAAAGTGATCTTGCAGCGAATCCGCCGCAGAGACCACTATTATCGGAAACCAGACCGCTGGCCCAAAAAGAGATTACCGGGGTTATGGCAGCTAGCTGCTGCCATCACAATGATATTCCTCTTCAAACTTAGGACGTATATTGGCGTGCGACGGTCCGGAAGTGGTTAAAAAATAAAAAATACATTTTTTTCGTTTACAGCGCAAAAAATAAAAAAAATCTGTGGTGATTAAATGCCACCAAAAGAAAGCTCTACTTGTGTGAAAAAAATAGCTACAGTGTTGCATGACTTAATTGTCATTCAAAGTGTGAGAGCACTGAAAGCTGAAAATTGGCCTGGGCATGAGCAGGAAGGGGGTATAAGTGCCCAGTAGCCAAGTGGTTGAACTATGTAATATATTTTTTTTTTTGTCTTCATGTTTTTTCTTTTTTTTTTTTACTTTTATTTATTTAAATTATTTTTTTTACTTTAATTAATTTATTTAATTTTTTTTATTTTTTATTAAACTGTTACAATATTTTTAGTATGCCATAAATCAGTAGAGGACCATAAATATAGCTTTTTAGTGAAGTCTAGTGAAGAGACATCATTTAGCTTTTTATTAAAGTCTAATGCCTCGTACACACGAGCGGACTTTCCCGCGCCAAAAGTCCGGCGGACTAGGTTTTACGTTTTGTTTTAAAATTCCGCGGTCTGTATGCTAGTCCGCCGGACTTTTGGAAATGAACGGACTTGCCGATCATCGGAAAGTCTGTTCATTTAGAACGTAACTGCAGGTAGACGGGACTAGCAAAGGCAGTGAATGCCGCCGCGCTAGCCCCGTCACCTGGCATGGATTTAAAGGGAATCCCCACGCCGATCCAAATCCATCCCCCCCAAATCCATCTCAGACCCTAATCCGAGCACGCAGCCGGCCGGCCAGGAAAGGGGTGGGGACGAGCGAGCACCCCCCCTCCTGAGCCGTACCAGGCCGCGTGGCCTCAACATGGGGGGTGCCCTGGGGTGCCCCACCCCAAAAGCACCTTGTCCCCATGTTGATGAGGACAAGGGCCTCTTACCGACAACCCTGGCCGTTGGTTGTCGGCGTCTGCGGGCGGGGGGCTTATCGGAATCCGGGAAGAAGAAGAAGAAAAAGAAGAAGAAGGTGGCGGCGGCGCAGAAGGCGACGACAGCAGTAAGAACAGAAGAGACCCCGGAAGACCCCCGAAGGCGGATCGAGACCCCCAGACGACGGCGGCGACGAAGAAGAAAGCCAGGCTCCTCCGCTCGGTAAAAGAGCTAGGTAAAATAGCGGAGGAGTCCGGCGAGAAGACCCCCCCAAGACGGAAGAAGACCCCCGGAGCAGTGCAATAAAATATTTTAAAAAAATTGTGTGTTTTTTTTTATTTACACTTTACACCTTAGGTGAATGGGTAGGGGTACATCGTACCCCATACTCATTCACATAGGGTGGGGGGCCGGGATCTGGGGGCCTCCTTATTAAAGGGGGCTCCCGGATTCCGATAAGCTCCCCACCCGCAGACCCCGACAACCAACGGCCAGGGTTGTTGGGAAGAGGCCCTTGTCCTCATCAACATGGGGACAAGGTGCTTTGGGGTGGGGGGGCCGCACGGCCCCCCTTTCCCCAGGGCACCCCCCATGTTGAGGGCACGCGGCCTGGTACGGCTCAGGGGGGGGGGGGCGCTCGCTCATCCCCACCCCTTTCCTGGCCGGCCGGGCTGCGTGCTCGGATAAGGGTCTGAGATGGATTTGGGGGGGACCCCCATGCTGTTTTTTCGGCGTGGGGATTGCCTTTAAATCCATGCCAGGTGACGGGGCTAGCGCGGCGGCATTCACTGCCTTCGCTAGTCCCGTCTACCTGTAGTTACGTTCTAAATGAACGAACTTTGCTCCGTGTGTGGGCAAGTCCGTTCATTTTCAAAAGTCCCGCAGACTTTTTCCCGCGGATTGTCCGCCGGAGAAGTCCGGGCGTGTGTGGGCAAGTCACACGCTCGAAAAGTCCGGCGAAGCCCCGCTGGAAGGTCCAGCGGTTGTCCGCCGGACCTAGTCCGGCGGACATTCCCGCGGGAAAGTCAGAGCGTGTGTACGAGGCATAAGGAAAGGTTTTCCTATAAAGCTCTGGACCTACGAAGAGCCTGACAGAATGTGAGATGTAGAAATAATAAATGAAAACACTTTGGGAAACTTAAAAAATATATATATATATAAACTCGGTGTGTCAGAATGGGATTGGGGCTTTATTTACATACAAATTATACAGCGCAGGGAAGATTTATGCAGATTTAGGTATCAGTTCCTTGCACAGTAATTATATGTAGACAGTAAATAAATGACATTTTAATGAGACGATTCTGATACGACTTCTCTTTGATATCAATGTTCTTTCACACCCTGTTTACCACAATTTGTTTTTCCACCGTACTTCGCCGGGAAAGTTCGGGAACTGCAAGCTCCATGCAGAGAATGATGTATGTGTTGGATTAAAGCTGTACTCTGAGCAGATATTAAAGAAAATAAATAAATACAGCTCTGTAATCAATAATACATGCAATGTCAGTACCCTAACGTGACCTGGTATCGGCCTCTTGCAATCGTCTGTACAGCAGGACTGGAGTGTGACAGGAAGAAGCAGCACAAGAAGCCAATCAGTTCATTAGCTGACAAGAAACACGTTTATAGGAGGAAAGAGCAGTGTGACAGAGATAAGAGCTCATCACTGTGCAGCTTCTCCTTACACTGTCCAGTCATAGGCTGGGGGGCGGGTCTGGTCTAGGAAGACTTGTGCTCAGGGGAAGTGGGTTGAATTATGTTGGCCACCAGACTGAGGACATCTAGTGGCAGAAAAAAGTACTGTGGTTGAAAGTGAATATTGAAGCAAAAGCTGATTTTGTTATTGTGACAAACCCAACCAGGACAGGGTCTTTTGGAGGGGACTAGGGTCTAGCCTTCTACCCAATGATTATGGCCCATGGAGGAGACCAAGGTTTTTTGTTGGCTTCTCCCGAGCGTGGAAAAGAGCTCTGATCTCAAGGAGAGAGAGCAGATCATTCTCTAATGATGAACAACAACGTGATTAACGCTGAGACCGAAGCTTGGATTAATTCTCTGAATAAAGACAATAAAGCTTCCCTCCTGGGATGGATGGAAAGGTGTGATATTAATCTTGTACAGGTGGACGATCAGAGGAAATATGGCGGCCCTCCTACAGACTGGGTTGGAGAAGCCCCTCCACTTGGGACAGAAATATTTATCAAAAATCTCCCTCAATAAATCTATATAGATAAATGAAATTCCACTTTTTCAGACTGCTGGAACATTGTATGAGTTTTGTCTTATGATGACTTGTCTAGTGGACGGGTTACACAAGTGAAAGCTGGTTAATGAGATTTGGACACCCCTGGGTCTTCTTTCTGGGGAACTGGTGCCAAATTGTCTGGGTGGGCAGTGACCTGAGACATCTAGGCGTGTCTAGGGGTCTAGTTGTTCATCAGCTTGCTGTTTAAATAAGATCACTGTTTATGTTGGCTGTTCATTAGATGTACTGATATTACTGTTTACAGTTTGCATTGTTTAGGATAATGTGATCAAGCTCTTACTTGATTTTGTGTGGTATATATTCTGTGTGAATTTACAATAAAGTCCGTTCCAGTTTGCAACTAAGCCAGTGTCGTCTAGTTCTTAGGTGCAATGCTCAACTATAATATATGGTTCAAGAGTGGAGGAAGCTGTATCTTGGCAGAGGCACCCAGGCTGGGTGTCAGGCGATCCATCACAGTTATATTATATGTTATTTTTGGATGGCATTAGCAAACCTCTCATGATAGCAGGACTGTTTTTTTTTTTTTTTTTTTTGCTGTTATCAGTTGCATGGCTGTGATTCTAACCCACTGTTACGGATTCCCTAAGTTACTGAACAGGAACAAAAGGCAGATCAGGAAGGTCAGGGTAAAGTTAGGAGTCAACCTTATGCTTCAACTGCGTCACTGACACAAAGTATTGGCACAAGAGGGTCACTTTGAGAGCCAGTAAAATTGCATTTGTAGATGGAAGGCTCATCAATGGCAGCCTCCAACTAGGTACAATTGTGTTTGTGCGCAGTGTCTCTGGCAGGGGAGAGACATACGAGATGAGATCACCCCACTGTGATGAGTAAAGGGTCTGGGGCTTTGGTGAGGACTTATGGTAGGTAGGTTTACTACACATTGGCTGCCTAAGCTAAGCCAACCAAGAGAAAGTCCCATCTCCCATTATCTGCCCCCTCACTCTCTCTCTGTCTCCCACTCTATCTCCCCCCTCTCTCTCAGTGTCTCTCTCTCGCTCTCGCTCTCTCTCTCTCTCCGCCCTCTCCCTCTAACCCCCCCCCCCCCCCCCCCCCCCCCCCTCTCCCTCTATCTCCCCCTCTCTCTCAGCCCTCTCCCCCCCTCTCTCCTCCTCTTCCTCTATCCCCCCTCTCTCCTCCTCTTCCTCTATCCCCCCTCTCTCTGTCTGCCTTTCTCTCTGTGTCTGTCTGTCTGTCTCTCTCTCCCCCCTCTCCCTCTATCCCCTCTCTCTTGCTCTCTCTCTCTCCCCCTCTACCCTCTCTCCCCCTCTACCCTCTCTCTCTCTCTCCCCCTACCCCCTCTCTCTCTCTCCCTCTACCCCCTCTCTCTCTCCCTCTACCCCCTCTCTCGCTCTCTCCCTCTACCCCCCCCCTCTCTCTCTCTCTCCCTCTACCCCTTCTCTATCTCTACCCCCCTCTCTGTCTACCCCCCTCTCTCTCTCTACCCCCCCTCTCTCTCTCTACTCCTCTCTCTCTCTCTCTCTACCCCTCTCTCTCTCTCTCTCTCTCTCTCATATTTCTCTGTAATTTCTCTTGCTTTTCTCTCTTTAGTATCTCTCTCTGTCTTCTTTCACTCTAATATCTCTCTTTGTAATTTATCTCTCTCCCCCTCTCATCTCTCTTACTTTACTGTATATATTTATAGAAAGAATATATGGCTTTTTATTTTTTATCATCATACATACACAAGAACATTTTAGTAGTTGTTTTTTTAGTGTGAGGCAAGGTTAGAAACGTAACAGAGAACAGTCAGGGGCGCTCCGGACCCCCTGCTGTAAGCCCCTCTGTACAGCAATGTGAACCTAGCCTTAAAGTTTTTATTGCTCTCTGTGTCTTTTTGTCTCCCTTACAGCCCACATCGGGGTGTCACAAGGACAGGAAGTGAAGGACAATCTCCCCAATGGGGTCAAAGACAGAAATAAAAAACGCTCTGTAAAACGTACCCATTCCTAATTTCATTAAACATTAAAAACAATGTCTGGAGTCAAGCTTTAAATACTTTATGCTTCGTAATATCCTGTTCTGTCATTATTCTTCATGATAATGCAGGATTCTGCCGTTATCAGTCTCCAGGCTGACGGATCTAAAAGTAACAGAGTCTGGATTTTCTTTATTTCAATTACTAAATGTTTTCTTATTCTAGTCTGATGTGTAATACAACAAGTTCTCCTTAGGGGGCACCAGAGAACCAGCTGAGTAGAAGACACAATGCTGTAGAAGCTTCAGTATGAAATACATGAGTCCCCATCAGGGATTTGGCCAGGAGAACTCAGCACAGATTAAACGAAATCAGCCATATTGTAGATGAGCCGTCTCTGGACTACAGCAGTCAACAAATATGTTCCTTTTTAAATTTATTATATTCAACATTATTCATTTTTTTGGAAAGCAAGGAACCAATAGACAGCCCATTTAATTAGTGAAACCATACCCATAGCCGATCGATTTTTTTTATAAGATCTGCTCAGGTCATATTAGCGCTGATGGCCACTTATGGAGGCCATACACACTACAATAAACGATCACATTTTTTTCAGATCGATCTCTTCAAATAGTAAATAACCAATCGACAGTTGGCAACTCAATTGATCGCTATGCCACATACAGAGAAGTGGAATTTGATCAATAGTTGGAAGATATGTTTTTGAAAAATATCTAGTTCTGTTTCCACTATGCAACCTGATAATCTGATCGATTGAAACCCAATTACATTTATGACCAAAACTTCTCTGTTCTGCTGATTGATGCAAAGCGATCAATCATTTTCTGCCCCTGGTTGATTGAATCAGTTTGATCAAATCCTGTCTAAATCAATTGAAATAGAAAGTTATGGCTATTCGATCAGTTTCAGATTCGATTTTTTTTTTTTTGATCAAATTGTACATTGATTGGATAAGATATTTGAAGTGTGTATGGCCTCTATTAGAGATCTACATTCTCTGTACTAACATTCCAACGACCTTCTACTGGTCTAAAGCCAGCTGCAGATTGGTCGATTCTGGCAGATATTCAGGACCAGAGTGTTCCCATCACTATGAAGTGTAATCCTTTAGAGGTTCAGTTATTGCTAGGGGTTTGAGTGAGGGTCCATTTACACTGTTAGGATATAAAACTGTTGGCGCTATATAAATCCTATATAATAATACTAATAATAATAATACTACTAATAATAATACTACTAATAATAATAATAATACTAATAATAATAATACTACTAATACTACTACTACTACTAATAATAATAATAATAATAATACTACTAATAATATTATTAGTAGTAGTATTATTATTATTATTAGTAGTAGTAGTAATAATAATAATACTAATAATAATACTACTACTAATAATAATAATAATACTAATAATAATAATACTAATACTAATAATACTAATAATAATAATACTAATAATACTAATAATAATTTAAAGCTGCAACACACTAAAACACTATGTGTCAGACTATATGTCTGACTTCCCCATAATAACAACCGTGTATGTTCTTATCTCCATTTATCTGCATTTTACAAAATATGACGTGTTAATTTTTTCTGCTAGAGGGGTGTTTTTCAAAGTGAATTCTCACAAACTAAAGCGGAGGGCCACCCTAAAAAAAAAAAGTGCATTAAAATGCTCCTAAAAATGTGGGAAAAAAAAAGAAAAAAAAAATAAGTTTTACTTACCAGAAATGGCTGTTGCTAGGCTAATCGTCCTAATCTGCCACTTCCTACACTGCAGTGATTTTCAGTCTTCTCCTCCTCGCATTGTCTTCTGGGGAATGGGGCGCGCTGTGTTCTGGGAACTGTGTGTGTCCCAGAACACAGCCGGCCATTCACAAAGCTCCACGCGACTCGCGAATGCGCAGTAGGAAACGGGCAGTAAAGGCGCAAGGCTCCACTGCCTGTTTCCCTTACTTCAAATGGCGGCGCCAGGACCCAATCCGATGGACGAATCGGCCTCGGGCGGCCGACATCGCGGGCACCCTGGACAGGTAAGTGTGCTAATTAAAACAAAAGTCAGCAGCTACAGTGTTTGTAGCTGCTGACTTTTAATAATTTCTTTTTTGAACCGGACCTCCTTAAATCATGGAGACATGGATGGAGTTTGCTTTGAATATTAAAAATGGATTCAATTTTTTTTTTTAGTTTGTGGTGCTCAGATACAATTAAGTTCCGCTTTAACCCTACTAACTCCACAATTTAAATAAAAAAATAAACGCATTGAAAACATGCGTTAATGAGCATCAAAGCGCATGCCAATGCATGAAGGAAACACACTTTGACTCCTGACAATGCACCTGCTTAACACTACAGAAAAAACACACTACTACACCCCCAAGAATGATGTATTGTAAAGTGCACAGTCTATTTGCCTCCAGTAAATCAACCCCACAGTGCTCTTAACTGAGACAAGTACACACTATAGAGAGATATGCTTTTGTAGCACCCTGGAGTTTAGGCAGGGTTGCTCCTCAAAAATGTACTTGCCAGGAATAGTCTTCTTGACTAATTGTTAGAGATTTCTCCCTAAGTTTGACCAGTATGACCTTGTTGCACCTTTCTCTCCTACCACTAGGTGGCCGGGTACCTGGTAGCATTAGATACCAGAAGGGCACTGCAAGATCAGATTATGGGTATATGGGGTATCCCAGCTAATGGGCAGGGGTTTTCTTAAATTCCTTGGCCTGCTGGGAGAACCTATCTATTCGGGTGGAGTCAGGTGATCTATGTTCTGTGCGTAGACGTGTGTCTTATTGCGCGGGCTGCTAGACCAGAGATTGGGCCTACCCCGGGCACATCTGGCTGCTAGGCTGTCTGAGGGCCTATCCAGAAGCAAGAGAGCAGCGCAGGGTTGGGATTGCGGCTTGCAGTCCAACCACAAGTGACAGTTCTGCCGGCCGAAGAGCCTGTCGTGGTCGGAGGTAGAGGGGAAGCTGTCGCCACTAAGGGACCAAACGCCTTATTACCAGGGACCACCGTGAGTAGCTGAAGCAAGTACCGGAGCAGTTTTCTCACCCACCGGGTACAGTGTAGAATCTGGAAACTTCAGTGAGTATCAAGCCAGGGATCCAGCCAGCAGAGGTGACGCTTGCAGAGCAGCCTTGTGTGTCAAGCCAGGGACCGAGCAGGCCAGTGGGGTGAAGCTTGAGAGGTATCTTTAGTGCCAAGCTAGGGACCCAGCAGAGAGGCGGGGTGACGCTTGAGGAAGATACCACCGTGAAGATTGGAGGGGCTCAAGGGATTCAGTGACAGTGAATCATCTAGTCTAGTGAGAGAGACTGGGAGCTCAATGAGCTAAAGAACTATAAGAAGTGATTGTAGCGGAAGTGAAAGAACTGTTAAGCTTTGTGTTAGGAACTGTTAAAGACTGTTGCCATAGGAGACAGCATTCCTAACATGCAGATGTTGCGTCTTGCTGGATGATTTTCCCTGCATGGTTGTCCTCCTGTTGAAGTCTCAGAGTCTACTAACTGAACTTGCAGTTACCTAAGGGTGTCCTGGCCCAACCCTCTCTCCCCCAAAAAGTTTGTTTAGAGAAATAAACTCTCTTTTGCATTCAAGAAGTGTTTGGCGCCCAATGAATCTAACTGCTTTGCACCCACCTTGCCTTACAACCCATCACATACAGAAGGATGTCAGCTATCTCTGGCCCTGGAGGTGCTCATTAGACCGAAGGAGGCTGGGGACCTTGCTACACTTTGTTCCTTACTTTATGTCTGAGGTTTACAACCATTTTATGCGTTAAAGCGGAATTCCACTCAAAAGTCCGCGCCCCGTCTCCCGGAAGTTCGGCCCCTTCCTCCACTGCCAGACCAATTAGAAAGTGCAGTGTGCTCGGCGCATGCGCAGTAGGGAAACGGCTGTGAATCTGAAAGGCTTTACTGCCAGGTTCCCTTACCAGGAATGGCGGCGGCTGCACCCGACAACCGACCTGGCTGGGTTGCCGACATCGTGGACTCCCTGGACAGGTAAGTGTCCTAATATTAAAAGTCAGCAGCTGCAGTGTAGCTGCGGAATTGTTTGTGTGGGGGAGGGGGGGGCTGGACCTCCTCTTTAAGAATAGGCAGAGGTTGATAGTTAGGCCCCATTCACATACATGCATTTGAGTATGTTGTTGAGTTATGGTAGTTCATTCATTTGAATAGGCTTCCAATGCACCTCCAACGGACCAGAAAATGCACTTGCACTATTTTTTTCCAATGTAGCGAACCACAGTTAGGGCTCATTCACACTTGCGGGGCCCTCTGAAGAGTGATCTGCTTTCAAATCTTTCTTCAGAGAGCATTTGACAAGAAGCAAGGAGGCATTGTATTGTCGTCTTACCGCTTGCTTTAACCCCTTGATCAGCGCACTAGGGCGACGGTTTGCGGAGTACTTGCAGAGTGGCCCCATTCACCTGAATGGGTCGCATTTGCTGAGTGCCGAAAGTAACAGGGGTATACTTCCTGACGTATTGGCAAAGCATTGCAGCTACGGCATGTGTACAGGGCAGCCATCAGGGGGGGACAGCCTATACACATGTAAGGGGCCCGGGTGTCCCGAGGGGCCCAGACCCCAACCAACGAGTTTTTGCTGCTTTAGTAACTAGCAATTTCTAAAGCAGGGTGGCCACAGAGTGAGCCTATGCAGCTCACTTAGGTCCAGCTGCAGGGAGAAGGTGGAATAATATCATCTGCACTCTGCCTCTCCCTGCAGACCAGATGCTGGTTTGGGCACCATGCCAGTTGTAGTTCAGCCGTGTTGAAGAGCTGCACTGTGTGTAGCCTGCAGGACTGCTCAGTGCTCAGTGTGGACTGGTCTGGAGACAAGTTGTTAGACACCACAATGGTAAATTGATTAACAAGGTTGCTGGATGTGGGCCTGTGCTGTGACTGTCTCTTTGTTGGATTGGGATGTCCCTTTGCTGAATATATGAGGATGTCTCTTTGCTGGATGGGGCTGTCTCATTTCTGAATATATGAGGATGTCTCTTTGCTGGATGGGGATGTCTCATTTCTGAATATATGGGGATGTCTCTTTGCTGGATGGTGATGTCTCATTTCTGAATATATGGGGATGTCTCTTTGCTGAATATATGGGGCTCTCTCTTTTCTGGATTTGGATGTCTCTTTGCTGGGTTGGGCAATCTCTTTGCTGAATATATGCGGATGTCTCTTTTAATGGATTGGATCTATTATCATATAGTAAGTTGTAAGAGTTTTAAAACAAAAGTGGGTGCACTGAAGGACTCAGTGGGATGGCCAGTGGGTGGATTCAGTGGGACGGACAGTGGGTGGATTCAGTGGGACGGACAGTGGGTGGATTCAGTGGGACGATCAGTGGGTGAGCCCTGGGGAATGTTAGTGGTCAGGCTCGGGGGGGCCCAGGCCTAAAGCTGTGTAAAGGGCTCCAAAATTTCTGGTGTCTGCCCTGTACATGTACACTCTTGGCTGCTGCCTCTCCAGTTAAAGGGGGTAGCAGTTGTAGGCAGTAAAAGCGGGGCTCAATTGGGTTTTTACGCCCCCCCCACCCCACATGTGAACGAGCCCTTTAATGCCTTGGGCTGCAATCCAAAATGAATGGCAACGCAGAGTACTAACACATGCATGGTGTGGTAGTGTACATTGGTATAACAGGGGTTAATAATTCCTAGGACAGATCTGGCTTCCTTATTAGTCATCCTATATGAGAAGTCTGTAAATGGTAAACTTTCCAGCCTCCTGTAGCCTAAAATGGCCGATTAGTTTAGGAATATAAGCTATCCAGAAGTGTAGATATCTCATTGTTTGTGCAGGTACAAAGACCACTAAATGCCCTCATCAGCTCTTCCATGCCACATTGTGGGGGTTCCGGCTTCTAGCGGTGACATACCCGGTGATCAGTGTACGGGGCTTCCACGGTGTATCATATCACATCCTGAATGTGGCTTGTTTGTTGGTAGATCTGACCTATATACCGGTCTCCTCCTCTGACAGTGCCGGAGTCATTCCAATCCTTGGGGACTCGGGATTCCCCATCTGGGGGTTGGATGAGTTACCAGATGCTGCTGTAGTGCAGACCTTAAAGGGGAATAAAATGAGCTATGAGGTTATGGAGCTAATAGATGAATGTAATAAATCTGCAGAGATGAAGTCTCACACTGTGAGGTTAGAAATCTCGTCATCTCTCCAATTGGATGAACATTTCTATTATTAAAAACAGAAGTAAACCTTGAAAGCAAAAATGTGGGTAAAAGTGAAATTTTAGGCAGCCCATAGTAAAGAAGAAAATTTATTGTATTGTTTTAAAAAAGATTTGGCATTATCAAAAGCCAATATCAAAGAAAAACAGCTTCACAAAAATCGGCCAACAACAAGTCACAATGGTGAATGAGATATATCATGAGATATTCACCGTTGTGACTTGTTGTTGGCCAATTTTTGTGAAGCTGTTTTTCTTTGATATTGGCTTTTGATTATGCCAAATCTGTTTTAAAATAATATAATACATTTTCTACTTTTGACACTCTTATGCCACGTATACACGATCGGAAATTCTGCCAGCAAAAGTCAGATTAGAGCTTTTGGTCGGAAAATGAGGCTGTGTGTATGCTCCATCGGACTTTTGCTGGCCGAATTCTCAATTTCTCAATTTTTCGGTCGGAAAAAGTTCCGATCGGAAATTCCGATCATCTGTATCAATTCCGACGCGCAAAATTCCTACGCATGCTCGGAAACAATTTGACGCAGGGTCAGAAGCATTGAACTTAATTTTCTCGGCTCGTCGTAGTGTTGTACGTCACCGTTTCCTTGACGGTTGAAAGTGCAGAGATATTTTGTGTGACCGTGTGTATGCAAGCCAAGCTTGAGCGGAATTCCGTCGGAAAAACCATCCAAGATTTTGTTGATACGTTTGCTAGTAGGTGTCCTTCATTCCCATCTCAAAATGTTGGGAGGTATGTCACTAGTTGAAGTGGACAATATGTGCCAAGCCTGCACTTTTGTTTTCTTTAAGTCCATAGCAGCGGCATTTTATTTTGTTCAATCCTCTCCTATGAGCCTCTGTATTCTGACAGCGGTGACACTGCGTTGTTGATTGAGCAGGGAAAATATATTCACGTGGTTGCACACAAAAAAAGTACAGGGTGTACACATGGTCCTCCTTCGAAGAGGACCTTATCATTGATCCCACAGGGCGAAGACTCCTGCAGGGGAATAGGGTACTCGTTGGTCCACCCAGCCAAAACCAGGTGGACCCCATTCTTTGGCAAGATCCACCCATATACTAGGTGGGTCTCTCCCAAAGGGACACCCCAATGGAGAGGAGGAGAACCTGACCAAAAAAGCCAAGTTGATTGGTAGATCAACTTCTGTACAACCAAAGTGCCTATACATGGATCAAAATTCAGCTGGTCCCTGCTGAACAGCCCAAACTTCCATCCATGTATGGCCAGCTTAAAGCCGTATTAGACCCAAAACCAAAAATGTAATATGTTGCAGCTTACCAGTAATTAGATGTGGTGGCTGCATTCATTTTCTTTTCTTTGGCCCCCCCCCCCCCCCTCCTTTGTTTTGACCTGGTGACCTGGCCAGTAACACACCTCCTGTATTAGAGTAATTCCACTCTGGAAGAAATAGACCAGGGGGCACAGCAGACAGCAACATAGTCAGTCTGGGGAGAGGGGTGTGTTAGATATACTAGAACAGTGGTCTCCAAACTGCGGCCCGGGGGCCAGATGTGGCCCTTTGCTTGCTTTTATCTGGTCCTTGAGGCACTATTCCACCAACTGACACCAGTGATGGGGCACCATTCCCCCTACTGACATCAATAATGTGGCACCATTTCCCCTACTAACACCAATGATGGGGCACCATTCCCCCTACTGACACCAATGATGGGGCACTATTCCCCATGCTGGCACCAATTTCCAGCCTCTGGCATTGGCAACATTGAATAATACACGCTTGAATCCAGAATGAGATTTTATCGAATCACTGCTTAAACAAACAGGAAGATATTACTACACCACTATTGTAGACTGGACATTTACACAACCATTAGTGGAGATGGTGACTGAATAGTGGGCTTGTCATGAAGACCAATTATGAATGCTTTTTCTGGTTTGGGTCACAGACCTGATCCATTACTGATCAACTGAAAGAGCGCACTTTGCTGGTTTGGTTTACAGACCTGATCCACCGTTGATCACCTGAAAGAAGCAGAGGACAGTTGCCCGTTGTCCTGGGTCTCAAACCTTTGAACGCTCCTAATGTGTTGTTGATGCAACCTCTAAATGCACAATGGCCATCCCAACGAGAAGATCAGAACTCTCTTTTTTAAGGATAGACAGTGTCCTCTTTCTCCTCTTTACATTTATGCTGCATTGTTACCAGGCTGGTTGGAACATCACAATCTGTACCTTTCCACCAACAATGGATTTCCAGCCTCTGGCATTGGCAACATTGAATAATACACGCTTGGATTTAGAATGAGATTTTATCGAGCCACTGCTTAAACAAACAGGAAGATATTACTAGACCACTATTATAGATTGGACATTTACAAAGCCATCAGCGTTGACTTATTAGCAGGCTCGTCATGGAGACGAATTATGGGTATATGATAATGCGCACATGATATATGACAGGAAGCTGACCGAGACCAGACTTAAATATGACAGTAAATGGATTGAAAACATTTGGGTATAGATGATGTTAAATGAATCTCCAGAGGACCACCAGGAAGGAAAAAAAAACAAAACAGGACAAAGATTGTTCCGCGTTCAAACCGATCCTAAGAAACCAATAATGTAGAGTATTGATCGAAGGACTCGCGGCAGCTTTGTATGAGATTCCGATAGCAGCGATAATAGAGACTGGCTTTGCTGCCACAATAAAGCTGTTAGCCTCTTACTTAATTTAAATATATCTCCAAGTAATATAAGTCATAAAATAAGATTTAGGTGGCATGCAGCTGATAGGCATTAGGTAATGCACATCGGAGGGGAGAAAAAAAAAAAACCTCTCAGACTTGTGCAGAAGGATCGATAGCACAGGCTACCTGCACTTATATTGCTATTAATTTACAAAATGCTTTCTTATAGCTTTCTCTACAGGGGAAGGACAGTGGAACATCTTAGTAGTGAAGATGAACGCCTTTTGCCGGAGGGCCTTTGAGGTGCTTATATCGAGTCATGGCCTTAAATGAAGAACATTAACTTAAAGCTGAACTCCAGCCATCTCTTGCACAGTTGTACAACTCTCCTATACTGAAAATGCGTAGATGTCACTACACACTGTGAGCTTATCAATAGTGTGCATTATGCCACGTACACACGATCGGACTATCCGGCGGACTTGGTCCGGCGGACCAGAGTCGCCAGACAATCCGCCCTTTTTCTTCCCAAAAGTCCGGCGGACTTAGAAAGGAGTCTTGACTCAAAATTGTCCGGCGGACTCGGCAGTCTGGCGGACAATCCGCCCGTCTGTGTGCTAGTCCGGCGGACTTTTGAAATTAACGGACTTGCCCACACACGTAGCGAAGGAAGTCAATGTCGCCGCCTCCATTGGCGAGATTGACACCTTGCTAGCCCCGTCACCTGGTATGGATTTAAAGGGGAACCCCTACGCCGAAAAAACGGCATGGGGGTCCACCCAAAGTCCATACCAGACCCTTATCCGAGCACACAGCCCGGCGCGACTTATATAGGGATAAGGGGCGGGGTCACTGGGTGATGTCACACAGTGACCCCACCCCTTATGATGTCACAGTCCCAGCATCCCCTGGGAACGCGTCCCTGGCATTGCGACTGGAGAGAGCGTTGTGTCAACATTGGAAGGAAGAAGAAGAAAAGAAGAAGAAGAAGGCGGCCACAGCGACAGCGACAAACCAGAAGACCGGGCCAACGCTAGTAAAAGAGCTGCAAGAAGATAGCGGAGGCCCGGCAGAAGAAACGAAGAGCGGGACAAGACCCCCGAAGTCGGAAGAAGACCCCCGGACGACGGCGATGAAAGGAGAAAGCTGGGCTCATCTGCTAGTAAAAGAGCGGTAAAAGACCAGAAGATATCGGAGGAGGCCGGCGAGAAAACCCCCGAAGTCGGAAGAAGACCCCCGTCGCTGTCTAATGAACTACTTTAAAAACATGTGTTGTGTTTTTTTTTTATTAATACTTTTTCCCTCAGGTGAATGGGTAGGGGCACCATGTACCCCATACTCATTCACATGGGGGGGTGGGGGGCCCCCTTATTAAAGGGATTCTGATAAGCAAACCCCAACTACCAATGGCCAGGGTTGTCGGGAAGAGGCCCTTGTCCTCATCAACATGGGGACAAGGTGCTTTGGGGTGGGGGGGCCGCAGCTGCAGAAAGTTAGATGGAACCCGCTTAATTTCCTGGCTGGAGGACTTACTGGCCTGCCCCTTTCATGCATTGGATTTCAGTTCTCTCAATCATGGAGGCTCAGCGACACATGCAGGTATTACCTAAAGTGGTCTGCAAGAAAACGCAGGGTGCCAAAGAACACCCACTTCTCCAGACTGACACCAACTCATCAAGACATTTTGATATTTGCATAACTCCCCCACAGTTTTCATTATGGCTGTGAGCTTATTAGAGGAGTAGTGATGTAGGGTGTTGTGATGTCTTCAGGAAGCTATATACAACTACCTGGTGGCCCCTCCCAGCAGCATACGTCCCAACTTTTTGAGATGGGAATTAAGGACACCCAGCAGCAAAAGTAGGCAGGCATAGGACACACCCCTTGCCACGCCTCCTTAAAGGAGAATTGTAAAAAAAAACAAGATTGGTTAAACCCACAAGTGCTTTTTTTTACCACTTCTATTCCTTTATATTGGCTTTTGGAATTTACAAATGCAGCAATTTAGAAATCTGATGAAAGGTTTAGCACTCTGAAACACTTTTTGATAGATAAAAAGTGCATTTTATATACATCTATAAAGATCAGACCAAAATGAGGGACAAATGAGGAGGAATGAGGGACAGAGGGACATTGCTCTTCCAGTACCCTCTATGGACGTCGAATGATGGACTTGGGAGCATTTGTGCAAGGTAAACCCCTGGGAGAGCGCTTCTCCCAGGGGGATATCTGATGTAGGGAGGAGCCGCGAGAGCCGCCGAGGGACCCCAGATGAGGATGTTCGGGGCCACTCTGTGCAAAACGAGCTGCACAGTAGAGGAAAGTATGATATGTTTGTTATTTAAAAAAAAAAACTAACCCTAATGCCGCGTACACACGAAGGGACTATCCCGCGGGATTATCCGCTGGACCGAAGTCCAGCGGATAATCCCCTCGTGTGTGGGCGCCGGCGGACTTTTTTTGGCCAAAGTACGGCGGACTAAAGTTTCAGGTTTTGTTCTCAAATTATCCGCTGGACTTGGCAGTCCAGCGGATAATCCGGTCGTGTGTAGTATGGTCCGGCGTACCAAAAAGGACGCATGCTCAGTAGCTATTATGTCACGGACTCGCTCGGTCTGGTAAAACTAGCCTTCGTTTTGAAGCTCGCACAATCGTCACGCTGCTGAATTTTTTTGTTTTTTATTTTCTGACAGCGGGATTTGTATGTTATCGTACTTGAAGAATGATTTTGCCTTGCTGCTTGTATATTCATGCAGAGTACTCCCGAACGTTTTTTCTTCAGCATTCTATAGTGAAGTTATATATTTGTATATATATATATATATATATCTATATCTATATCACTATCTCTATATATATATATATATATATATATATATATATATATATATATATATATATAGATATAGATATAGATATAGATATAGATATAGATATCCAAATCACCAAATGAAAAATATATCTATATTTCTCAATAAGCCCAAAAAAATATATATCGATATCTACATATATATATATATATATATTAATATATATAGATATATAGATCTATACGTGTATAAAAAAAAATATATATATATATATATATATATATATATATATATATATATATATATATATATTATATATGTACATATATCTCTATATAGATATTTTTTATTATTTGTTGGTTATCAAAAGGATTAGTTATTACACATGATACAATTGTGGAGTCAGCAGAGCTTGCCCTTAATTCAGATCTTAACCCTCACCTTTCCAGCGACTGCACTTGCAGTTCCATTGAAGTTGCACTTTACACTTGTATTGTCAAATGAATGTTTAGACATGTACCTGCCTACTCCTAAAGAAACTATGTTTTTGAATAACAAGCACGTATATCATTATTTGATGAAAATTAAATGACCATTTATTCTGGTTAAAACAAACAAGGCAAAACAAAATAGGAAGGCAACACTGGAGCCACTTGTAGATTTTGTGAAGACTTTTTGCCCCAACGGCAGACACCAAGTTTGTGAAGCCAAAAATTAAGCTTGGGCACATTTCATCCAATATAGGGAGCACAAGAAGATTGACCAGGAATCAGACAGACCAGGAACAGCAGCAGATGACATCTATGTCCCCAAGCTGTGGCACTACAACAGCCTGTGTCTTCTGTGAGACCAGACTGAAGCCAGGCAATCACTTCCGACTCTTCCCACCACGCTGCCCTGCACTCTTCCCTGCAGTCTTCCCTGCACGCTTCCTTGGAGGCTGACTTGTGGTAGGAGGAGGAGTAGGAGGAGGAGGAGGAGGAGAAGAAGGAAGACGAGGAGGAGGAGGAGGAGAAGTTGGTGTCTGGCCTTCATGGGTCAGGCGGGTGGATTCTCGTAATTCACCCCTCAAACCCCCCCTAATTGCCTCAGAAATGAGGCCCTCACACAGGTGCCGTTGGCCCCTCTCCATTTCCAGCAACCTGCTGGACAAGTAGCTGGCATAGGCCTCTTCTGGAAGGGGGGGTTTGTCGAGAATCGCACTCGCCTTCCGAATCAGTTGGAGTGATTCCTCCTCAACAATGGTCATCCTCCTGGGCCTTCTTGGGGGTAAGGGCAGGGGTGGAGGTAGACTTCTTAATTGGGTCTGGCTGTCACTCTGGCTCGTGCTGGGCCCAGCCACCTCCTGGCTCTCGCTGGTCATGTCCTCCTCCTCCATACCACTTGTCCCGGCATCATCCTGGGTCAGCTCATCCTGTGTGCAAATAAAAACAAAAATCAAACACCTGTTTTGTGGTTTCTGGCCTCCTCAATCATCCAATTGTAAACTTAGGAACGACCATCTAAATTTTCCAAAAGATCCAAAAGGCTATCATTTGGACCCCTGCATTTTCCAAGCAGATCACCAATGTTGTCTAACGCTTTTTTTGCCACTACTGGATGTATGTATACACTATATATGTATCGATATGTTGCACCAACACTTTTTAGAAGTGTGCTGAATTTTTGTCAGTTTTTTTCACAATTCTGAGTTCAGGGTGTTAATTGTTTCACATTTTAACGTTTACAGCATTAATATTCACACAATCACAATTTAGGCTACTAAATATATACCTGGCTCCAGCTGGGCGCATCAGCCTGCTCCAAGGTGGAGGGGTCTTCTCCTTCCGTGGAAGCCTCAGCTGGGGTGGAGGGAAGAGTGGAGGGAAGAGTGGAGGGAAGGGTGGAGGGAAGAGTGGACAGTGATTGCCTGGGTTCCATCTGGTCACCTATAAAAGTCAGTTGGTTGTAGTACCACAGCTTGGGTACATAAACATTCTCTGCTGCTGCTCCTGATCTGACTGATTCCTCAATCTTCTTGCGCTCCCGCTTGTACATGTGCCTTAAACTTGCAATTCTGGCTTCCACAAACTTGGTGTTTGCGTTGGGGACTTGAGTCTTCACAAAAGCCACAAGTGGCCCCAGTGTTGCCTTCCGGACATCCCTATTGCCATATAAAGGGTTCTTGAGCTGCCACAGGTTGGTATTTTTTCTGTACAGGGCAATGAATTCGGACATGAACTGCTGGTCCTTGAATGGATTCAACTGGGGTGCTGACATGTTTGTTTCTGTTTTGTTAGTAATGGCAATACAAAAGACCAAAAACACAAATGTTACTTAAAACGCACAACCAGTTTTTCATACCAAACATTACACAACACACCCACACACAGGCAGCAACCCCTACACACAGGCAGCAACCCCTACACACAGGCAGCAACCCCTACACACAGGCAGCAACCCCTACACACAGGCAGCAACCCCTACACACAGGCAGCAACACATCCACACAGGCAGCAACCCCTACACACAGGCAGCAACCCCTACACACAGGCAGCAACACATCCACACAGGCAGCAACCCCTACACACAGGCAGCAACCCCTACACACAGGCAGCAACCCCCTACACACAGGCAGCAACCCCTACACACAGGCAGCAACACACACATATCCTTAAAAAATGCTGGCCCAAAACCCAAAAAAAACACAGTAATGCATCCTAGAAAACACTTACCTTCGTACAGAGCGCTCGCTACTTCCGTTCGGGAACACGTGGGCCCCTCAAACAGCCTTATATACACTGCGCACGCGTCGAAGTCCGCCTGCGTCCTCCGCGTCGCCTGCCCATGACGTTCCTCCTGACGATTATTCCCCGCCCCGCTTCCCCTCGTTGCATTGTTGGTGAATAAATTCATGAATATGGCGGACACATTCTCAGCCAGTAGCGCGGAGGAAAGCCAAGAAGCCAACACATCTGCATCCAGCAGCAGATATAAGGCCACCAATATGGCCTTTGAAGAGATGGTGGAGATGGTGGACATCCTCCAAAGGGAAGATTACGACGGGGAAAATGGCCCGTACCCTCGTCCCAACTTGCGCAAGGACAAGATTCTCACTACAATCGTCAGCACCCTGGAGCAGAAATTCGGCGTACGAAGGGGCAAGGATCAACTGCGCAAGCGATGGTCCGACATCAAATCCAGGGAGCACGATCAGTACAGGAGAATTCGAAAAGCCATCAAAAAAAGTAAGTCAAGCACGTGCGCTACTATGGTTATACTTGATATGTCTAATCTTGCGCAGATGTAATTACCATTCGTACGTGAAACTTGCGCAGATGTAATTACCATTCGTCCGTGAAACTTGCGCAGATGTAATTACCATTCGTACGTGAAACTTGCGCAGATGTAATAACCATTCGTACCTGAAACTTGCGCAGATGTAATTACCATTCGTACCTGAAACTTGCGCAGATGTAATTACCATTCGTACCTGAAACTTGCGCAGATGTAATTACCATTCGTCCGTGAAACTTGCGCAGATGTAATTACCATTCGTCCGTGAAACTTGCGCAGATGTAATTACCATTCGTACGTGAAACTTGCGCAGATGTAATTACCATTCGTACCTGAAACTTGCGCAGATGTAATTACCATTCGTACGTGAAACTTGCGCAGATGTAATTACCATTCGTACCTGAAACTTGCGCAGATGTAATTACCATTCGTACCTGAAACTTGCGCAGATGTAATTACCATTCGTACCTGAAACTTGCGCAGATGTAATTACCATTCGTCCGTGAAACTTGCGCAGATGTAATTACCATTCGTCCGTGAAACTTGCGCAGATGTAATTACCATTCGTACGTGAAACTTGCGCAGATGTAATTACCATTCGTACCTGAAACTTGCGCAGATGTAATTACCATTCGTACCTGAAACTTGCGCAGATGTAATTACCATTCGTACCTGAAACTTGCGCAGATGTAATTACCATTCGTACCTGAAACTTGCGCAGATGTAATTACCATTCGTCCGTGAAACTTGCGCAGATGTAATTACCATTCGTACCTGAAACTTGCGCAGATGTAATTACCATTCGTCCGTGAAACTTGCGCAGATGTAATTACCATTCGTACGTGAAACTTGCGCAGATGTAATTACCATTCGTACCTGAAACTTGCGCAGATGTAATTACCATTCGTACGTGAAACTTGCGCAGATGTAATTACCATTCGTACCTGAAACTTGCGCAGATGTAATTACCATTCGTACCTGAAACTTGCGCAGATGTAATTACCATTCGTCCGTGAAACTTGCGCAGATGTAATTACCATTCGTACCTGAAACTTGCGCAGATGTAATTACCATTCGTCCGTGAAACTTGCGCAGATGTAATTACCATTCGTACGTGAAACTTGCGCAGATGTAATTACCATTCGTACCTGAAACTTGCGCAGATGTAATTACCATTCGTACCTGAAACTTGCGCAGATGTAATTACCATTCGTACCTGAAACTTGCGCAGATGTAATTACCATTCGTCCGTGAAACTTGCGCATATTTGATGAAAGTTCCGTTTGTCTTCATAACGTTTATTGAGTTTACCTGGCTTTGGGTTGTTGGAGTTGTAAGGTTGTTTATTATTGTCACTATCTATACAATTCCTGCTGTAGTAAGGGTTTTAGGGGTAACTTACACAGGGACTCCAGAGGCTGTTTTGGGGGGGGGGGGGATAAATATGTTAAGCAGGGTCTCATGCTCACAATTCCCAAAAAATGCTCATCATCTCTAAATACTGTAGGTGGTGACTTTTCAAAGAAGTACACTCACCTGTCCCTTGGATGGTGCAGCTACAATCTCTGATCTTGCAATCATGAAATTAATGTTTGCGGCTTCACTTCCCGGGTCACTATTGGGCATGCGCCAGTTGCGCAATGCAATAGGACTGGTCCGCGCGAGCTCGGGGACCCCTGTGTGTCCCAGCAGACAGCACGGTGGGACGGGATGTGGCGTATACTTCTGTGGGAGTCTAGGGCCGGATGTGTGTGCAAATACCTGCCTTACACAGGTATCTGCAACCCATCCCCCCTAAAAGGTTCAAAATAAGACACCACAGGGGTGCAGGGATCCAATGAGCGGAAGTTCAAATTTACGGTTGAAGGGCGGTTTAAGTATTGGAGTTTCATTAGATAGACATTTCAATTCTGTCTTCAAGTAGGATCTTCTAACAAACTGCTAATAATTGGCAAGACTTTTAAACAATGTTTACTAATCCTATTTTGGCACTCAAATATCAGTGTGATTCAAAAGTGTACCTTTTTGTGTTCCATTACCATAGGGGGCAAAAGACTCAGACGTCAGTCCGAACCTACGAGGACCTCCCGGCATCACCAGACTAATTGGGCAGTTAGCCCAAGCCCGCGCGTGGATGTGGCGGAACAGGTCGTTGAAGTGGATCAAATCTGCACCCCACCAAGTGAGTGTCTCAGAACACAGATTGAGCTAATTAATTAAGGTCTGCATGTTTTTGACACTTTTTTTCTTGTGTTTTATCTACCCAACTTTTAGGTGATGCTGATCTGTTTGTGGAAGGACAAGCTGCGGAGCCATTTTCCACTGACAGTGCCCACAGGCTTATTGGCCAGATCATGGCCTGGAATCTGCAGCTGGAAAATATGCAGAAGGAGATGGCCACCATGCAGCAGGGAATGAAGGACATGATTGATGTTTTGGGGAGAATCTAAAGACCCCTTTTACATTTCTTAACATCAATCATGTCCTTCATTCCCCTTTTGATGCGCTGTTTTACTAATTTTAGAGGCCAAATTTTTAATATGCACACGGTATGTCAACATGTGCTATGTGCCATCAGGGGATCTCAATGGACGCATTTGGTGTTTGCAACCCCTAATGCTAGTAGGTGAGAGGGAAGGGGTTTCACACACAAAACACGTCCATTGATTCCCCATGATGGAACATAGCACATGTTGACATTACCCATTTTCCAGTTAAATTAGTGTGCATATTCAAAATTTGGCTTCTACTGTTCATGGGTTACCTGTTGAACTTTGTAAGTTCTGGACTTTTACATTGTGTAAATAATTTCAAATGCTAAGCCTAAATTTTTTAACATTTTTAAAGATGTTTTTATGGTTGTTTTAAAAAATCAATCACAAAAAAAAAAAAAAAAATATGTTGTTAGAAAAACACCAAAAAAATTTAAAAAAGATAACATAAAAAAAAAATAAAAATGTTGTTCAAAAAAAAAAAAAAAAAAAAAATTAACCAAAAATACCAAAAAAAAAAAAAAAAAAAAAAAAAAAAAAAAACCAAAAAAAAAAAGTTTTGGATGTGCACTATAATAAAAAAAATAATGTTTGCACAAATTAAAAAATGTGTGGCTTCTTCTTTTTAAATACTACCAGTTTGACAAAAACATGTTGTGGTTCATTGACAAAGGGGCTTATTTACTAAACGCTAAACAAGTTTGCCACTATTAAGATGTGCACTAGGACAACATATAAAACAGGCCAAATTAAAAGCAAAACAATACGAAACTACCAATATTTCAAACATAAATAACTGTATTTATTCTTTGTAAATCAAATAGATGGTTTAAGGGTCTGCTGCCATTTCAATGGCCCCCCTACCATTAAAATACTGTAAATAAAGGTCCCGCACTTGCTGGGCTGATTGTGGTGCCGAACCAAGAGGGCGATTATCCAGCCCTGTCATGTTGCCTTCCACTCCGGCCTCAGGGCCAATTGGTAAGGAGTATGTTCCTGAATGTTTGCGTAAATAATTGTGCATGACACAGCATGCAAGAATAATAGTATTGAGTTTGTACTCTGCCAGATGTAGGGATGTAAGGAGCAATCTGAAACGGTTGGCCATAATACCAAAGGCATTTTCCACCACCCTTCTTGCTCTGGCCAACCGATAATTAAAAATCCTCCTCTCAGGGGTGAGGGATCGTTGGGGAAATGGCCTCATCAGATGGTCACCCAGACCGAACGCCTCGTCGGCAATGAAGACGAAGGGGAGTCCCTCCACATTATCTTCATCTGGTGGCAGCTCCAGCCCACCAGTCTGGAGACGATGACCGAACTCCGTGTGGTTGAAGACTCCTCCGTCCGACATCCGGCCGTTTTTCCCCACATCCACATACAGAAAGTCATATTGTGCCGACACCACCGCCATCAACACGATACTATGGAACCCCTTATAATTCCAATAGTATGACCCCGAATGGGGTGGGGGCACAATTCGCACATGTTTGCCGTCAATCGCCCCTCCGCAGTTGGGAAAGTCCCAACGGGCAGCAAACTGGGAAGCCACAGTCTGCCATTCCTGTGGCGTGGAGGGACACTGTGAAGTCAAACAGAAAGATACAATTTAAATTATAAACCAGGCAAAACACCAAACTAAATGCAACAAATTAACAAACAATTTGGAAGAACATATGTATTTATTTTGTAAATCCTTGAAATAAAGCCATAAGATTAAGGATAAAAGGGACAAATCTCTGATTGATGACCCCTCTGATGGACCAGAGAAGATAATAATGGGGATGTGGGTGGGGAGTAAATAATTGTAAGGTCACACAATACACATGCAATTAATTAAAGGTGTGTGTGGGGGGGGGGATAATTACAAGCTGACCAAAACCACATGCTATTAATTATCAGGGGGTGTGGGGGTGTGGGGGGGGGATAATTACAAGCTGACCAAAACCACATGCTATTAATTATCAGGGGGTGTGGGGATGTGGGGGGGGGGGGGATAATTACAAGCTGACCAAAACCACATGCTATTAATTATCAGGGGGTGTGGGGGTGTGGGGGTGGGGATAATTACAAGCTGACCAAAACCACATGCTATTAATTATCAGGGGGTGTGGGGGTGTGGGGGGGGGGGGGATAATTACAAGCTGACCAAAACCACATGCTATTAATTATCAGGGGGTGTGGGGGTGGGGATAATTACAAGCTGACCAAAACCACATGATATTAATTATCAGGGGGTGTGGGGGGGGGGGTGGGTTAATTACAAGCTGACCAAAACCACATGCAATCAATTTAAAATTGAGGGTCAAGGGGGGTGAAAGGGGTGAAAGGGGGGGTGAGTAAAGCTGTACAATGGAGCTGGTAATATACATTTTTAACCAAAGAAAGTGACTAGGCTAGGGGTGTTTAGGGGGCCAAGCTTCCATGCTGGGGAGGTTGGTGCAAGCAAATATGCATGTGACCCACTAAATAATACATTCTTAAAGCTATTTCGATAAGTCAACCATAAAATACTAGACAAAAAACCAAAATAAAAAAAAAAAAAAAAAGGAATAGGGGACATTCATAGAATAGTCCTATCATGGTAATTAGCTAATGATGACATTGATGCACTACATTAGCAAACATACAAGACATAGGTAATTTTAAAAGAGAAGACTTACCTTAATGTATTCCTCCTGCAGGACGTGGATAATGGCAGAACAGGTCTCTGGAATAATGAGCCCCAGAGCCTGGGGGGAGATGCCTGTCGTGAACTTGAGGTCCTGCAAGCTTCTCCCCGTCGCCAAGTAACGCAACGTGGCGACTAGCCTCTGCTCCGCACTGATGGCTTGCCGCATGCAGGTATTCTGCCTGGTAATATAAGGGGACAGCGAAGCCAACAGACGGTGAAAAATGGGGTCCGTCATCCGGAGATAATTCCTGAAATCATCAGGATTATTCTCACGGATCTCACGGAGCAAAGGCATATGCGAGAATTGGTCACGCTGGCGCAACCAATTCTTGGTCCATGAACTCCTCCTCACCCTGTTCATGGACCGGGCTCGTGCCAAGGTGTTAACCGCAACACCGAGCCCCTGCACAGCACGAACTCGTTCCCGAGTACGTCCACACTCCATGGCTTCAAAACGGTCGGCTGATCAAACAAACAACTTAACAGAACGCACTGAAGAACAGCAAGGCCTATGAAGAACGACCTGAAAAACAGGAACGAGCGGACCAGAACGGCCTGAGAACAGGTAGGAACTGATCCACACGCACTGAAAGCCAGATACAAACCTCACAAGCACAAACTGAACGGCAGAAGCGAACGAATTAAGCAGAAGTCTGAGAAGCGCGAATCGTCTCTAACCAAACGTCAACTAACACGCGATACACACGAGATTAGCTGACGGGGCCCAAAGGGTGTCGTTTGGGATCTCGAGCTTCCTTTTTCTAGTCCCGTCGTACGTGCTGTACGTCATCGCGTGAACCGCCGGACTTTTTGCGTGATCGTGTGTGGTCAAGTCCGTTCGCTTTTTAGTCCAGCGTACCTAGCGGGAAAGTCCAGCGGATTGTCCGCTGGACTTAGGTCCGCCGGCAAAAGTCCGTACGTGTGTACGAGGCATTACAATCACTTATCATTCAGAAGATGTCATGTGCTAAAATAGTGGTTGCCAACTTGCAAGGTAAAGGGGGCCTCAAATGCAACCCCTAATGTCTCCAAAGGGCCGCATATAATATTTTTTGCATGTAATGCTCCAGAAAACTGTCACAGATGGAAGACTTATGCCGCGTACGCACAGTCGGACTTTCCGGCAGAAAAAGTCAGACGAAATCTTTTCATTGGATATTCCGATCGTGTGTGGGCCTCATCTGACTTTTTTTTTTTCGAAAATTCTGAAGGACCTAGAAATAGAACATGTTTTAAATATTTTTGACGGAACCAATTCCTATCGGGAAAACCACTTGTCTGTATGCTGTTTCGACGGACCAAAAACGACGCATGCTCTGAAGCAAGTACGAGCTATTGGCTACTGGCTATTGAACTTCCTTTTTATAGTCCCGTCATACGTGTTGTACGTCACCGCGTTCTAGGCGGTCGGACTTTGGTGTGATCGTGTGTAGGCAAGACAGTTTCAGCGGGAACTCTGTCGGAAAAAACATCAGAGTTTATTCCGACGGAACAAACGGTCGTGTGTACGCGGCATAACTAGAGGAAATGGTGAGAGATTGTTCTACTGGAGACTGAAACCATGCTAATGGAGACCATCAGAGACTAGGACCATGTTGCATGAACCCGCTAAACTTTATTATTAAGGGACACTTCTTAAAGCGGTTCTGCAAACACAAATTTATTTTTTTTTTTCTAACAGTTTAAAATGTCATTCTTTCTAATGTCACACTCACTTTTATGGGTCCTTTCCGGGCTCCATGTACGTTTTTCGATCAAATCGTAACTTAATAATGAACAGTAGTTTTCATCTTGCTTGTGGGCATTTGAAGCCCACAAGCAATCACTTCCTTGTTCCAGTAATGTGTATGTACCAGCATGTTCCCGCGCATGCTCAGTGGCAACTGCGCCGAGCGGCTTAAATATCTCTGTTGCCATCACAACGGGTGGCGTCTTAGGAAGTTCCCGCCCCCGTTTTGATGTGAAGCAGCACGTCTGTTGAAATCCCGCGAGATTTCGCGGCGGCTCTCCGCACTGACTCTTGGGATGAATGACATGAGATCCCAGAAGACAGTGCGACAGGAAATGATGCGGATCCCCGCAAAATCCCCGCCCAAAGCTGCAGCCAGATAACAAAAGGGAATATACACAAGGCCACCGATCTAAAGGTTAGACATGTGCAATTCGTTCAGTTTTTTTTTCGTTTTTTCGTTTTTTTTTCGTTATTTTCGTTCATTCGTTATCGTACGAATGCACGAACGATTCGCTAAAAATTTTAACGAATAACGAATCGTTCAAATTGAACGAATCCGAAAACAACGAAAATCCGAAAAAAACTAATTGGAAACAGCGAATGTACGAAAGAAGAAAATCCGAAAAACGAAAACAGAAACAACGAAAATGAAAAAGAACGAAAAAATTTGTACATTCGTAACTTTTTTTTTTTTTTTTTTCGATTCGTAATTTTCCGTGTCTCTTACAATGGCGCTGCTTAACGTGCTTCAAATGGATTGAACGAAAAAATTTGTACATTCGTAACTTTTTTTTTTTTTTTTTCTTAATTTTCCGGGTCTCTTACAATGGCGCTGCTTAACGTGCTTCGAATGGATTGAACGAAAAAATTCGTACATTCGTAACTTTTTTTTTCGATTCGTAATTTTCCGTGTCTCTTAAAATGTAATAATAGCATACACATTACATAAAATTATGAATTATGCTCCGATTACGAATCTACTAATGTTACGAATGTACGAATAAATACGAATGCGTCCAAATTTCGAATAAACGAAAAGGATCAACGAAAAAATAACTCTTACGAAAATACGAATTGTTACGAATACGAACACCGACGACTTACGAATTTACGAATCGTTACGAATCAACGGAAACGAAAAAAACGAAACGAAAATAAACAATTTTTTTTTGTTGTGCACATGTCTACTAAAGGTACTCTCAAAAAAAAAAAAAAATGAGCACTCTGGGCTAGATTTGGAAACAAGTGAACTTAACTAGGAAAAATGTGTGCAGAATCGCTTTAATCAGTGAAATCAGTGATCCCTCTACTGACTGCTGGGGTCCAAGGGCCACACCAGAGGGCTGGATGTGGCCCTCGGGCTGCTGGTTGGGCACCAGGGTGCTAAACCTGGGCAACAATAGTGGATACCTGCAAGCCATGCCCCAATAAAAAGGCCCAATGGGCCCGTTCACAAATCAAATTCAGGTGATGCTTATTTTTGAACTTGAAGATCTTATTTTCAGAGGCGAAATCACTTTTTGATACATTTTACTTTTTGACATTTGCAGTGGCTGCCATCCCAGGCGTTGCCGGTGGATCGCTTGATGTATATCCCCGCTAAAAGGGAAATGTCACCGCCTCCTGTGAGCAATCCTAAGCAGGGAGGATTTTTTCCCTTTTATCCAAGACAGGATAAAAAAAAAAACATTTAAACATTGAAAAAAAAGAGAACAACACAGTTTCTAAATACCAACAGCTCAACTATAGAAACAATTCCTCCCCCTCCCCCCCTCTCAAAGGCATTAACATTTTAAACACTCCCTCAGGACACAGGGAATCAGAGAATGCCGTCACATTTTATTTTGGCGTCTTATCGTACTGCTCTGTTCATTTTTTGTCATATACAACAATGCTTTGCATCTTTTTGTGTTCGTTTTAGGACTGGTATTTTAATTTTTTTATTCATTTGCCCCAAAAATCTATCCTAGCGAGATCCTTTTATTAATCAGTTTTTGTAGCTTAACCCTTTCATAATCTGCCATCAGATGAAAGGTTGCATTTTTTTTTTAGCTTTCAGCTCCACTCAAAATTCATTATTCACATGAAGATTTTGAGCCTAATGCCCCGTACACACGAGCGGATTTTCCGTCGGAAAAATCTTGGATGGTTTTTTCCGACGGAATTACGCTCAAGCTTGGCTTTGCATACCCACCGCCACACAAAAGTTTGCTGAACTTTTGACCGTCAAGAACGCGTTGACGTACAACACTACGACGAGCCGAGAAAATTAAGTTCAATGCTTCCGAGCATGCGTCGAATTGTTTCCGAGCATGCGTAGGACTTTTGCGCGTCGAAATTGGTACAGACGATCGGAATTTCCGATCAGAACTTTTTGGGACCGAAAAATTGAGAACCTGCTCTCAATCTTTTGCTGGCTGGAATTCCACCAGCAAAAGTCCGATGGAGCATACACACAGTCGCATTTTCCGACCAAAAGGTCTCATCGGCTTTCGCTGGTGGAATTTCCAAACGTGTGTACTCGGCATAAGTGATACGTCCTAAAAAGCATCAAAAGCATCTGCTGTTGTCCCCCCGCTGCTATTACCGGTAGACATGTGCACAACAGAAAAATTTGTTTATTTTCATTTCGTTTCTTTCGTTTCCGTTGATTCGTAACGATTCGTAAATCCGTAAGTCGTCGGTGTTTGTATTCGTAACGATTCGTATTTTCTTAAGAGTTATTTTTTCGTTGATTAGTTTTTCTGTTAGTTTAATTTTCGTTTATTCGTTTATTCGAAATTCGAACGCATTCGTATTTATTCGTACTTTCGTAACATTCGTAGATTCGTAATCGGAGCATAATTCTTAATTTTATGTAATGTGTATGCTATTATTACATTTTAAGAGACACGGAAAATTACGAATCGAAAAAAAAAGTTACGAATGTACGAATTTTTTCGGTCAATCCATTCGAAGCACGTTAAGCAGCGCCATTGTAAGAGACGCGGAAAATTACGAATCGCAAAAAAAAAAAAAAAAGTTACGAATGTACGAATTTTTTCGTTCAATCCATTCGAAGCACGTTAAGCAGCGCCATTGTAAGAGACACGAAAAATTACGAATCAAAAAAAAAAAGTTACGAATGTACAAATTTTTTCGTTCAATCCATTCGAGGCACGTTAAGCAGCGCCAATGTAAGGGACACGGAAAATTACCAATTCAACAAAAAAAATAAAAGTTACGAATGTACAAATTTTTTCGTTCATTTTGATTTTCTTTGTTCCTGTTTTCGTTTTTCGGATTTTCTTCTTTCGTAGATTCGTTGTTTCTAATTTGTTTTTTTCGGATTTTCGTTGTTTTTCGGATTTGTTCGATTCGAACGATGCGTTATTCGTTAAAATTTTTAGCGAATCGTTCGTTCATTCATACGATAACGAATGAACGAATATAACGAAAAAAAACTAAACGAATTGCACATGTCTAATTACCGGCAAATATGAGAGGAATTGGTTTGTTATACACAGCAGAAGCTACATACAGTTATATAGTGAGTCAGGTTGAAAAAAGACACAAGTTTATCTATTTCATCAACCTAGGGGGAAAAATAAATAAAAATCATACAATCCTATATACACAATCCTATACCAAACAGTTGATCCAGGGGAAGGCGAAAAAACCCCAGCAGAGCATGATCCAATTTGCTCCAGCACGGGAAAAAAATTCCTTCCTGATCTCACGAGAGGCAATCGGATTTTCCCTGGATCAACTTTACATATAAATGTCAGTATCCAGTTATATTATGTACAAAATGCAGCAGCTCCAGTGTAAAATGAAACTTGAAGATACTTAAATACAATGTAACAGTGTATTGTTTTTTTTTTTTTTTTTACTCACTATTTCATTCTTATGAAGAACAAGGGTGTGACCAGTGGCGGCCTGTCCATTAGGGGCACAGGGGCGCTGCCCCCCTAATCCATGCACCCAGCCTCTAATCTCCATGCAGGGCACCGGACGCAGGTTCAGGCTCTAATCATTTGCTTCTAAAAAAAAAAAAAACCCCATTGAACTCCATGCGCCCGGCCCCTAATCAGGGCGCCGGACGCATGGATTGCAGTGTTTTTTTTTTTTTTCAGAAGCAAATGATTGGAGCCTGAGCCTCCAATTGTCTTAAAAAAAAAGGGTGGGCTCGGGGCGCAGGGCACTGCACCCTGATTCCACCCAGTTGTGTGACAATACTTGTACCAGTTGTACTCCTCACCTGGTTGCCACCACACACGCTTGACACCATCTGAACCAAATAAGTTTATCTTGGTCTCATCAGACCCAAGGACATGGTTCCAGTAATCCATGTTCTTAGTCTGCTTGTCTTCAGTAAACTGTTTGTGGGCTTCCTTGTGCATCATCTTCCTTCTGGGATGACAGCCTTGCAGACCAATTTGACACAGTGTGCGGCCTATGGTCTGAGCACTGACAGGCTGACCCCCGCAACCCTTCAAACTCTCTAGCAATGCTGGCAGCACTCATACGTCTATTTCCCAAAGACAACCTCTGGATATGACGCTGAGCACGTGCACTCAACTTCTTTGGTCGACCATGGCAAGGCCTGTTCTGAGTGAATCCTGTCCTGGTAAACCGCTGTATGGTCTTGGCCACCGTGCTGAAGCTCAGTTTCAGGGTCTTGGCAATCTTCTCTAGTCCATCTTTATGTAGAGCAACAATTCTTTTTTTCAGATCCTCAGAGAGTTCTTTGCCATGAGGTGCCATGTTGAACTTCCAGTGACCAGTATGAGAGAGTGAGAGCGATAACACCAAATTTAACACACCTGCTCCCCATTCACACCTGAGACCTTGTAACACTAACGAGTCACATGACACCGGGGAGGGAAAATGGCTAAATGGGCCCAATTTGGACATTTTTATTTAGGGGTGTACTCACTTTTGTTGCCAGCGGGTTAGTCATTAATGGCTGTGTGTTGAGTTATTTTGAGGGGACAGAAAAATTTACACTGTTATGCAAGCTGTACACTCAATACTTTACATTGTAGACAAGTGTCATTTCTTCAGTGTTGTCACATGAAAAGATAGAATAAAATATTTACAAAAATGTGAGGGGTGTACTCACTTTTGTGAGATACTATATATATATATATATATATATATATATATATATATATACATATATATATAATTTTTTTATTTAAAAATGTATTCCCATTTAATCATGTGCTTCCTTATTAAACCTAATCAGCTCTACCTATCTCCTCCCTACCCTTAGCTATTTTTTTATTAATTTCTACCCTTTGATGAACTCACGTGTTCAGAGACGCTACGCATCAGGGAGGAGCCGAGTGTCGTAATTTCCGGTCAATTTTTTTCAGGTTAAATAAAAAGAATGTAGCACCCTTCTAGTTAAGCTGGTAATTAAATTTAGTTGTTGGCTTGCTCTGTAATCAGAGGAGCCATGGTTGTTTGGCCTGCTCTGTTCAGGGCTTCACAGGTTTAGAGTTTGGTTACTTCCCCATCTCTAGAAAAAGCTTCTGGAACTTTAAAAAGAGAATTCAAATGACCAGCCTGAATGTTGAACAGGGACTGGCCAATCCCCGGGGAGGTGTGCCCAGATGGTGGCTGGGCTGTTAAATAGTCTGGAGCCCTGAGGAGATTGTCTTTTTCCCCCTGTGGGGAAGGATCATCTGTGACAGGAGGGAGGTCTGCTTGCCCCTGGAACCCTTTGGATTGAATGCTGGACTACATTGCAAGAGGCTGCACTTGATTGCCAGGATCCAGTGAGTAGAGCCACTTTTCTGTGCTAACACTACTTCATGGTCCCCAGCCGTGAACCATGGACTTTTCCAAACTACCTATATTAGTAGGACTGCTGCCAAGTAAGAAGTGTCCTCGGCTAGCAAAACATTCAGTTTTGGAGTATCCCGCATCACCCCAAGTCCCCTCCAAACTTCCTACAAGAAAATAAACTTCCAAAAAGGCAAGCTTGACTGCCCTGCACTGTTTTGGGAAACAAACCTGTGGAAACTACTGCGGCCGCTGGTAGAGCTACGATAAAATGTGCAAATCATGCCTTCATTTATGAATAATTTTCCCATGTTTTGTATCAGAAACATCATTTTAGTATTGTATTAAACACAAAAAATTGGTTTTCATTTATTACGTCATCTAGTCTTCAAATTACAAATTAGAAAGACAAGACCATATGTGACCCTCCCTGAGACCTCTTCTAAAAGAGTGGAGACTGGTAAACCACTTCAGTAGATAGTGCCCACCACCAACAGGCTTTGCTGCTGCCCCCACCCCCCCCTGTTGTCACGTTATCACACTGCCACCAGAGTGTTAGGGATCCTGGGTGAAGATGGGTGAAGATGGCTGATGGACAGCCAATGGGAAGTGTCCATGTCACCAGTCTGCCACGTGGACAACTTGAAGAAGGACCCTCCTACTTTGAAGCCTCTGGGACCTAAGGTGTCCCATGACCACAAATTTAGATATTGTAACTATTTGGGGCATTTAGATTCATTTTGTATGGGGGGGGGGGGGGATATGATCACCACGTATACATATATAAGGGGTCCATATAGTGAACTTGGTGTTGAGTTTTTCACTTTACGTTTAACACAGAGGACAAGGGGGCACTCTTTACGTCTAGAGGAAAAGAGATTTCATCTCCAAATACGGAAAGGTTTCTTCACAGTAGCGCCGCATACACACGGTCGGAATTTCCGACAACAAATGTTCGATGGGAGCTTGTTGACGGAAATTCCAACCGCGTGGAATCCGATTGCCTCTCTGGGATCAGGAAGGAATTTTTTCCCCTGCTTTAGCAAATGGGATCATACTTTTCTGGGTTTTTGGCCTTCCTCTGGATCAACTGTGGGTATAGGATTGGATATATGGGATTGTATGATATTTTTTATTTTATTTCTTTATTTATTTTTTATGGTTAACCTAGATGGACTTGTGTCTTTTTTCAACCTAACTATGTGAATGAGCCCTAACGTTTTAATAGACCTAAAAAATCATTAAAAAAAAAAAAATATAAAATTACTGGAAGACTCATTAAAGTTGTAGTAAAGAGCCCCTACGTCATGCCTTCCATTGCGATCAAAATGATTTCGATGTTTGGATAATGCTAAACACCAAATTCTATACTTCAGAACTTTATTTATTTTATTTTTATTTATTTTTTATACTTCAGAACATTTTTATTCCCAGAATTCTTTTGGCTGAAAAACAATCACCTATCAAAACTGACTACCCAGCAGCCAATTGTTAGCAACAGTGACCTCAAATGACCATAAGGAATGAAAAAAAACGTTTGTTTAGTTCTTTTGTTTATTTATTTATTTTTTATTTTTTTTGCTGTGGCAGAAGAATCATTCAAAACCAGCCCTGCATCTGCGGGGAAACACGGCGTCATGGAAATAATGCAATAAGATCGGCACCGCGCTTCTCTCAATATAATTATTTCATTTTCACCTTCCCGGATTTTATTTTTTTTCTGTCGAGTAGGTACAGAAGAGTAACTGGCCATTTTAGGTGACCTGGATCTTGTTTTATTTATAGATTTAATAAGCTGTGAGTCAGCCCTTGATCTGACCTCCCACAAGTATCTTGTTTTATACTGAAGCAGCTCAGGCAGGAGAGAAAACAAAAGAGAAAATGCAGAACGTGATAATGGGAAAAACCATAAAGAGTGTGTAGAAAAGATGGCCAAGAAGTCACCTGAATCCAAGAATGGGGGGAGACTCCAAAAACGTAGCATTACATGTGATACCATGATGAGAAAATAATTTTTTTTTATGACTGGCAAGAGTCACAGCGCGTTTCGAGACCTGCAAGTCATCGGGGGCAGTTTTGGGAACTGCTGGTCATATTCAGGGAGTTTCGGAACTCCTAGGGAGAAAGGAACTGTTGGGAAGATCATAGCTAAAGTAGGTGTAAACCCAATCACTACAATTTATTTTTAACTTTAACCCCAGACGATGTGCTTGGACACGAAACGCGTCGGGGAGGTCTCCGCTGCCGCCATTTGGTTTTATGCGCTGTTTTATCCTGCTAAATGTGAGTTTTCTTACCATTAACTCTGCCCTCTGTACAAAGGGTACCCCTGAACTCTGCACATAATGCACTCCTGGTATTTCTTTGAGATCCTCCCACAATTTGTCCACACCCACCGCTTAATGCAGTTCATCAGGGGAGGGCATATTTGAGTTTCTGCACCTATGCTCTCAGACAAAAAGCCCTTGAGAATAAATCAGTGGTAGTTCCAATTTAGCAACAGTTTATGAAATGTAAATTCCAGTAGAAAAATACACTAAAGTTAATTTTCGGGCATTTAAAATGCAATAAATTAAGCCTATAGAAAAGATGAGGTTGCGCCAAGTAAATAGATACCCAACATGTTGTCAAGCCTTAAAATTGTTTCTGTCCATGAAGTGGCGAAAAAAACTTCAATACCTTATCAGTTTAGAGTTACGCAGGAGCTCTGCTGGTAAAATTATTGATCTCACTCTGGCATGTGTGGCGATATGTAACATGTGTACGGCAACCGCCATATTCATACATAGGTGCTCCAACGCATGTGTTTTCATCTGTTTGTGCATGTATGTGTGTGGGGGGGGGGGGCTCTAAAATATTTTTTTTGCATTTTTTATATTTTTTAATGTTTTAAACCTTTTTTTTTATTGCTACCACATACAGTACCAATAGTCTCCTATGTGACGGCATTAACGTGACAGGTTCTCTTTATGAGACATGTGGGGTCTATTAGACCCTGGATGTCTCCTCTGTACTCCACTGTAGCTAGGAGTGTGCTTAAAAGCAAGTCTTTTTTCATTTTTATATTTACATACCGGTAATTACTTTTCAAACCTGCTCTAGTCATTATTTGTTGAATTCTATTTGGTATATTTTTGAGACCTGCACAGGATTAGTATTGATACATGAGCAGCAGGAGGAGTTATTGCCCTCCCACCCCACCGCCTATGTGACTTTTTATTTTATTTTTTATGGACCGTTTTTTTCACTCTGTTAATGTCTTTGTTTTTTTTTTATATAATCTAATATAAAAAATACATTTACCGGCCACCTTATTAGGTACACCTTGCTAGTACCGGGTTGGACCCCCTTTTTGCCTTCAGAACTGCCTTCATTCTTCGTGGCATAGATTCAACAAGGAGTTGGAAACATTCCTCAGAGATTTTGGTCCATCGTGACATGATAACATCACGGAGTTGCTGCAGGTTTGTCGGCTGCACATCCATGATGTAAATCCATACCACATCCCAAAGGTGCTCTATTGGATGAGATGTGGTGAAATTCGGCCAGCAAAAGACAGATAAGAGCTTTTGGTCGGAAAATGCGACCGTGTGTATGCTCCATCGGACTTTTGCTGGTCAAATTCCAGCCAGCAAAAGATTGGGAGCAGGATTTCAATTTTTCGGTCGGAAAAAGCTCCGATTGGAAATTCCGATCGTCTGTACAAATTCCGACGCGCAAAATTTCTACGCATGCTCGGAAACAATTTGACGCATGCCCGGAAGCATTGAACTTCATTTTCTTGGCTCGTCGTAGTGTTGTACGTCACCGCGTTCTTGACGGTCGAAAGTTCAGCAAACTTTTGTGTGACCGTGTGTATGCAAGACGAGCTTGAGCGGAATTCCGTTGGAAAAAACATCCAAGATTTTTCCGCCGGAAAATCCGACCGTGCGTATGGGGCATAAGTCATTGTGCTGCACATTATTGCACAGGCATGGTACATTTTTATCACTCTCTCTGAGGAAGGCCATGCAGCCATCTCTGGAGGGCATGTAGACTGGAAGGGGCTTTAAAAGGCTGGCAGTGCAGATGTGCAACTAGTGGTAAAAAAAAAAAAGGTGAAAATAAATATTTAATTAGAAAAAAAAATGGCGTCTTTGTATAATACGCATTGATTCAGCAAACTAAATAACATTCAGTTATGGTTTGCATTTACTTTGTCCCAAATTCTTGTGCTCAAGGCAGACAAGGCGGGATGATTGACAAATGCAAAGTGCAGTTCCCAAGTCGCCAAAGTTGCTTTATTTGCAGAATGAATACAGTTTAGCATAACCATTTCTCATACTTTACTATTCTCTTTTTTGTCATAACAGAGCTTTAAAGAACAGGCCTCGCAGACCGCGGTGCCTTCCCTCGGCCTTCTGGGAAATCAGGTCAGGTATTATCAATGGGAACTCAGTTTTGGTTGCTACGCAACTGTCTCTTTAGGTTGTATTCCTTCTCTATTACATCCGCAGGAATAAAGAGAGACCTCCTGTTAACAAGCTTCTTCTATGGCCTGTTAACCCGCTGTTCCACTGGATCTCATGAACAGGATCACAGGAAGCCCCGAAAGACCTTAGTACATATGGTTCTTAAAGGAAACCTTTACATCTCAGAGGTGATACTGTAGGACTGCCACCAGATTCAAGTGAAGGCGGAAAAATTGAAAAATAATTACTTGTGTATGGGGCTGTGCAGATACCCGGTGGATTACCACTCTCGGAGAGAGAAGTTAGAAAGACCCTTTAAAATCTATGCACAATCGGATAATACGGCGCACTCTGGATATAACAGTGTCAATAAAACGGGTATGGGTAGGAGAATAAGGGAATAAACAAGTTCTTTTAGGAGATAAATCCACGTGAGGGTAAAAGATAAACAAGTCCATGGAGGGCTGCCAGTTCAGAAGTTTAGAATACAAAAAAAACTCTAAAATGTAGAAAGGACAAGAGAATAGCACCCTCTAAGTGCAGTATAGCCTGAGGAAGGGGCACGCATGCCCTGAACGCGAAGCACCGCCCGCTGACCCGACGCGGAAGTGACGTTCGTCCATGTACGCCGCTGATCGCAGTCCCCACCATCCGGAAGCACCGTGCACCAACAGTGTGGCCGGAGGAATGACCTGATCGCGGACATACATCAACAACAGCATTGGACCGCCCCCTTCACCCGGTAGTCATTACATGCCTGTTCCCACTACACCTTTGTGAGTGTATTTTAAGATCCTGAGATATGTAGCTCCATTGACTTCTGCCTCGCTTCATTTTTCTTTAAGTGAACCTGTGGCTAGGCTATGGACATTTAAATATTTCTATACACTTAAAGTGGAGGGCCTCCCTAAAAAAAAAACAGCATTAATATTCTTAAAAAAAAAAAACATTTGAAAAAATATTTTTTTTTACCTTACCAGAAATCCCTGTTGCTAGGCAGTCTTCCTAATCTGCCTCCTTCCTACTCCGCAGTGATCTTTGGTCTTCCCTCCTCCTCGCGTTGTCCTTATTAAAAGTCAGCAGCTGACTTTTAAAAAAAAGTTTTACTGCTGGAACACCACTTTAAAAAACTCTAAATTAGGTTTAAAACCAGCCCTCACTGACCTCTGTAGCTGCAGGCACTGTGGAGCAATTCATCCTCAAATTAGAAAAAAAAAAAAAATTTTTTACCTTACCAGAAATTCCTGTTGCTAGGCAGTCTTCCTAATCTGCCTCCTTCCTCCTCCGCGGTGATCTTCGTCCTTCTCTCCTCCTCGTGTTGTCTTCTGGGTAATGGGACGCGCTGTGTTCTGGGAACTGTGTGTTTCCTAACAGCGCGTCCCATTCACAAAGCGCAGCGTGACTCGCGCATGCGCAGTAGGAAACGGGCAGTGAAGCCGCAAGGCTCCACTGCCTGTTTCCCTTAGTGAGGATGGCGGCACTGGGACCCGAGAGCCGAGGAACGGGTCGGCCTCGGCAGCCGACATCGCGGGCGCCCTGGAAAGGTAAGTGTACTTATTAAAAGTCAGCAGCTACTTTTTTTTTAGCTGCTGACTTTCAAAAAAAAATTTTACCGCTGGAACACCACTTTAACAAACTCTAAATGAGGTTTAAAACCAGCCCTCACTGACCTCTGTAGCTGCAGGCACTGTGGAGCAAATCATCCTCAAATTTCAAATCAGAAGCACTTAAAGGAGTTGTAAAGGCAGAAGGTTTTTAATCTTTATGCATTCTATCTAGCAGCCTGATCTGAGGCGTGAGAGTGCAGGATAGTACTTTCTCAGTATTACTCAAGTAGTTTAACCCACGATCGCTCGGGGGAAACACAGAGAACCGGGATCTCTGTGTGTAAACACACAGTTTCCGGTTCTCTGAGGGGAGAACAAACAGATCATCTGTTCATACAGAGTATGAACAGAGATCTGTCACCTCCCCTGCACAGTCCCCTCCCCCCTTCAGTTAGAACACACAATAGGGAACACATTAACCCCTTGATCGCCCCCTAGTGTTAACCCCTTCACTGCCAGTGACATTTTTACAGTAATCAATGCATTTTCACAGCACCGATCGCTGTATTAATGCCAATGGTCTCAAAAATGTGTTAAAATTGTCCGACGTGTCCGCCATAATGTCGCAGTCCCAATACAAATCATAGATCGCCGCCATTACAAGTAAAAAAAAAAAAAATTTGAATAAAAATGCCATAAAACGATCCCCTATTTTGTAGATGCTATAACTTTTGCGCAAACCAATCAATATACGCCATTTGTGATTTTTTTTACCAAAAATATGTAGAAGAATACATATCGGCCTAAACTGAGGAAAATAAATGTTTTTTTTAATATATTTTTGGGGATATCTATTATAGCAAAAAGTAAAAAATTATTTTTTTTTCAAAATTGTCGCTCTTTTTTTTTGTTTATAGCGCAAAAAATAAAAACCACAGAGGCGACCAAATACCACCAAAAGAAAGGTCTATTTGTGGGAAAAAAGGGATGTCAACTTTGGGTGCCATGTCGCACCACCGCCCAATTGGCAGTTAAAGCGGCGCAGTCCCGAATCGCAAAAAGTGCTCTGGTCAGGAAGGGGGTAAAATCTTCCGGGGCTGAAGCGGTTAAAGCATTTACTGTATAAAAAATCCTTTTCATGATTGAGAGTGTGAAGTTGAAATTTTTTTGTTATAAAATCGGCACGCTCAATTTCTTTGAAAATATTTTTCGGCACACTGTGCTCAAAAGATTGCCTACCCCTAGGTCAATATCAGGGTTAGAGTCAGGGTCAAAGGTTGGCGTCACAGGTCATGGTCAATATATTTTAGATGGGATTTTTTAAAAAAAAGCTTTTTTTAAATTAGTATCAGTGTCAGTTAGTGGTCAGTGAGGTTTCAAAAATAAAAGATAAGATAAAAAAAAAAAAGAAAGAAAATTGCGCACTATTGTTTTTGAGCCGTACTACTGGTACAAACAACAACTAATATTCACATATGTGGTATCACTGTGATCTTCAGGAGAATTTATTTTATTGGTAGGTTATCCACTTACTGACCACCCACAGTAAATATACATCATGACTTTGACTTTAACCACTTGACCACTGGGCACTTAAACCCCCTTCCTAACCAGACCAATTTTCAGCTTTCGGTGCTCTCACACTTTGAATGACAATTACTCAGTCATGCAACACTGTACCCAAATGAAATGTTTGTCCTTTTTTTTCATACAAATAGAGCTTTCTTTTGGTGGTATTTAATCACCGATGGGTTTTTTATTTTTTGCGCTATAAATCAAAAAAGACTGAAAATTCGGTGAAAAAAATAAAAAATCTTTGTTTCTGTTAAAATTTATTGCAGAGTATTGGCGAGTATTGGCAGAGTATTGCAGGGTGTTGGCAGGGTATTGGCAGGGTGTTGCAGAGTATTGGCAGGGTATTGCAGAGTATTGGCAGGGTATTGCAGAGTATTGGCAGGGTATTGCAGAGCATTGGCAGTGTATTGGCAGGGTATTGGCAGGGTATTGCAGAGTAGGGATGAGCCGAACACCCCCGGGTTCGGTTCGCACCAGAACCTGCCTGTGGCCAATTATTGCTCACCTCGCCGCTGGTTCTATGATTGGCCAAGCATGCGGAGTCACAGTGCATGCTTGGCCAATCATCAGCCAGCAATGCACTGCGACTGGCGCAGTGCATTGTGGACCGTTCGCATCACACAAATTTGATGCGAACGGCCCACATAGTTCTGGGCTAGACGAGCGGACGAACGGCCGATGTTCGATTCGAACATGGGATCGAATCGAACACCGGGCCCACCCCTATTGCAGAGTATTGGCAGGGTGTTGCAGAGTATTGGCAGGGTGTTGCAGAGTATTGGCAGGGTGTTGCAGAGTATTGGCAGGTTATTGCAGAGTATTGGCAGGGTGTTGCAGAGTATTGGCAGGGTATTGGTGCCTACCCCTCCTCCCATTGCATCCCGGTCGTTTCTGAGCTTACCGGAGCCGTCAGTAAATCCAGAAGCCATTCGCTGAGCAGGAAGTCAAGTGAGAGCAAGATGGCCCCCACTTGTCTCTTTGCTCTTGGAGGACCAGAGCGACCTCTAACGTCACTTCCTGTTCTTGGGCATAAACAAGTTTTCTTTTTTTTTTTAAGTCAAAATGTAAAATACATTTTTTTTTCTTTTGCTTTTAAAGGTAAATGAGAGATCTGGGGTCTTTTTGACCCCAGAACTCTCAATAAAGAGGACCTATCATGCTTAATTCTATTACAAGGAATGTTTACATCCCTTGTAATAGGAATAAAAGTTATTAAAAAAATAAATAAATAAAGGGACAGTGTAAAAATAAAAAGCAAATTAAATAAGATTTTTTTTTTTAAGGCACCCCATCCCTCTGTCCTCGTGTGCAGAAGTGAACACATAATTAAGTCACGCTCACATATGTAAACGGTGTTCAAAACACACATGTGAGGTATTGCCACGATCGTTAGAGTGAGCGCAATATTTCTAGCACTAGACCTCCTCTGTAACTCTAAACAGGTAACCTGTAAACATTTTTAAAATGCATGGAGATTTTTAAGTATTGTAGTTTGTCGCCATTCCACGAGCGTGTGCAATTTTAAAGCGTGACTTGTTAGGTATCTATTTAATCGGCGTAACTTCATCTTTCACATTATAAAAAAAAATTGAGGTAACAACTGTGTTTTGTTTTTATTCATTTTAACTGTCATTTTTCCAAAAACATTGCGTTTGAAAGACCACTGCGCAAATACAGTTTGACATAAAATATTGCAACAATCGACATTTTATTCTCTAGGGTCTCTGCTAAAATATATAATATTTGCAGGTTCTAAGTAATTTTCTAGCAAAAAAATACTAATTTTAACTTGTAAACAAAAAGTTCCAGAAAAGGCCTGGTCAGCATTGCAAGTGGTCATGGCCTTAGCAAGAAAAATACAGATACATTTAATAAAATAATTTTGATATTTTTGTACCATTTTAGGCCAGTTTTCCTTTGATAGTAAAAAGAAATCTGATGTAATATTTATCACCAAATGAAAGCCTAATTTGTCCTAAAAATATCCCACCTGGATGCACAAAGTAGTTGCAATTATATATATGTCAAAGTTATATATAGAAAGGTTGAAAAATGCTGCCTCGCCCTCCTCCTACCTATCCTGCTTTGTGCAAATACCTTTTTTTTAATCCTGTCCAATCTAGTCACTTGATCCAGCAGCTCCAGATCCTCTGTGATAGAGAGCTGCTGCTGCAGGGGAGAAGGGGGCATGATACACTCATAATACAGAGTCATACAGACGGGAGGGGCAGCTATTGCTATGACTCATGAATTCATGTGTGTAAATTTCAACTTTGGCTACTGAGTTCCGTAAGCAACTGGCATTTTACCACAGGGGGTAAAATCGAGACAGAGGAAACATGAAAAGTAGCCAAAGAACAGGCTGAATATAAAAATATAAAATAATAATATGCAATATTTCACAATTACATAACTAAAAAAAATATTTCTTGTCCTGACCAAAATAAATAAATAATAAAAATACAATATGCATCTCTTCCAAGGCAATAAGCAAACTGTAATCACTTCCCATCAGATATGATGAACATTTGTATGATGAACAGAGCAGACTACTGAAGGATATCTAAACCCAAGAACAAGAATGTTTCAGCTTACAAGTCTTTGCATGTGGTGGGTGTGTTGGTTTTCTTTCTTTTTCAGGCTTTTTTTTCCATTATTATTATTTATTATTATTATTATTATTTACTATTATTTTTATTTCCTATTAGGCATGATGAACATTTGCATGGACCTAACAGAGCAGACAATTAAAGTACATCTAAACTCAAGAACAAGACTGTTGCAGTTTACCAGTCCATGTGGTAAATGCATTTCTTCTCCTTTGCTAACAGAGTGGACCAAGAATTATTAATTATAATGAAACAAATTACTATTAATTATTATTATTGCTGTTGTTGTTATTATTATTTATTATTATTATTATTATGATGATTACAAACCATTAAAGGATATGTAAACCCAAGAACAAAAATACCAGCCTTTACATGTGGCGGCTGCGTTGGTTTTCTTTCTTTTTCAGGCTTTTTTTCCATTATTTATTATTATTATTTGTTTTTTATTTTATTAACATTATCATTACTATTATTATTATTTCCTATTAGGCATGATGAACATTTGCATGGACCTACCATAGCAGACAATTAAAGTACATCTAAACTCAAGAACAAGACTGTTGCAGACAGTTTACCAGTCCACGTGGTGAATGCATTTCTTCTTTCTTCTTTCTTCTTTCCTAACAGAGTGGACCAAGAATTAATAATTATAATAAAACTAATTATTATTATTGCTGTTGTTATTATTATGATGATTACAAACCATTAAAGTTTTGTAAACCCAAGAACAAAAATAGCAGCCTTTACATGTGGTGGCTGCATTGGTTTTCGTTTTTTTAGGCTTTTTCCCATTAATCATAATGATATTAATAATAAGAAGAAGAATTCTTCTTATTATTATTATAATTTGTCTTCTTTTTAATTATTATTATTATGCCTGATGAACACTTGTATAAACCATTAAATGATATTAAACCCATTAAACCCAAGAACAAGAATACCAGTCCCTACATGAGGGATCATAATCATTAATCATAATAATATCAATAATAAGAAGAAGAATTCTTATTACTATTATAATTATAATTCTTCTTCTTATTATTATTATGCCTGATGAACACTTGTATGAACCATTAAATGATATTAAAGCTGACTCAGACCCAGGTCAGATACCCTCCAGCTTAGACGTGGCCCTGTTAGAACTCGCAGACCCATCCCTTAAAAGAAGTCCTCGGACCTCGAAAACGCTAGCAGAGGCCGTAGACACAGCAACTTAACTTACTCTTACACAGCGTACACACGATCGGAAATTCGGCCAGCAAAAGACAGATGAGAGCTTTTGGTCGGAAAATGCGACCATGTGTATACTCCATCAGACTTTTGCTGGCCGAATTCCAGCCAGCAAAAGATTGAGAGCAGGTTCTCAATTTTTCAGTCGGAAAAAGTTCCGATCGGAAATTCTGATCGTCTGTAGCTATTCCAACGTGCAAAATTCCTACGCATACTCGGAAACAAGTCAACGCATGCTCAGAAGCATTTAACTTCATTTTCTCGGCTCGTCGTAGTGTTGTACGTCACCGTGTTCTTGGCGGTCGAAAGTTCAGAGAACTTTTGTGTGATCGTGTGTATGCAAGCCAAGCTTGAGCGGAATTCCGTTGGAAAAACCAGCCAATGTTTTTCCGATGGAAAATCCGCTCGTGTGCACGCGGCATAACAGCCTACAGGAGAAGGGAGATGATTTTTCCTAGCTGAGCAACCATCGTACTTCATAATGGCACCACGGAGGGAGCGGGAGAGGTGGAGCTGATCGCGAGACCCCAGGTATGTCATAACTCACCCTACCCTCTTCCCCTAAGTTTCTCTACCCTCTTTAACCCACTTTCTTCTAATGCCACGTACACACGATCAAAATTTTCGGCCAGCAAAATACAGATGAGAGCTTTTCATCGGAAAATGCAACCGTGTGTATGCTCCATTGGAATTTTGCTGGCCGAATACCCGCCAGCAAAAATTTGAGAGCATGTTCTCAATTTTTCCGACGCAAAAGGTTTGTATCGGAAATTCCAATTGTCTGTAGCAATTCCGACGCGCAAAATTCCTACGCATGCTCGGAAACAATTCGACGCATGCTCGGAAGCATTGAACTTTATTTTCTCTGCTCGTCGTAGTGTTGTACGTCACCGCGTTCTTGACGGTCGGAATTTGGTGTGACCGTGTGTAGGCAAGACAGTTTAAGCGGAATTCTGTCAGAATTCCGTCGGGAAAACCATCAGACCTTTTTCCCCTGAGAATTCCGATCGTGTGTACGCGGCATAACTCTTTTCCCTCGCCCTGGTCCCCGGACCAAGGGGAATATTTGATGTTGAATCACCAGGTGGTGGGTTAAGTGTGGGCATGCCAGCCAGTTAGAGAGATTGGAGAATCTAATGTGGTGCAACCACCCAAATCATTCAGGGGTCGACAACCTGCCGGCATGGAAAGGCCGCCCTGCCTTGGGGTGGTCTTGACACCGGTGATGCATGGGGACAGGTTAGTTGGAGGCTAATACATGCCCCCCCCTGTCCTTATGCCGCGCCCAGTGGAGCCATCTCTGAACAACAATGACTCATTTTAATTTAAGGGTCGCCAAGATCCTGGCTGGCATCTCATTTCCTAGTATACAGATCCCTATGTTGGGACATTCAGAGCAAATCGGGGACAATGCGGTGGAAGTATACCCCCCAAACCCCTGAGAGAGAGAAGGGAGACCCCACAAACCACCCATCAACAGAATACCGTGCCCATCATGTTATTGGTTGGACAATCAATCCTATTTTTGTCTTTGTCTAATCCACAGAAAGAGCTGGGAATGATAAGAGTCAGTACAGGAATTTATCAGCTCACGAGATTTCTGGCAGGACCAACAGGTATTTTTTTTTTTTTTTACACTTCTCAAACAGATATAACAAAACACTTTCAATAATATAATTACAGACCAAAGGGAAGTCGATTGTTCGGTTTACATACATTTGAATACTATTTATGAAATGAATGCGCCCAGCCTCGCTCTTTTTTATACACAGCTGTCATGAAGCAGAGTTCCCCTTTAAGATGTACAGGGCAGGCATTATCATGTGAATGGGGCAGAACGGTCTGACAGATGGAGCAATACATTATTACTCTATAAAAGAATGAAATCATTAACCTCTCAGGTGCCAGAAGGAGCTGCTGGCCCGCAGTCAGGTAATTCTGATGATGATGAATGATACGTTTGCTCGCAGCCAATGACATGCTGGCTGGGCCTGCGGTACATGTAAAAAACCTATAGGCATGCCTTTTCTGAAAAATAATTAATGTACAAAGTGACATTTGAAATAATTGCATGGAGAGCAGAATGTCAAATCCCACAGCCTCTTGGGAACTCAGCCAAAAGTCTCATTACAAATGGCCTCTGCCATCAAGGGTATTAATTGAATATGTAATGAATAAAACCATTTGATTGTTCTTTTAAGTGAATGGTATTTACGGCTGACAGATAGCAACATTTGCCTTGAAGGGAAAAACTCCACTTTTAAGGAAATGTGTACATATAAAAATATAGGGACTACTGTTCTGGGCCACCTCTTCTGGAAATGCAACTTGCCTGACTATCATACATGGGTTCAGTACTTTTAGCAGAATAACCTACAGCAAGAATGTAGATCAGGTGTTCTGATTTTGCTTCGACCTCACTGGCCGCATGCTTGTCCCAGGTCAGTGACTAAGAAAGCACTGATGTCAGAGACAGCCAGCCAACTAGCATTTCCAGAAGGACATCAGCAACAACAGCCTGCACATCTTTATCAGTATATATAGTTATATATTAGGCTTTTCTGCACTTTTCAACACCACTGTAATCTAAGTTTCTGCTAATTTACAGTATAAAGCTCCTTCCTTGAGTAGCAAGGTCCTAGGCCTCCTTCGGTCTAATGAGAACCTCCAGGGCCAGAGAAAGCTGACATCCTTCTGTATATGGTGGGTTGTAAGGCATGGTGGGTGCAAGGTAGTTAAAGTCATTGGAAGCCAGACACTTCTTGAATGCAAAAGAGATTTTTATTTCTCTTAATAGAACTTTGGGAGAGAGGTTTAGGGCCAGGACACCCTTAGGTAGTTGCAAGATTAATTGGCAGACTCCGAGACTTCAAGTGGAGGACAGCCATACATGTGTAGGAATGCTGTCTCCTATGACAACAGTCTTTAACAGTTCCTAACACAAAGCGTAACAGTTCCTTCACTTCCACTACAATCACTTCTTGTAGTTCTTCAGCTCACTAGACTGCCACTGAATCCCTTGGGCTCCTCCAATCTTCATGGTAGTATCTTCCTCAAGCGTCACCCCCACCTCTCTGCTGGGTCCCTAGCTTGGCACCCAAGATACCTCTCAAGCTTCACCCCACTGGCCTGCTTGGTCCCTGGCTTGGCACACAATGAGCTCTGCAAGTGTCACCTCCACTGGCTGGGTCCCTGGCTTGATACCCTCTGAAGTTTTCCAATTCTTCACCGTCCCCGGTTGGTGAAAACACTGCTCCGGTACTTGCTTCAGTTACTTACGGTGGTCCCTGGTAATAAGGTGGTTGGCCCCTTTGTGGCAACAGCTTCCCCTCTACCTCCGACCACAACAGGCTCTTCGGCCGGCAGAACTGTCACTTCTGGTTGGACTGCAAGCCGCAATCCCAACACCGCGCTGCTCTCTTACTTCTGGATAGGCCCTCAGACAGCCTAGCAGCTAGATGTGCCTGGAATGGGCCCAATCTCTGGTCTAGCAGCCCAGGCAATACAACACACATTCACCCGGACAGCCGTCCAGGTGGCACAGAACATAGATCACCTGACTCCACCCGAATATATAGGTTCTCCTAGCAGGCCAAGGAATTTAAGAAAACCCCTGCCCATTGGCTGAGATACCCCATATACCCATAATCTGACCTTGCAGTGAAATTCTCATATCTAATGCCACCAGGTACCCGGCCACCTAGCGGCAAAAGAGAGAAGTGCAGCGATTACAGACTAATGCCCTGTACACACGACCGGACTACACGACCGGACTTTCCAGCAGACTAGGTCCGATGGAGTTCCCGCCGGAATTCCGGTGGAATTCCGACGGACCTTCCGAATAAACGAACTGATTGTGTGTACGGGGCATTACTATCACTTTTTTAAATTTCCTTTCATCTTCTCTCCCCTGGTTCTTTATCTTTATCTCCCACTCTCATCCTCACTCTCTCCCCCACTTCCATCTCTCTCCCTTCTCCTCTCTCTCCCTTCTCCTCTCTTCCTTTATCTCTCTTTTTCTTTATTCTCTGCCTTGCTCTGTTTTTACCTATCTTTTCCCCAGTCTGTCCTCCTCTCTCTTCTGCCTCTCTCCCCATGTCCTCTTTTCTCTCTCTCCCTCCATGTCTAGTCTCCCCTGTCTTTTCTCTCTATCCAACTCTATCTTGCTTTCTTTCCTTCTCTCTTCTCCTTGTCCCCCATCTTACCTCTCCCCTCTTCTCTTTCCTTGACTCTCCTCCTTTCTCCCTCCCCATATCACACCTCTCTCATTTTCTCCTCTGTCTCCTCTCCTTTCTTTCTCCTGCATCTGCTCCTTTTCTTTTCCTGCATCTCACGTTTTTCTTCCTTCTGCCTTCCTCTCCTACTGTGTCTCCTCTACTTCTCTTTCTCCATCTCTCCTCCCCCAGTCTCTCATCTCACACTTTCTATCTCTTTATCTTTCCTTTTCTCCCCATCTCACGTCCTCTCATCTCCTCTCCCCATCTCCCCTCTCTCTCATGCTCCCCGTTTTTTAATCTCTCTTTTTATCCCCACCTCTATCTCTTCCCCTGTCTATCCTCCTTTATCCCATTGTTTCTCCTTCTCTCTTTCTGTTTCACTTCCTCTCTCCTCCTCTCTTTCCCCCATCTCTCTCCCTCCTTCCCCCATCTCTCTCTCCCTATCTATCCTCTCTCCCCCTTAAGCTGTCTCTCCTTATCTCCATCTCTCTTCCTTTCTCCTCCTCTCTTTTCATCCCTCTTTTTCCGTCTCTCTTTTCTCTCTCTCGATACACAGTTGCTCTTCTCTCTATTTATCTTTCTTTTTCTCCCCATCTACCCTCACCTCTCTCAGTCCCTGTCTATCCTCCCCTCCTGTTCTCCCATCTTTCGCTCTCTTTCTCACCTCCTCTATTCATCTCTTCTTTCAACCGTCTCTCCCCCCACATCACCCCCACTCTCTCCATCTCCCCCATCTACTTCTCTTCCTACCTGTCCTCCCTCTCTCTTTCTCTCCTCCTCTGTCTCTTCTCTCTCTTTCCTCCCCATTCTCTACTCCTCTGTCTCTCCTTCCCTCTCTCTCTCTCTCCCATTCTCTCCTCCTCTGTCTCTCCTCTTGCTCTTTCTCTCCCAATTGCTCCTTCTCTGTCTTTCCTTCTCTCTTTCTTTCTTCTCCATTCTCTCCTCCTTTAACCCTCCTTCTCTCCCTCTTTCTCCCCCATTCTCCTCTATTTCTCCTTCTCTCCCAATTTCTCCTCCTCTATCTCCCTATCTCTCCTTCTCTCTGTCGTTTTCCTCCATTCTCTCTTCCTCTATCTCTCCTTTTCTCTCTTTCTTCTCCATTCCCTCCTCCTGTCTTTCTCTCCCATTCTCTCCTCTTCTGTCTCTCCTTCTCTCACTTGTTCTCTTCCATTCTCTCCTCCTCTATATCTCCTTTGCTTTTTCTCTTTCTCCCTCATTTTCTCCTACTCTGTCTTTCCCTCTCTCTACCATTCTCTCCTGCTCTGTCTCTCTCTCTCTTTCTCTCTCCCATTCTCTCCTCCTCTGTCTCTCCTCTTTCTCTTTCTATCCCAATTTCTACTACTCTGTCTTTCCTTCTCTTTTGCTTTTTATTCCATACTCGCCTCCTCTATATCACCTTCTCTCTCTCTCTCTCTCTCTCTCATTCTTCTCCATTCTCTCCTCCTCTCTCTCTCCTTCTCTCTCTCTCTTTCTCCCCTATTCTCCTCTGTCTCTCCTTCTCTCTCCCATTCTTTCCTCCTCTGTCGCTCCTTCTCCCACTCGTTCTCACCCAATATCTCCTCTCCGATCTCTTCTCTCTCTTTTTCTCCCCCATTCTTCTCTGTCTCTCCTTCTCTTGCTCTTTCTTTTCCAATTTCTCCTCCTCTCTCTCGCCTCTCTTCCCCATTTTCATCTGTCTCTCCTTCTCTCTTTTTTTCCTCCATTCTCTCCTCCTCTGTCTCTTCATCTCTTCCTTACTCTCCTCCTCTGTCTCCTTCTCTCTCTCTTTCTCTCCCTTTCTCTCCTACTCTGTATCTTAATCTCGTCCTTACTCTCCTCCTCTGTCTCCTTCTCTCTCTCTTTCTCTCCCTTTCTCTCCTACTCTGTCTCCTTCTCCCTCTCTTTCTCTCCTCTTCTCACCTCCTCTGTCTCATTCTCTCTCTCTTTATCTCCTCCTCTGTCTCTTAATCTCTCCCTTTCTCTCCTCCTCTGTCTCATTCCCTCCTCCTCTGTCTCTTCATCTCTCCCTTTCTCTCCTCCTCTGTCACTTCATCTCTCTCTCTCTCTCTCTTTCTCTCCTCCTCTGTCTCCTTCTCTCTCTTTCTACACTCTTTTGAAGTCTCTCATCTCGTCCTTTTTTCTCTTCTTCATTCTCCTCCCCTCACTCCCTCTTTACCTCTTTCTTTTACTGCTATAATTTTTCTCCTTTCTTTGTTCCTTATCTCCTTCTCGCACGTGTCTCTCATTCTCTTTCCTTTCCCGCCAGCGGCAGTAATGCCGTGTGCTCTTCTTCCCGGCTCCCATGTTTAACCTGTTTGTAACCCTGGAGGAATCTATGCCATGGATCCGCCATGAGCCGCAGATAAAACGCCACAACTCGCCGGCAAGGTTGAGGGGAACACAATCAAAGGAAATCTTTGGAAGTCTGAGGAAAGTCGCTGAATATTAAACACCGGTTTGAAAATGTAGCACAATTTTCCATATCTGTCGTACGCTGAACACCTGTAGGGTGTCCATGCTGAGCTATAAAATCTTTCAAAGGCCTTATCAGCCAAACAGTGAATTGTATCATTGAAATGCATATATAGGAAGTCTTTGACCTGAGAAAAGATTTGTAAAGTAATGCACATAGCCTTGCCGTCCCTCCACCCCTGTGGTGCTATAGGGCGGAATACCATAAACACTCCTGCCTGATTTTTGGATTGCTGATAAATATTGGCCCACTGGGGAAGTCCAAGTGCCATCCTCTCCTGCCTATCCGCTTACATAGCAGACACACCTGCTTTAACCCAACCTTCACATTATTTAAAAAGAAAAAAAATTATTATGAATTTTTTATTAAAAATATATTTTTTTAAATAATTAACCACTTAAGGACCACACCACATACATATACTGCAGCAGGGCGGCCCTTAAGCGCACAATCACGTACCTGTACGCAATCCAGAGCTTCGGCTCGTGGGCGAGCGCATGCCGCCAGAGCCCCGCTCCCACTGTGATTGGACACAATTTTTTTACCAAAAATATGTAGAAGAATACATATCGGCCTAAACTGAGGAAAAAAATTGTTTTTTTATATATTTTTTGGGGGATATTTAATATAGCAAAAAGTAAAAAATAATGCGTTTTTTTTTTTTAAATTGTCGCTCTTTTTTTGTTTATAGCGCAAAAAATAAAGACCGCAGGGGTGATCAAATACCATCAAAAGAAAGCTCTATTTGTGGGGAAAAAAGGACCTCAATTTTGTTTGGGAGCCACGTCGCACGGCCGCGCAATTGTCAGTTAAAGCGACGCAGTGCCGAATTGCAAAAAGTGCTCTGGTCAGGAAGGGGGTAAATTCTTCCGGTTGCTGTTATTTCACCTTAATGCATAGATGCTTAAAGGTGAAAAAACACCTTGCAGTCACCGGCTTGAAATGGCTGCACATCCAGAACTTTCGATTGCCTTTTATTTTGTTTCACAAAGATAACACCAAAGACACTAAACTGTGGTCACGTAGACGCGTTTCACACACACATCTTGCGCTTAACTGTTTTACTTACCTGAGCCCCGAATTTCCGTTGGCGCATCCCCGCCGTCCCTCTCTCCATGGGTTCCTGGATCTTGAGTGTATAGATTGACAGTAGCGCAGCCATTGGCTCCCACTACTGTCAATCAAATCCAATGACGTGGGAGGCGGGGCTGAGTCCTGCATTCAGCCTCTATGGACGCCGGTTGCTGGACTCTGGAGTGCGCCCACAAGGTAACTCCCTCAGGGAAGCACTTCTCCCAGGGGGTTATCTGATGTGGGGAGGAGCTGTGAGAGCTGCTGAGGGACCCCAGAAATGGATGTTCGGGGCCACTCTGTGCAAAACGAGCTGCACAGTGGAGAACGTCAAGAACGCGGTGAAGTACAACACCACGACAAACCGAGAAAAAATTAATTTTAATGCTTCTGAGCATGTGTCAAATTGTTTCCGAGCATGCGTAGGAATTTTGCGCATCGGAATTGCTACAGACGATCGGAATTTCCGATAGGAACCCTTTCCGTCTGAAAAATTGAGAACATGCTCTCAAATTTTTGCTGGCGTGAATTCGGCCAGCAAAATTCCAATGGAGCATACACACGGTCGCATTTTCCGATGAAAAGCTCTCATCGATCTTTTGCTGGCCGAAATTCCGATCGTGTGTACGCACGGCAGGGTCCCATTAAGATTCAAGTTCATATATCAAACAATGAACACCCATCCATATAAAAGTGATAATTTGCAGTGAAAAAAAATCTGTGAAGAGATACTTCATATAAGTGCATCCAGCTCCACACCCAGGTAACTAAGTAATCTGCTTACCAGATCGCCGTGACCACTAATCAGTGATCTCACCAAGCTCAGGGAATGGTTAGGTCTCCCCTGGACCTTTAAAGGGCTGTCTGGAACTGCAGCTGGGACCAATGATACTCAAAAAACATAAAAAGAAAGGCTCCCATAGTGTAATACTGATTAAAAAAAGAATTTAATAAAGCAAATAGATTTGCACTTACAAAGTAGGAGCCACGTAAAAGCGATACAGCAATGCTTGTTTAAAAACGAAACCGCTGCGTCTCCAGAGACTTCTGTTCACTTCCTGTGTAATTTCACCATCAACCTCCTCAGTGGAAAAACATGATGACGTCACCGTTGTAGGCTCCTCCCTACGCGTTTCGTCACTAACGAACATCAACTGGGGAATGGCCAGATGATGGTATCATCACGCTTGCTCATTATATACACCACCGGTGCCATCTTAACTGCTCGACACTGGATCAGTGTACTAGGTGGAATAGCCACGCAGCCATTTTAACTACTGGCCATGATTCAAGGCAATATAAATGAGGAATTATAAGAACTGGAGAAATAGAACACCGCCATCTAGTGGCGGAAATAGAGAAAGAACAAATGAATTAATTAAATAAATGGATGGCAATACAGAGGAAGTAAGAAGTGAAAAACAATAAACTCATCATGATTGATAATTTAAACAAATTCATAAGAAAATATGCAAGTTACAAAAGTTATGTCTCCTATTAACACAAGAGCACTGCAGGGCAACTGGCTGGCTCCTTGTGCTACTTCTCCCAGTCTGAGCTATGCTGTACAAGAGGCTGACACCGTTTGCTTTAATAAATAAACTTAATATTATATTAATGAACTCAGAGCTGCATTAATTGTGTCTTTTATATCTGCCTGAAATGAATTCTCCTTTTATGATCAAAGTACAACTGCCCGTTATCAGAAACCGGATTCAACCATCTGATGCCCGAAATATATATTTTGAATGCCACTGGCCTTTAAGGATAGTCTATAATCTAATTCCTCCTGAGAGACTAATATATTATATTACTGTCCCTTCCATCCAACACTATCAGTGACCTTTTATTCTTATTTTAACATGTATACTTTGTAAATATACTTTGGCCTTTTCTGTGATTACATTGAATCATCAGATGTGTGACTTCTGTATAAGGAAAAAAAAAATGACATTAACATCCTCACTGTGAGTCACTGAGCAATGGCAGTGACAGCCGAAAGACCAGCGTCTGTGGCAGAACAACCTTTGTATATCAATGTTAATGAAAAACATAATAAATAAATAAAGAACCCCAAGCGCTGAAAAAAAAGTTGGCATGCGCAGTAAAACGTGACAGCCAATCAAAAATCATGGAGTATAAGCACACTAACATTTTTACTGCATCATAGAAAAGGAAGATTGAAAACTTCAAATCAAAGTCGGTGTGAAATACATATTTATAATAAGCTCCAAGTACGATCGGAAAAACTTAAATACATTACTATACTACAATAGACACCAAGAAAATAAATCCACTTTGTGTGCACCACACGAAGACCAGTCCCCCTGTACATGGAGAGCGAGTAGTAGTGGCCGGTCTTTATTACAGGGGGAAAAAAAGTCTGTGTATAAAAAAGATACACAGATGCAACAATTCTTAAATGCAATTTACTTAATAAAAATTGTAAAAATTAAAAAATTTGGTTTTGTCAAGTAAAAGGATACCAAACATGCTGAATCTTAAAACTACGGTATCCAAAAATCTCCATAGGTGACACTTTAAGGCCCCTTTCACACTGGGGCGGTTTTCAGGCGGTATAGCTCTAAAAATAGCGCCTGTACAGCGCCTGAAAAAAACGGCCCCATTGACTCCAGTGTGAAAGCCGGTGGGCTTTCACACTGTAGCGGTGCGCTAGCAGGACGGTAAAAAAATTCCTGCTAGCAGCATCTTTGGAGCAGTATAGGAGCGGTGTAGTCACCGCTCCTACCCATTGATTTCAATGGGACACTGTGGTAATACCGCGGCAATACCTTTTGATTTTAACCCTTTTTCGGCCGCTCGCGGGGGTAAAACCGCCCCGCGAGCGGCCGAAAACCGCGGGTAAAAGGACGGAAAAGCAGCGCTAAATATAGCGCTGCTTTACCGTCGCCGCGGCTCCCGCCCCAGTGTGAAAGGGGCCTAAAAGCCATTACAGCTTATAAGTTTTGAGTTAACCTGGAGCTCTTGTGCTGCTAGAATTATTGTTCTTATCACTTTGATGTTCGTGGTGATACGCCACACATGTGGTGCAACTGCTGTTTACATACGCGGTGCACACCCTGGGTGTACAAGGGGGTTGACGGAATGCCTTGGCACCCCGTTTGGGTGGTCCGCCAAACAGTGCCTCCTGCCTAGACATGTGCAATTCGTTTCGTTTCAAATTAGTTTTCTAACGAATTTCGACAAATTCGTTAATTCGGAAATATCCGAATTAACGAAAACCCGATTAACGAATTTTTCCGAATATTCTTAAATTCGAATATTAAAAAATTAGTAAATTTGTACATTCGTAAATTCGTACATTATCTCATTCGTAAATTCGTACATTCGGAAATTCGTACATTTGTACATTCGGAAATTTGTACATTTGGAAATTCGTACATTTGTAAATTCGTACATTATCTCATTCGTAAATTCGTATATTCGTAAATTCGTACATTTGTAAATTCGTACATTATCTCATTCCTAAATTCGTACATTCGTAAATTCGTACATTCGTAAATTCGTACATTATCTCATTCGTAAATTCGTACATTCGTAAATTCGTACATTATCTCATTCGTAAATTCATACATTCGTAAATTCGTACATTTGTACATTCGGAAATTTGTACATTCGTAAATTCGTACATTTGTACATTCGGAAATTTGTACATTCATTAATTCGTTAATTCGGAAATTAATAATAATTACCTAATAATAACTTAACTCTTAAATTATAGGTATTGTAATTTCCTTTCAAATTTGTCTGTTAGTGAACGTAACAAATACAAATTTATCCCAAGTTACGAATTATCCGAAACAACGAATGCCGTATCTAAACGAATGGAACGTAATGAATTAATAATAATAAATAACAATAATAATAATAAAAACGTTTTATTATTATTATTTGTTATTAATTTGTTCCCTTCCATTTGTTTAGATGTGGCATTCGTTATATCGGATAAGTCGTAACTTTGGATACATTTGTATTTGTTACGTTCACTAACAGCCAAATTTGAAAGAAAATTACAATACCTATACATCATTTAATAGTTAGTTACTTTTTCAGATTTTCTAATTTTCGGATTTTCTAATTTCCAAATTTACGAATTTTCTAATTTAGGAATGTACGAATTTACGAATATGAATTTTCTAATTTACGAATGTATGAATGTATGAATTTAGGAATGCACAAATTTACGAATGTACGAATTTATGAATGTACGAATTTATGAATGTACGAATGTACGAATTTATGAATGTACGAATGTATGAATGTACCAATTTACGAATTTATGAATGTACGAATTTATGAATGTACGAATGTACGAATTTATGAATGTACGAATGTACGAATGTACGAATGTATAAATTTTGCGAATTGCGATCATAACGAATGACCCGAAAAAAAAAAAACGAATGAAACAAAACTAAAATGAACAATTTTTTTGGCAGTGCACATGTCTACTCCTGCCCTTCAAACCGTTAAAGCAGACAGAGAGATAATACCAGCCCTTTTACCCCAAGCATTGTACACAGACAAAATGTTGAGGTAGATCCAAAGGAATTCCGGTTTGTTGAACAGAAATATAGGTTATTATACACTTCAAAAGTGGGTCAGTCACCACCTGAACTGTAAAACCAAATATTTACCCAAATCATCCCACACTGGTTTAGAAAACAAAGTAGAGTTGTCACCAGACTAATCCCATCATGTAGGAACCTCCAAAAGTTAGCCAAATTAGCCAACAGACAGAAACAATAGGTGATTCAATTTACTCAATTAACAATGGGAATGCACACCTAGGAGGCACACAATAGGAGAGACACAAACTTGTGTACAGGGGGTCCCCGACTTACAAACATCCGACTTACAAACGACTCCTACTTACAAACAGAGGGAGACAACAGGAAGTGAGAGGAAATCTACCCCTAGGAAGGGAAATTCACTCCTGTAAGAGTTAATATGGGAAAAAGGTGTCTCCACTGATGCTTTATCACCAGTCCATGCTTCCCTAACAACCCAAAATTTTCAAAATACAATTTTCATTGGGACAGATGGTGAGGTGAAATCTTCTGAACAGGGGCACAGACAGCAAAACAAATGTTACAGGGGTGATAACCCTTCCCTATGTTCTCCAAAAAGCTTAAAAATAGATTTTTTGGCTGGAGCTACACTTAAAAAATTTACCTGTTCCGACTTACAAACAGATTCAACTTAAGAACAAACCTACAGTCCCTATCTTGTTTGTAACCCGGGGACCCCCTGTATTCTGTCCACTAGACAAGTCATCAGAAGACAAACTAAATTCCAGCAGTCTGATAAATTGGAATTATTTTATCTTTATGGATTTCTTACGGGATCTTGTTGATAAATATTTCTGTCCCAAGTGAAGGAGCCTCTCCAACCCAGTCTGCAGGAGGGCTGTTATATTTCCTCTGACCCTGACCTGTACAAGATTAATATTACACCTTTCCATCAACTCCAGAAGGGAATCTTTATTGTCCTTATTCAGAGAATGAATCCAAGCCTCGCTCTCAGTGTACATTGTCGTCCATCATTGGAGAATAATCTGCTCTCTCCATGGGCCATAATCAGTGGGTAGGAGGCAAGCCTCTAGTCCTCTCCAAAAGTCCCTGTCCCAGTTTGCTCTGTCACAGGGGGTTACAGCAATTTAAAAAATAAAAATAAAAATACATTTAATTTATAATTTTATTTTTTAAAACATTTTTCTTGAATTTATTTATTTTAACTTAATTGCCATCACAAGAGGGTAATAAACCCCCATGTGATAGCATTGGGTAGGTGACAGGTACTCTTTTTGGAAACATTAGGGGTCTCCCCTGCCCTTCACACCATCTAACCCAGCACAGATCGGAATTTCCGACAACAAGCTCCGACCGCACATTTTCCGTCAGAAAGTCCGATCGTGTGTACGGGGCATTTGAATAGTAGTTGTTAATCTCCATTGGTCATATTATTATTGTTTTCTGATGGTACCACACTTTGCTGTTATACTGCAGACCAGTGGTTGCTGGTGTTTTTTTTGGGGGGGGGGGGGTCCCAAAACACTCTCGGTTGGTTCCTCTGCATCATGGCGGTTTCTGCCATTGTGTCTCCTCCCTCCACCTCCTAGGCGTCCAATAGGATCACCTGTCCTTTCAGCCAATCGGGTGACGGGTCTCAAGACCCACTTCCCGATTGGCCGGGAGGAGGATCAGTGTGACAATAGCGAATATTCATACGCTATTGTCACACAACTAGGTGGGCTTAGGGCGCAGTGCTCTGCTCTCCCTTTTTTGAAGCCTATAAGAGCATCTGGCTCTAATCACGTGCTTGAAAAAAAAAAAAACATTTAAATCCATGCGTCCGGTGCCCTGCAAGTAGATTAGGGGGGCCGGACGCATGGATGAGGGGGGGGCTACTCCCGTGCGCCCCTAATGGACGTGCTGCCACTGCTGCAAACTCTGATTAACCCCCTTCTTTTATTCTTGTGGATATGAGATACTGCTGTTGTGTTTTTTAAGTTCTTGTACCACATTTTGTACATTATTTTGTACTTTTGTACTTGCTTGTGCACCATGTAAACCTTTATTCACACTGACAGGATTTATGCATGTAAAATCTTTATATATTGTATATATAAAAAAAATAAAGTATAACTGAAGACAAAACATTTTATTTTAGTTTTAGATAGAGTGGGGAGATATTAGAACACCTGTCAGTTTTTATTGCACTGACAGGTGGGGAGATATTAGAACACCTGTCAGTTTTTATTGCATTGCAGTCCCCCCCCCCCCCCCCCCCCCCCCCCCCCGTTAAGGAGACTCCCCCTCTGTTCTGTTGACCATTATCATTGAAAGTGAAACTAAAAGAAAATACCAAATTTTGGGTTGTCCCCAGAAAAGTAATATAGGGGAAATCTTCCAATGTGGACGCTAGTTCTGGTGACATGGGGGTCCCCAAGGAATTCCCTTAAATTGTAGGGATTACCCTTCACTTCCTGTTGGGCTATGGGACAGGACGTTAAGGGAAATCTCCGCAATGGACACAGATGGAGAATACAAATCTGACAGGGATTATAGCCCTCCCTTGCGCTTTCTAAAAAAGATTTTATGTCATAATGTAGATAATAAGATTTCCTTTCATTTTGGCCCAGTCTTGCCACACAGATTTACTCCAGCCCTGAGAAATCCTCTTTTATTGTTCAGTTAGAAAAATTTTGACAAAGTGCTGAAAACTTTGTCAAAAACACCCCCTTGCTGTGAGTGACAGGTGATTTACATATCTCATGCACTAGCCTGAGACAGGCACAGACCACAGATCCACAGACCAGAGTGAAAGAAAATGTATTCTCGAGTGAACAGCAAGAAGAATATAGGGGAGATGTATGTAGTCAGAGTTGGGCAGAGTAGAACATCCAGTGATCTGATGATTGTTATAGTGCAGTGTGTGTGTCTGAGGTCACCTGATCACAGATAGCATTCCTTTCCATCACCAGGATTTATGTGGGGGAGGGGTGGATTTCTCACTTTTTTATAATTACACAGGATGTGCCTGTCTCAGGCTAGTGCATGAGATATGTAAATCACCTGTCACTCACAGCAAGGGGGCGTTTTTGACAAAGTTTTCAGCACTTTGTCAAAATGTTTCTAACTGAACAATAAAAGAGGATTTCTCAGGGCTGGAGTAAATCTGTGTGGCAAGACTGGGCTCAAATGAAAGGAAATCTTATTCTCTACATTATGACATCATTATGTGGGGTTTACATCCACTTTAAGGTGGCCTAGACAAGGTATGTCTTTTAATGTACCTGGTCTGGATACAACTTTCATTGCTTGCAATTTCGGATCAATATCCCATTTATGTGTCTGATGCAGATCATGAAAGACTTTCGTAACCGAAGGAACATTGTCCTTTTTTCAATGATTGCGAGCTGAGAGCGACTGGATACATTCCAAAAACGTCACATATCTTTATCAGTTGGCATAATATATAGGACTTTGGGAATTCTAAAACTGATCCAGGGATCTACAGTATCTCACAAAAGTGAGTACACCCCTCACATTTTTGTAAATATTTTATTATATCTTTTCATGTGACAACACTGAAGAAATGACACTTTGCTACAATGTAAAGTAGTGAGTGTACAGCTTGTATAACAGTGTAAATTTGCTGTCCCCTCAAAAAAACTCAACACACAGCCATTAATGTCTAAACCGCTGGCAACCAAAGTGAGTACACCCCTAAGTGAAAATGTCCAAATTGGGCCCAAAGTGCCAATATTTTGTGTGGCCACCATTATTTTCCAGCACTGCCTTAACCCTCTTGGGCATGTAGTTCACCAGAGCTTCACAGGTTGCCACTGGAGTCCTCTTCCACTTCTCCATGATGACATCACAGAGCTGGTGGATGTTAGAGACCTTGCGCTCCTCCATCTTCCGTTTGAGGATGTCCCACAGATGCTCAATAGGGTTTCAGGTCTGGAGACATGCTTGGCCAGTCCATCACCTTTACCCTCAGCTTCTTTAGCAAGGCAGTGGTCATCTTGGAGGTGTGTTTGGGGTGGTTATCATGTTGGAATACTGCCCTGCGGCCCAGTCTCTGAAGGGAGGGAATCATTCTCTGCTTCAGTATGTCACAGTACATGTTGGCATTCATGGTTCCCTCAATGAGCTGTAGCTCCCCAGTACCGACAGCACTCATGCAGCCCCAGACCATGACACGCCCACCACCATGCTTGACTGTAGGCAAGACACACTTGTCTTTGTACTCCTCACCTGGTTCCTGCCACACACGCTTGACACCATCTGAACCAAATAAATGTATCTTGGTCAGACCACAGGAACTGGTTCCAGTAATCCACGTCCTTAGTCTGCTTGCTTCAGCAAACTGTTTGTGGGCTTTCTTGTGCGTCATCTTCAGAAGAGGCTTCCTTCTGGGGCGACAGCCATGCAGACCAATTTGATGCAGTGTGTGGCATATGGTCTGAGCACTGACAGGCTGACCCCCCCCCCCCCACCCTTCAACCTCTGCAGCAATGCCGGCAGCACTCATATGTCTATTTGCCAAAGACAACCTCTGGATATGAAGCTGAGCATGTGCACTCAACTTCTGTGGTCAGCCATGGCGAGGCCTGTTCTGAGTGGAACCTGTCCTGTTAAACCGCTGTATGGTCTTGGCCACCGTGCTGCAGCTCAGTTTAGGGTCTTGGCAATCTTCTTATATCCTAGACCATCTTTATGTAGAGCAACAATTCTTTTTTTTAGATCCTCAGAGAGTTATTTGCCATGAGGTGCCATGTTGAACGTCCAGTGACCAGTATGAGAGAGTGAGAGCGATAACACCAAATTTAACACACCTGCTCCCCATTCACACCTGAGACCTTGTAACACTAACGAGTCACATGACACCGGGGAGGGAAAATGGCTAATTGGGCCCAATTTGGAAATTTTCACTTAGGGGTGTACTCACTTTTGTTGCCAGCGGTTTAGACATTAATGGCTGTGTATTGAGTTATTTTGAGGGGACAGCAAATTTACACTGTTATACAAGCTGTACACTCACTACTTTACATTGTAACAAAGTGTCATTTCTTCAGTGTTGTCACATGAAAAGATAGAATAAAATATTTACAAAAATGTGAGGGGTGTACTTACTTTTGTGAGATACTGTATGCTTGTAAGGATTGTTTTTCAAACTCATAAAAGCCACACTCCCACGTAGAGGTTGATCCTGATGGGCCTGTGTCTTTTATCAGCCTCATCTCATCTATATAACTATCGATGTGATTTTAATTCAAGAGAACTTTTGCTACCTTCGCCTTCCTGCCGCTGGACAACTATTCACCTGATTTCTGATTTCACCACTTTGTCACCTTTTTTTCTCTTGGTATCAGCAAAAAAAAATAGTCAGAAGTGATTCATTCGGATAGCAGAGGAGCAAAGCAGCAAACAAAAAAATAACAGACTACTGCCCGGATCACCAGGTAAAAATAAAGTAAAAAAACAAAAAAACAAAAAACAAATGCAGCCACCACATCCAATAATTGGAAAGCTTCAATTTAATAAATTGTTGTTTTTGGATTTATTATTGTTTTAAGGATAGGTATGCTGCAATATATTACTTTTTGCTTTGGTTTTAGATACGCTTTTATTTCTGATCATGTGTCCTGTCAGATACTGTCCCCCGTCGGATACTGTCCGCTGTGTACTGCGGATGAAAAGCAGATTCCGAAAATAGCCGAAGATGAACGGCGCCTGTGCCGTGAGTCCAGGTTCAAGCCAAACCATCCAAGTGGACATAGAGTAATGCCCCGTACACACGGTTGGAAAATCCGACCACAAAATCCATCGGATTTTTTCCGACTGATTTTGTCCGACACTGGTGTTGCATACACACGGTCGGACAAAGTTGTCGGAAAATCCGATCATTCTGAACGTGGAGACGTTTGTTGCCTACGACGGGACTACGTAGAGGCTAGTAGCCAATAGCTTTGGTCTTGTAATGTGATCTGAGCATGCGTGGCACTTTGTCCGTCGGAATTCGCTACACACGATCGGAAAAAGTCCGATAGGACTTTGTTGTCGGAAAATTTGAGAGCAGGAGATAAAACTTTGTCCGTTGGAAAATTCGACGGAAAAAGTCCGCTGGAGCCCACACACGGTCGGAATTTCCGACAACATTGTCCGATAGGACATTTTCCGGCGGAAAATCCGACCGTGTGTACGGGGCATTAGAATAAAAAAGAGCCGAGTGAAGCAAGGCTGTGCCCGAAGCGCGGCGAGCGAATCATGGCGAGCGAAGCGAACCCGCAAGGGGCCCTCATACTTTGTGCAGTCCTATGTCCACTTGGATGGTGGGGCTTGCACCTGGACTCACGGTGGAGATTTTCCGAATCTCCTTGTTCTCCGTACTGCGCCAGCGTTGCGCCTGCGCAGTACGGGGTGGACACTATTCGATAGGCGGACATTTTTTGACAGAACACAGGCATCTCAGGAAGTAGATGCTGGTCCTGGATGATGCCTGAACAAAGATGGCTCTTCCTTCTGATGAAGAAAACAGTAGAAGACATTGTCAGGGGGGGAGTCCTATGATCTTTGCAAATGTTAGACTTACACATTACTTTTCTTGCATATACTTTACATGAAACAAGATATCTGATGATTAGTAGACATAAACCCCAATCATTTCCAATCTAATGTTCTCCGGTGTAAATGGCACTGTCAGGCGCTCAGCCCATTCATGGAGAAAATATTATGATCCATCTGTCCTTTGTTCTGTTGGGGTTTTATTCATACGTAAACAGCGGCGGCACAATGTGGAAAGATGTTCCTGAATATGATAATGTGTTCTTTAATTGTCTAGATGGAACCGCCGGTGAGGCTCACAGACTGTTGATTAGACAGCTGAACTTTCTGAATGACACAGTGCGTTCTCTTACTGCCTGGTGACACCAGAACAAGCCGCCTATCCAAGTAGAAGAACTGACGAAGATTTAGAGGGGAACTCCACCAAGCCCTATTACCCACTTCAGCCCCGGAAGGATTTACCCCCCTTAATGACCAGGCCATTTTTTGCGATACGGCACAGCATTACTTTAACTGACAATTGCGCGGTCGTGCGACGTTGTACCCAAATAAAAATGTTTTTTCCCCCACAAATAGAGCTTTCTTTTGGTGATATTTGATCACCTCTACGGTTTTTCATTTTTTACGCTCTAAACAAAAAAAAGACTGACAATTTTGAAAAAAAAAATAATATTCTTTCATTTCTGCTATAATATATATCCAAAAAAAATGTAAAAAAACTAATTCATTCATTAATTTAGGCCAATATGTATTCTGCTACATGTTTTTGGTAAAAAAAAAATCCCAAGCAGCGTATGTTGATTGGTTTGCGCAAAAAGTTATAGCGTCTACAATCTACGGGATAGATTTATGGACTTATAATTATTTTTTTTTTTGTTTTACTAGTAATGGCAGCGATCAGCAATTTTTAGCCGAACTGCAACATTGCGGCGGACAAACCTGACCCCAAGTGACACTTTTTGGGGACCAGTGCCAATACAGTGATCAGTGCGAAAAAAAAAAGACTGATTACTGTATAAATGACACAGGCAGGGAAGAGGTTAACATCAGGGGCGATCAAAGGGTTAAATGTGTTCCCTGTTGGTGCTTTCTTACTGTGTGGGGGAAGTGCTCACAGGAACAACACATAGATCGCTGTTCCTAATCACTAGGAACAGCAGTTCTCCATGTTCTTCCCTGTCAGAACGGGGTTCTGCCTTGTTTACATAGGCAGATCCCCGTTCTGCCTCTCTGTATTCGCGATCACGGGCACGCGCATTGGCTTCTCCTCTGTGCAGCTGGTGCTCACGCCCACACTATCTATTGCATGAATCGACATACAGGTAAGTCATTTTGCGCAATAGAGCCGCCCTGCCACAATATATATGCGGTGGGCAGTCTTTAAGTGGTTAAACAGTATCCCCTTGCCGACCAGCGCATGACGATGTACGTCGGCACAATGGCACGGCTGGGCAAATGGGCATACAAGTACTTCCCCTTTAAATCGCGGCATTGTGGGCGTGTGCGTGCGCCCGCCCCATACTCCATGACCGTGCCCACGGGTCCCCGTACTCGATGTCCGCTGGGGGCCTGTGATCGCATCACGGAGCGGCAGAACGGGGAGATGCCTATGTAAACAAGGCATGTCCCTGTTCTGCCTAGTGACATGACAGGGTTCTACTGCTCCCTGTCATCCGGAGCAGTGATCGCTGTCATGTTGTTGTGAGCCCATCCCCCCCAGAATTAGAATCACTCCCTAGGACACACTTAACCCTTCATCGCCCCCTAGTGGTTAACCCCTTCCCTGCCAGTGTCATTTACACAGAAAGCAGTGCATTTTTATAGCACTTATCGCTGTATAAATGACAATGGTCCCAAAATAGTGTCAAAGGTGTCCGATGTGTCCGCCATAATGTCGCAGTCACGATATAAATGGCAGATCACCGCCATTACTAATAAAAAAAAAATGAATAATAAAATGCCATAAATCTATTTTGTAGCTATAACTTTTTGCGCAAACCAATCAATATACGCTTATTGCAATTTTTTTTACCAAAAATATGTAGAAGAATACATATCGGCCTAAACTGAGAAAGAAATTCGTTTTTTTTAATATAGTTTTTGGAGATATTTATTATAGCAAAAAGTAAAAAATAATGAGTTTTTTTCAAAATGTACGCACTTTTTTGTTTATAGCGCAAAAAATAAAAAACACAGAGCTGATCAAATACCACCAAAAAAAGCTCTATTTGTGGGGAAAAAAAAGTACATCAACTTTGTTTGGGCGCAACTTGGCACGACCGTGCAATTGTCAGTTAAAGCGACGCAGTGCTGTATCGCAAAAAGTGCTCTGGTCAGGAAGGGGGTAAAACCTTCCGGGGCTGGTTAAAGGCAGCCACACAGTAAAGCCCCATACACACGGTCGGATTTTTGCATGGATTCTGTCCGATCGGACAATGTTGTTGAAAAATCAGACCATGTGTATGCACCATCGGCCAGTGTACGTCGGATTGTCCGACGGACAAAGTCAGAAAATCCACTTGTAAGAGGGGCTTTGAGATTGGCTACTAGCCTCTACGTAGTCCCGTCGTAGGCAACAAACGTCACCACGTTCAGAATGATCCGACAACTTTGTCTGACCGTGTGTACGCAAAACAAGTCCCTGCCCCGCTCTTGTCTTTGACAGAAAATCCACTTGTAAGAGGGGCTTTGCGATTGGCTAGAAGTTGGCACCAGTAGCACAAGTCCCTGCCCCGCTCTTGTCTTTGACAGAACACTGCCCTTCCGCCATATTGTGCCCACTTCATGCCAAGGCCTCCACATGACATTCCCAACCATTGACCTTTATATCTCAAAGGAAGGAATGTCCACACAAGAATAGGGTTGCTGCACTTTACTGGTGGCTTTCAGGAAAAGGAAATGGAATGACACATCCACAGACATTCCAGCACATAATCAATCACATTCACTGGATGGTCCACAGCAGTGACATGTGAAAGCATTATGCAACACTTTTTAGCAGCCATCTCCCTCTAACGGTTTCTCCTTGCACCCATAAAGTACTTACTGCAATGAGATCTCTGTAGTCACCACCACCATGGGTTCACCTCTTCTGGGACCCTCCAGGGAAATTGCTTGACTCAGGGAACTCTTGGTCTGGCCTAAAAGGCCTTTTGCAACCTACCCTCGCCCCCACCTCCATAAGGTTCAATGAGTTTACAGCCAGCTCTCCTGGGTATAGGTCTTCTTCCCCCTGGCCTCCAGCCCTGTGCAGGACCTCCACATGCTGGTTACATCTATGCTGACGTGGGTGTTTAGCTCCCATGCCCCAGCTGCAACTAGGGCTCCTCCCAACCAGGCTTAAATCTGGGCACTGATTGACCCATTACATCACTACAGGAGGGCTCTAACTAGAGGGGTACTAGCACCTGATGACACTGCTTTCTGTAACCGAAAACTATTCTGGAACAAAGCCACCTAGTGGCAGGCTATCTAGCTGCCCCTGCTTGCATGCTCAGTGTACTTTAACCACTTGCTGTCCTGGGCACTTTTTACATTTTTTACACTTATGTTAAAATCAGCATTTTTTTGCTGGAAACTTACTTAGAATAAAATGGTGGCCATTGCCATCAATTTTTTAATGTCACACAATATTTGCACAGCCATATACATTTTGATGCACACAAACACAATATAATACAAATTTTTTGGTAAAATTTAAAAGATGGGAGATACCGAGTAAATAGAAACTGAACAAATCAAGACTCCAAATTCTGCACACCCATGAAATGTCAACAAACTATGGTGCCTACATTATTTCATAGGTTGCGATTTAAAATTATTTACAGGTTATCATTTTAATTTCTAGTTAATCATGAATTATGGCCCTAGATTAATTTCTCTATGCAGATACCTGTGCCCATCAGGTAGCCTGCCCATGTCCATCATGCAGCCTGCACGTGTCCATCATGCAACCTGCCTGTGTCCATCATGCAGCCTGCCTGTGTCCATCAATGCAGCCTGCCCGTGTCCATCAATGCAGAATGGCTGTGTCCATCATGCAGCCTGGCTGTGTCCATCATGCAGCCTACCTGTGTCCATCAATGCAGCCTGCCTGTGTCCATCATGCAGCCTACCTGTGTCCATCAATGCAGCCTGCCTGTGTCCATCAATGCAGCCTGCCTGTGTCCATCATGCAGCCTACCTGTGTCCATCAATGCAGCTTGCCTGTGTCCATTATGCAACCTGGCTGTGTCCATCATACAGCCTACCTGTGTCCATCATGCAGCCTACCAGTGCAGGGGAAGAGAGAGGAGAACAGGAGGCTGAATTATCAGAGAGCGGGGAAATCGATGTAACAGCTTACATTTCAATTGCCGTGTGTTCCCACCGCTCGCCGTAACATACAGCCCCGCCTCCTGGCCTGGGGACTTTGATACACATCAGACATCCTGGGATTGGACGGGTGATCTGTCTCTCAATGTACTGGGGGCCAGGAGGCGGGGCTGTACGTGATATAATCCGGCCGCCTGCTATCCTCTCTCTTCCCCTCTGTGATCACTGGGAGAGCGGCTCCCATTCAACCCCGCATGCCAGCGGTGCCCACCCCCTAGCTCCCAGGCAGCCCCACACTCGCCAGCCCTCATTTTCCACTTGCAAAATGCGAGTAGGCGAGTGGAAAAATTTGAGGGCTGCGCTATACTTTCTCTTTAACTTTCTCTGACTTAAAAATCCCCCAAAGCATTCCGTTTAACCAAAAGTGCCCAAAGTTTTGCACACAGCTGTAAATAACTAATCTAAATACATTTTATTTTTGTCCACAAGGATTAGGGGACTTTATTGAGCCGCACACAGTGATCTATGCCTTCCGTCTGCTCTGTGCCGGGAGGAAGACGAATTAGTCTCAGAACATGGAAACAGGTCACTACGCCTTTCCCTGCCAACCACGCCACGTTTTTCTAAACATCTCCTCTTTTTTTTATTGATCACTATTTAAAAGCGTGCATTTCTATCCTGGCAAGCCCAGGCCTTCTATTCTGCTTCCATCAGCCTCAGGTTCATGAATTTCAAATTACGGAGCAATTTCAGAAAATAAAATGATCAAGGCACTATATGGGTAACCTCAGCTAAGGGGAGGTCAGAGGTTAAAAGGCAGATTAGAGTGTAGGGAAGGGTGGAAGATTAGATTTAGATTCATTGTCTCGGTACAAGAGCTGCAGTTTATTTCGGGATCAAATACAGAGACTCCTCCACTTATAATCATACAGGGTCTCATTTATTTAAAATGAGAGAGCCAGGGGCCCAGTGATGGTTTATCCATGGGGCCCTGTCTAATCTACTTTTGTCTCTAACCATTTCAGTGCATAGGGTTCCTACTTTAACCCTCTTAGGTAAATGAAATAAAAGGAATGTGAGCATTTGCTCCATCAGGAGCGATCTTTATTTAAATCAAACGTGTTATTAAAAAATTCTAGTACAGTCAATGCATTTCGGAGATCTGCATCCCCTTCATCAGGGATAAACACAATAATAATAATAATAATAATAATAATAATAATAATAATTAATATTAAATAATTAAATTAAATATTTATGTTTCATCAGGAGGAGCAGTGCTTGAGTTCCAAGGAATGTGTAATGCCATGGAAATTTTTATATAAATTAAGCATTTATTAAAAAAAATTCTAGTAGAGCCAATGCGTTTCAGAGATTTGCATCCCCTTCATCAGAGCTAAAAACAATAACAATGATTAAATAATTAAATTAAATATGAAATACTTAAATGTAAATTGTATATGATAATTAATAACATATAAATATGTACAGAGGAGAAATAAAAGGAATGTGAGCATTTACTCCATCAGGAGGAGCAGTACTTGAGTCCCAAGGAACGTTTTATGCCATGGCCATCTTTATATAAATTGAATGTTTATTAAAATTACTAGGAGAGCCGATGCATTTTGGAGATCTGCACCCCCTTCATCAGAGCTAAATACAATAACAATTATTAATATTAAATAATTAAATTAAATATGAAATTCTTAAATGTAAATTTTATATAATAATTAATAACATATAAATATGTATGGAGGAGAAATAAAAGGAATGTGAGCCAGCTTGGCTTGGCTTGTGCAGTGCTGAGTCCAAAGAAATGTCTTATACCATGGCAATCTTTATATAAATCAAATGTTTATTAAAATTACTAGGAGAGCCAATGCATTTTGGAGATCTGCACCCCCTTCATCAGAGCTAAATACAATAATAATTATTAATATTAAATAGTTAAATTAAATAATACATACTTAATTGTAAATGTTATATAAAAATATTATAAATATGTATGGGGGAGAAATAAAAGGAATGCAAGCGTTTACTCCATCAGGAGGAGAAGTGCTTGGGCCCAAAGAAATTGTTATGCCACACCAATCATTATATAAATTGAATGTTTATTAAAAATACTAGTAGATTCAATGCGTTTTGGAGATCTGCACCCCCTTTATCAGGGCTAAACACAATAATAATAACTTATATTAAATAATTAAATTAAATATTTATGTTTCATCAGGAGGAGAACATTCCTTCATCAGGAATGTGTAATGCCAAGAATACTTGAATGTAAATTGTATATGATAAATAAATATGTACGGAGGAGAAATAAAAGGAATGTGAGCATTTGCTTCATCAGGTTGAGCAGTGCTTGAGTCCCAAGGAACGTGTTATACTATGGCAATCTTTATATAATTTGAATGTTTATTAAAACTACTAGGAGAGTCAATACATTTTGGAGATCTGCACCATCTTTATCAGGGCTAAACACAATAATAATAATAATAATAATTAATATTAAATAATTAACTGAAATATTTATGTTTCATCAGGGGGAGCAGTGCTTGAGTTCCAAAGAACGTGTAATACCATGGCAATCTTTATATAAATCGAGCGTTTATTAAAAATTCTAGTAGAGCCAATGCTTTTCGGAGGTCTGCATCCCCTTCATCAGAGCTAAAAACAGAAAACTTGAGACAAGCATGGGAGGAGGAGACAAGAGAGCTAGAGAGTAGAAAGTCTTGGTAGGAGCGGAGAGGACGATTTGGGTGATATTTGGAGATACGTTTGCTGATGTAGCTTGGGGCAGAATTGTAAATGGCTTTGTATGTTATTGTTGGTGTTTTGAATTTTATTCATTGGGCAATAAAAAGCCAGTGGAGGGATTGGCAGAGAGGAGTGGCGGACACTTAACCGTTGGTAAGGTGGATGAGTCTGGCAGCGGCATTCATGATAGACTGAAGAGGGAATAGCTTGCGAAGAGATAGGCCAATGAGAAGGGAGTTTTAATAATCAAGGCAAGCGATAACAAGTGAGTTGATAAGTTGCTTAGCGGTGTCAAGGGTTAGAGAGGGGTGTATATTGGAGATGTTTCGGAGGGGAAGTCTGCAAGATTTGGACAGGGATTGGATTTGGGACTGAAAGGACAGGTCAGAGTCTAGGATTGCACCTAGCACCCTGGCATGTGGGGAGGGACTGATGGTTGTATTATTGATCTTGATGGAGGCTGGAGGAAAAATTATGAGCTCAGCTTTAGAAAGATTGAGTTTGAGGAAGTGGTGTGACATCCATGCTGATATGTCAGTTAGTGAGTTAGTAATGCGAGAGGCGATTGAAGGAGTGAGGTGAGGAGTAGAGAGATAGATTTGTGTGTCGTCAGCATAGAGGTGGAACTGGAAGCCATGGGAGTTTATAAACTGACCAAGGGAGGAGGTGTAAATGGAGAAGAAAAGGGGTTCGAGGACAGAACCCTGGGGTACACCTACAGAAAAAGAAAGTGGAGAGGAGGAAACAAAGTTATAGGTAACACTGAAAGAGAATTGTGATAGGTAGGAAGAGAACCAGGAGAGAGCAGAGTCTTGAAGGCCAAGAGAGTGGAGTTTTTTAAGGAGGAGGGAAGGGTCAACAGTATCAAGGCTGCAGTGAGGTCGAGTAGTATGAGTATGGAGTGTTGGTTTTAGCAGTTAGTAGATCATTAGTGAGTTTCAGTAGGGCAGTTTCAGTGGAGTGCAGTAAGCAAAAGCCGGACTGTAAGGCGTCAAGAAGGTTGTTGTCAGTGAGGTATAAGCTAAGATGGTTGTAGACTAAGCGTTCAAAAAGTTTTGATGCAACGGGAGCAAGGAGATGGGTCTTAAGTTGTTCAGGCTGCTAGGGTCCAGTGAGGGCTTTTTAAGTATGGTGGTGATCAAGGCATGTCTTAGAGGGGAGGGGAAGGTGCCAGTAGATAGGGAGAGAGGGAGCATACGATAGAAGAAAAGGGTGACCGTAGTAGTTGGGAGGGAACAGGTTCCAGGGGATAGGTGGTAAGGAGGGCTTCTGAGAAAACTTTAGAGACCTCTTCGGTAGTAGCAAGGTCAAAGGAGGAGAGCTTTGAGAGCGGATTTGTACAGGGTATGTTAAGTGGGTTAGATGTCTGTGCAGTGGGGATGTCCCCACGAATTGCATCAGTCTTTTTTTTTAAGTGATTGGCAATCTCGTGAGCAGTGAGTGAGTTACTGGGTGGAGATGGTGGTGGAGAGAGTAGAGAGTTAAAAGTAGAGAAGAGACGACGTAATGATGTGACATCCATGTCGGATCTCCAAACACAAATGTTGTGGGAGCAGTGGTTGTGTCCTTGAAGCCACTGCGTTCCAACTATCATAAATGGGGCTGCCTGCAAGGGCATACACGCAACACCTGACAAACATGTCCCTTCTGGACAGTTCAGTTGTGCTTTTTTCCATCTGCTCGTTGAGGTCCCAGCTGGTTTCGGTGGGGTGCCTGGTCTACGGAATTTTGTTGGCGCTGATCAAGAGATTTATCTGGGCATCTGGTCTAAAGAGTCTCTACAGGAGACATGTCTGACTGATATTGGAAGGGGGCATCCAAATATCCAGGGACATTTGTGAGTACAGACCAGTATGTGCAATCCCAGTGACTGTGTGCTGGTAATATCCCTCTTGCATCAGTGCCAGCCAGGGCTGAAAGGTGGACATTCCTTATTTATGGTATCCCTGGATGCCTCAGTCCATTTTTTTGCTGCTGCAAAGACTGTGCTAGGATGTGCCCTGATTATCAGTGTAGATGTCCCTTGTGTGGATTGCCGCTTACCGGCTCTCCTCTCCTCATGCCCTGTCAGCGTGAGGCAAGAAATGCAGATAACCGGAAAATCCTGTATACACTGTGATCAGCTTTGATTGGACACAGCTGATCACATGGTAAAGAGCCGCTGTGATTGGCTCTTCACCCCAAACTGTGATCAGCTGTGTCTGAAGGACACATCTATCACAGAGCTCTCACAATGCGTGCCCCAGGGGCACGCGGGAAGGCATGGTTCTGGGAGGACGCCAATAGACATCCTCCTGGAAATGTGCGACTGTGCTGCAGCCATCATTCAGCTATAGCAGGGTCGGCAAGAGGTTAATGTATAACTAAAGGTTCCTGTATGACAATCTAAAGCGTTACCAAATCCAGTTACTAATACTATATGACTCACAAGCCTCATAAAGTAAAAAAAAAAACTTCCTTTACCTTTCATGACTGAGCCAAATCCTCCTTCATTCCTCTCTTAGACCCTCACCCTCTCAGGCACTGCAGCTCATAGTGGGAGGGTTTCAGCAACAGAGGCCCAATCCTTAACCACTTGCCGTGACCTGTGATCGGGAGCTATGATAAGTGATGTGTCACACACAGCCCCTCCCCCTAACAGTTAGAATCACTCCCCAGGACACACTTAACCCCTTCCTAACCAGCTAGTGGTTAACCCCTTCACTGCCAGTGTCATTTTTACAGTAATCAGTGCAATTTTATAGCACTGATCGCTGTAAAAATGACAATGGTCCCAAAAATGTGTCAAAATTGTCTGACGTGTCCGCCATAATGTCGCAGTCCCAATAAAAATCGCAGATCGCCACCATTACTAGTAAAAAAAAAAGTATAATAAAAATGCCATAAAACTATCCCCTATTTTGTAGACACTGTAACTTTTGCGCAAACCGATCAATAAATGCTTATTGTGATTTTTTTTACCAAAAATATGTAGAATACACATCGGCCTAAACTGAGGAAAAAAAATGTTTTTTTTATACATTTTTGGGGGATATTTTTTATAGCAAAAAGTAAAAAACTTTTTCAAAATTGTCGCTCTATTTTTGTTTATAGCGCAAAAAAAACGCAGAGGTGATCAAATACCACCAAAAGAAAGCTCTATTTGTGGGAAAAAAAGGACGTAAATTTTGTCTGGGAGCCACGTCGCACGACCGCGCAATTGTCAGTTAAAGTGACGCAGTGCCGAATCGCAAAATGTGCTCTGGTCTTTGGCCAGCAAAATGGTCCGGGATTAAGTGGTTAAACACTTATTCCTACACTGAGTCCTACATCTATCCAGTGTTTGTGCTCAGCTTCACTTCTTCTCTCCCTTTTTCCTGCTAACACAGGCTGCACTGATAGCAGTGGGAGCCATTGGCTCCTTCAGCTGTCAGTCAAATCCTATAAGGAGAGAGTGGGGGTGGGGCTAAGCCGTGCTGTGTGTGTCTGTGGACGCAAACAACCAAGCTCAGGAGCAAGCCCACATGTGTGGCCCCATAGAAAATGGCTTGCTATGATTGCACATGCAGAAGAGGTGGAGCAGAACGTGCCACTGGGGGAACCCAGGAGATAAGGTTTGGGGCCACTCTGTGCAATAGAGCAGGTAAATATAAACCTCTTTTTTCTGTTAAAAAAAATTATCTTTGATGTTACAACCGCTTTAACAGCCTAATTACAGTAAGTAGTGCCTACTTAAACATGTGCAAATATAAACAGTAATATTTGGGTACGGTAATTGACCCTTATGCAGTTGACATGTACTTTTAAGTAGAACTACTATGGGCAAATTTTTTTTTTTGATACCGCGGGGGGTTGGGGGGGTGTTGGATAGCTGGGGGGGGGGGGTTAGGGGGTTATAGCCCGTGTCAGATTTTTTTTTCACCACCTCTGTTCCCTTGCGGAGAGTTCCCTTCACTTCCTGTCCCATAGCCAAACAGGAAGTGAGAGGAAATCTTTGCAAATTAACGGAATTTCTTAGGGATCCCCAGGTTACCAGAGCTAGTGTCCCCATTGGAAGATTTCCCATCTATTACTTTCCTGGGGACAGCACCAAAATTTGAGGTTTTCTTTTACGTTCACTTTCAATGATAATAATAAACAGGACAAATAGAGAGGGTGAATCTCCTTAATGGGGGCACAGACCGCAACAACAACTGACAGGGGCTCTAATTCTTCTGCAATCTATCCAAAACTACCTTTAGTTCTACTTTATACCTAATTGGATCCGGTGTTTAACCCTATCCTCCCAGCAATCCCTATATTTATATTACTCATCATCACTGAGAGAATCAGAGAGAAGCAATCAGCTGCTTCCAGCTATTAATTCATTTATTTTTACACCTGTTAAAATAAATAAATTAATACTTTTTAAATCAATAAAAAAAAAAAAAAAAAGATTGCAGTAAGCTGTTTTGATGAAAATTGCATTTACATTTTTTGTTCATTTATCAGCTTATAATAACTAAATTGAGCAGGGTATTTATTAAAACAATGTACCAAATAAAAAATAAAAAAAGCAATATGTCCCATAAAAAAAGCAAAAAACAGCATACATTTTTTGAGGTATGAACATTATTCAGAGAGTTACAGCTAGCTAACCTGAGGCATATGGACGCTGCTTAATTTTTCCATGACATCTAGACATGGATAACCATTAGTCACAAAAGGCTTCAAGTGTGGGGGGAAGGGGGGTCAAAGTTTGATATTCATAGAATAGCCACATTTTATATAAGAGATATGATTAAAGTCAGACTATGTTCCTGCACTTATTGAAGTTTATTACCCCTTTGCCGCTGCAGCATCTGTCAAAGTTATCACCGTTTCACAATACTCGCAAAACACAGATCCACCTAATTAGCTAACTGTCTGAGTTCCAACTTATTTTAATGAATTCCAAAGCCAGTCTTTAAACCTTTATCGTCCCTTTGCAAACATCATAGGTGTAAAAACACTAATGATAATATTCATTTCAATGATTTTGTTGCTGGAAGCTAAATGACACATCCAGCAATTTTTGTAAAAAAAAAAAAAAAATTAATAAATAAAAATAAAATTCCACACTCCTGAGTTCAAATGAAATCATTTGCATAATACTGCAGAAGTAACAGTTCATATTTGGAACGCTAATTGCATTTTGTAAAGCAACTATAAGCTGTTTTCCCACAAATGTCCCTCAAGTGTTGGCATAGCTCGAAACTGTCCCTGATTTTGAGGAACTTTCCCTGATTTGGAACAAATCCTCCTCATTTGTCCCTCATTTTGGTCTGATCTATATAGCTCTATATTATATGCACTATTTTTCAAAAAGTGTTTCCCAGTGCTAAACATTTCATCCAATTTCTAAATTGCTGCATTTGTAAATTTCAAAATCCAATATAAAGGTTTAGTAGTGGTAAAAAAAAAGGACTTATCATATGCCTAAATAGTTTTGCTAATAGACGTCCCTTGTTATTATAGGTACTTATATAGCGCCACAGCACTGTTGTGGAAATTTTTATAAATGTATGTTGTCAGATGTCCCCCAGTGTCAGTTTTGCTGCAATACGCTCATGCAGATGCACAGACGTCGGTGGAAGACCGTTGGTTGCGGAAACCTTCCCATGGACATGGCAGATCTATTTGCCCTTTAACCACTTCAGCCCTGGACCAATTGGCAGCCAAAGGACCAGGCCCCTTTTTGCGATTCGGCACTGCGTTGCTTTAACTGACAATTGCGCGGTCCTGCGACGTGGCTCCCAAACAAAATTGGTGTCCTTTTTTTCCCACAAATGGAGCTTTCTTTTGGTTGTATTTGATCGCCCCTGCGGTTTTTATTTTTTGCGCTATAAACAAAAATAGAGCGCCAATTTTGGAAAAAAATGCAATATTTTTTGCTTTTTGCTATAATAAATATCCCCAAAAAATATATAAAAAAACATTTTTTTTCCTCAGTTTAGGCCGATACGTATTCTTCCACATATTTTTGGTAAAAAAAATCGCAATTAGCGATTATTGATTGGTTTGCGCAAAAGTTATAGCGTTTACAAAATAGGGATAGTTTTATAACATTTTTATTAATATTTGTTTTTTTACTAGTAATGGCGGCGATCAGCGAATTTTTTTGTGACTGCGACATTATGGTGGACACATTGGACATTTTTTACACATTTTTGGGACCATTGTCATTTATACAGCAATCAATGCTATTTAAATGCATTGATTCCTGTATAAATTACAGTGGCAGTGAAAGAGTTAACCACTAGGGGGAGGGAAGGGGTTATGGGCTGTGACGTGTGTGTTTTTTTTATCATTAGGGGGCGGGGCTGACGTCTGATGTCATTGATCGGCTTTCCCGATGACAGGGAACAGCCGATCAATGACAGGCAGAGTAGGAAGCGCGGGGAGAGGTTTGTTTACACAGGCCTCTCCCCGTTCTTCAGTTCTGTGGCCCGATCGCGGGACACCAGCGGCGATCAGGTCTGCTGGTCCCGCGGCGCGCGACCCACGGCTAGGCAATTAAAGGGCCATGTTCCTGTACGTGGTTTTGCCTAGCCACGCCATTCTGCCGATGTATATGTGCAGGGGGCGGTCGGGAAGCGGTTAAGGGATGTTCGTTTATGCCTCACCAAGAGACTGGCCACCTCATGGTGACTGCATCCACGCTCCTAGCAAACAGATCTGCGTACATGGGAACAATAGCATAACCGTACAAGATTATGGCTCACTGAGCCATGGTAGAGTATGGTTCACACCAATGATAGCGTTGGGAATGTGCACATGGTCATGATTAGAGCCCTGTTTGTAGTGTCCACAATGTGAGGCACATTGTGTCTCAACAGGAAACTTCCTGTATGGCCCTGCACATGACCGTTTGCACACGCCACTACTGGAATTCTATTAGAATATATACATGTGTCTGATTGGTTCTTTTGAAGGAATACAAGTGTCTGATTGGCCGATTGATGTTTGATTCATGTTTTACACTATAAATAAAGACAGCAGGTCCTATTCAGGAGGATTTGGCTATGCCCAACGTGATACCAGCATCTGTGTCTGTGTTACTTGGACATATAAAAGCATGCTCTGATTCATCTGGACCAAGTAGGGTTTGTCCCGACACGATAAGCACGGGACAATACCACCAAGGTCATGAATCTAATATATATAGCTAATTCATCTAAGCTCCCGTGTGTGTTTCTTGGGACAGATGCAGAGAAGGCATTTGATCGGGTTAACTGGCAGTTTATTTTTTCGGTTCTGTGATATATAGGGCTGGGAGAAAATATGCTCCGATGGATCTCAAGTATTTATACTTTACCTAGTGCTTAGGTAAACGGAGTACTATCTCCCTCTTTTGGGATCACCAATGGGACCAGGCAGGGCTGCCCATTGTCGCCTCTTCTTTTTGCACTATCGTTGGAACCCTTTCTCTGTAGTGCTAGTTTAAATCAGGATATTCAGGGATTAACAGTTGAAAAAACCCAGTATAAGATTTCCGCTTATGTCGATGATATGCTTTTTTCATTGACCAACCCAATGATATCCCTTCCTAACCTATATTCTGAAATGGAGAGATATGGTACTTCATCATATTTTAAGATCAATTCAATTAAGTCAGAGGTTATGGGAATTGCAATACCTAAAGATATGTTGAGATCATTGAAATCCAATTCTAAATTTAAATGGATGGAACATGCCTTAAACTATTTGGGTACACGTATCCCAGCAGACCTCTCACATACGTTCATACTTCATTTTTCACCACTCCTACAAAGGGTTCGGGGTCTCTTAGAGAGATGGCATAAGGGATTTCATTCCTGGATTGGAAGAGGTAATATACTCAAAATGAACATTCTACCAAAGTTTCTATACCTATTTAAGGCATTACCTATTGCTATCCCTAGGCAATATTTCAAACAGATTGATACACTCTTTATTGGATTTATCTGGGCACAGAATCATCCAAGGATTAGAAGATCCCTGTTGACTCTTCCCAAGCAATACGGCGAGTTGGCCATACCTGACGTATATAAATACTATCAAGCAGCCATACTGAGTAGAATAATTGACTGGTGCCGACATGGAGACTTAAAGATATGGCCAAACCTGGAACAAGCACAGTGTAGGGCCCAACTATATAGAGCACCATGGTGCTATAGGGAACATCCATCTATGATAAGATACAACCATTGATAGGCCATACGATAAGAATGTGCTATGGATTTATTTCTAAAGGGAAGTTATCATCATTAGAGTCCCCATTATTCCCCATCTTGGGGAATCCACAATCTGCACCAGGATTGCGGAAGGGACCTTTTGGGTTATTAATAGAAAAGGGGCTATATCAGGCCTCCCATTTTCTACAAGCAGGCTCATGGTCTACCTGGCAAACTTTGATATCTAGTTCTAACTCATATCAACTAGATTTCTGGTGTGCAGCACAACTGAGACATTTCTTACAGACCTTACCTCTGCCCGGTAATTTTACGTGGAAATTAACAAGATTTGAAAAATATTGCAATGAGAAAGGGTTACTCTCTCATGTTCTCTCGAAGATGTATGACGTATTGGTCAGACCTTCAGAGGATTTCCAGTTGCCATTTTTAGGTAAATGAGAATCGGACTTAGGTAGAACTTTTTCAGAAGAACAGCATACTAGTATAATATATAATATATTTGAATCTTCAATGTGTACAAGGACGCAGGAAACAAATTACAAAATTGTCTCTCAATGGTATCGAACCCCAGTGCTTCTTCACAGATATTACCCAGAGGTCTCTGACATCTGCTGGAGATGTTGTGAGGAACTTGGGACGCTATTGCATATTTTTTAGTCCTGGGGTTGAGGGTTTCTCGAAAGAGGTGCAGAGAATTAGTCAACAGTTCTGGGAAGATGAGATCCCGGAGGACCCGCCCTTTTATATTACAATATTCCAAATCGCCAGTCAAGAGATATAAGGAATCTATAATATGCCACTTCCTGAATGTGGCCAAAGCATGTATACCTTGCACTTGGAAGCAAAGACAACCCCCATCAGTTGGACTTTGACTTAAGAGAGTAGAGGAAATAAATCAAATTGAAGAACTAGCATGGACAGCCCGACAGAAAAGAGAGACCTACCGGAAAACATGGTCTGCATGGAATCTCTTCATTAATTCAAAAGAGGGGGAGGCTCTCAAGCAATCAGTATAGAGGAATGCTATACCTTGAAAGATGGAGGTGGGAGGGAGAGGGGTGTGAAGATGTGGAGTAGGGAAGGGGGGCCCCCCCCTTTTTTTTCTTCCCCCTTCTCTTTTGTTTTTTGTTTTGTTTTGTTGTGTTTCTGCTTTGTTGTCTTGTAGTGTCCTTGTTTTGTCATATGTGGGAAGGTTGGGGTAAGCGAAGGGAAAGGACAGAGATAGATATTGCAGTATGAATATTCGACTAGACTGAGCCATTAAATGCATGACCAAGGGGAGATGAATACTTGGAGCTTCCTCATTGTTTTAGTTTAGGAGCGAGTTATGTTAATGTAACCACTCAAGTGATTATTTGACATATGTTTAAATGTATAACAGATATTGATGTTGTTGTCCTATACTTCTGTATTAAATTTTTGTGAAAAAAACCTAATAAAGATCATTAAATATAAAAAAAAATTGCGCTCTCCCGGCATTATACAAGAGAGCTATAATTGTGCTTTTCAGCGCAATTGAATTATTTGCTTATAGGAGAAGCTTATAATATTCCACCACAGCACTTTACATATATATTGTACATTCATATCTGTCTCTGCCAGTGGCATGACCACTAGGATCGTACAGGTTGCCCTTGCAAAATGGCTCTGGTGTTCCGCTACAATGAGAGGGCCTCAAGATGGCATGCAGAACATATGAATGGGAGCGTAAGGCTCGGTCACACTGCTGTGACTCCAAAGTTGTGACACTTGCTTGCGGTTTTTGTGATTTATCATTGCAGTATATGGCACCCAAATCGCACAAACTTTTCAGAAAACTTTTTTTTTGTCGCTGCAACTTGAGTCGCATTGATTAAGACAGCACCCATTGAAATGAATGTGCTTTGACTTGTCTTGCGATATAATGTGATGAAAGTTCCAGCATTGTGAACCAGAGCTTATAAAGGGCCCACATTAGGAGTAAATGGCCCTGGGATCAGTTAGAAGGACCCCAGGACTGAACAAAAGGGCCTTGATGGTTCTTAGTTATGCCTCTGGTCCCTGCCCTCAAGGAGCTTACAAACTAAGATCCCTAACTCACATTCATACATACACATACTGGTCCAATTTAGACAGGTGCCAACTAACCTGCCAGCATGTATTGAGAAGAAACACATGCAGGCACAGGAAGAACATGCAAACTCCTGCAAGTAGTGACATGGTTAGGATTCAAACCGACAAACCTAGTGCTGCTAGGCAGAAGTGCTAACAACTTAGCCACTGTCTATGGATTACTTAAAGCGAAAGTAAACCCATCCTTAAAACAGTTTCATTTCCGGCACATGCCAGAAATGTAACACTACCATTGGATGTGCTCTCAACCAAACTGTCAAGCCATCCAATGGCTGGTGTCTAAACTGATCACATGTGCAGCATCATGGCAGTTTTAGATTAACCAGAGGCAAATATGGCAGCTTCCTTGGCTGAAAACGATAGGGGGGTTTATTTACACTTTAACTTGGGAACACTGATGAAGGCAATGACCAAAAAAGAAAAGAAAAAAGTTGTGGCTTAGTGATCATTAACAAAGCTATTTTTTAATGCCGGAAATTCATTCTAATGCGGCGTACACGCGGTCGGAATTTCCGATGGAAACAGTCCGATGGGAGCTTTTCAACGGATTTTCTGACCGTGTGTATGCCCATCGGTCTTTTTCTGTCGGAATTTCCGACGGACTTTGGATTGAGAACCTGAAGTGTAAAAAGCCCATACACCAGGTCAGATGAAGGGAAAAACTGAGCATAGATAAAAAAGCAGATACTCAAAAACCACCAAATGGAAAATTACGCCTTAAGAGTTCCCTTCACTGGAACTAAGGGGCCAAGCCCAACCCCTTAAAAACAGCCCCAACCCATGACCCCCCCTCAAATGATTTGGACCAGTGCACAAAGCAAGGCCCATTAAGACATAAGTCCTTTGTAATTTTTTTTTCTTTTTGTTTTTTTCTTTTCTTTGTGCATTTGATTGTTTTGCACTGTTGCTTTCATATTTTCTATTTAACTTTTGTGCACTGTCTGTTTTTTTTATTTCTGGGAAAAAAATAATAAGGCTACTGAGGGTACTTTTTTGACACAAGAACAGGTCCAGGATAGTTAAAAAGAGCTTTTGCAACTCTCAGGAGCCATTTAATATACAATTATACTTTTAGCCATACTCCACAGGACTGCTGGAGGCTGCCATGAGTAGCGGCAACAGGGAAAATATCTAACCTGGATGTTTTCTATGCAAAGGCTGGGCGGCGCCACATAGGATTGCATATTGAAAATGGCGGAGTCATATGTAAGTAATGTAATTTAAGTATTTATCCAGGTGGACTGCACTGAGGGGTGTGGGGGATTTGCTTAAAAGACAACATTAAAACACTTTGCAAGGTTTAAATACTACCAGATGCCACTTACTCCACTGACTCCAGTGCATGGAGAAATCTTTAAATTTTTTATGAAATTTCAGAGAAACTCACAATTTTTCAGATTCCTAGTATATACATTTTTAAGCTACAGCCGGTATATATTGTTTCTCAAATGTATAGATTCACCTCTCATTTTAAAATGTTTCGAGTAAAAGTTTAACTCTTCTTTGGTCCACAAACGAATGGTTTAGTCACTAAGTATCAGATCAAAGTCTTGTGTTTGATGGGCACACACATGCCGCCTGTCCCAGTCTATATGTCCTAATCTCATTTATAATTCAGGAATCTTCCTGGCCTTTTCCTGATCTCATGTCCACAAGATACATCCTGGCTGCTTGTAACGCTTCTGCTTTCCTGGAACACTACGGTAGGGCTCGGCGATAAGACACTTGTGTGAGCCCCCATCAACTAGATAAGGCCTGTAGCTGGAGTACGATGACAAATGACCACTTAGACTGGGGTCTGGTTAGAGACGTAATGGAAGAATATATGGGCCTGTGGCTGGAAGGCTGCACTTAGCAGGACAATAACAGACGCAAACATCCATATCCGATGCTGTCAGGGAGTTCTGTGCAGAGAATGGAGTGATAGTTCAGAACTTCCTCTTTATTGATTTCCCATTTTACCTACACACCTTTAAAATACTTCAAATAAATGTCTTATGTAACTCATGAGCATAAGAGACTTACAAATATTTTCCTTTTTTGATACTTTTTTTTTTGCTATTTCAGTAAAGTGCACCTGTAACGTCACTAACTTCCTTTCTTCCTTCTTCCTTCTTCCTTCTTCCTCTCCCTTCTTTTTTCTGTCCTTCCTTCCTTGCTTCCCTTCTTTCTTCCTTCTGTAGGCACCCAGCTAGTCAGCCTGAGCTCCAAATATTGTTGTTCCTGTGGGTTTCCCTGTAAGTTCAGGATATTGTTTGATTCTGCCTGCTGCCAGGAATAGTTCCCAAGTAGATAGAACAAGGAGAAATGAGCTCATGAGTTATAAAGTTTAGGGCTGCAACTAACGATTATTTTCATAATCGATTAGTTGGCCGATTATTGTTTCAATTAATCGATTAATCGGTTAATAACCTTAAAAAAAATTGTGGTGTATAATTTAGTTAATATGTAAAGTTTAAAAAAAAAGGCAATTTATTCTTAAATATCTCTATGCAGTGGTAAATATAAATAACCAACTATATGGTTAGGGAGCAAAATCTCTAATCCATTCTGAGAATAACAGATAGAAGACATATACTGTATATACTATTAGAGGAGATATAATGTATATACTATTAGAGGAGATATACTGTATACACTATTAGAGGAGATATACTGTATATACTATTAGAGGAGATATATACTGTATATACTATTAGAAGAGACACTGTTTTTTTGCCAATTTCTTGTTGGGCAGATTAAAAAACACAAATTGCTGCAAAAACGCCTTACGTGCTTTTCTGCAGCTTCTCCATTGAAGTATATTGAACCAAAAAAAAGCACCATTTTGCCTTATAAAAAAAAGTCCCTGACCCTTTCCAAAAACACAGCGGCTGAAAAAAGCATAGATGTGAACATGTCCCATAGGAAACCATTTAAATGAACTGTAGTGTTTTTCTGCAAAAAGCACCAAAAAAACACATAGATGTGAACCAGGTCTTATGCCCCGTACACACGGTCGGAAATTCCAACCACAAAATCCATCGGATTTTTTCCGACGGATTATGTCCGACACTGGTGTTGCATACACACGGTCGGACAAAGTTGTTGGAAAATCCGATCATCCTGAACGTGGTGACGTTTGTTGTGTACGACGGGACTACGTAGAGGCTAGTAGCCAATAGCTTTGGTCTTGTAATGTGATCTGAACATGCGTGGCACTTTGTCCGTCGGAATTCGCTACACACGATTGGAAAAAGTCCGATAGGACTTTGTTGTCGGAAAATTTGAGAGCAGGATCTCAAACTTTTTCCGTCGGAAATTGCGACGGAAAAAGTCCGATGGAGCCCACACACGGTCGGAATTTCCGACAACATGGTCCGATAGGACATTTTCCATCGGAAAATCCGACCGTGTGTACGGGGCATAAGACGTTTAGTAACATAATAGGGGTTAAAAAAAACTAAAATGAGCCCTTTATAGTACAAAAAAAAGCAGATAATCACTACTGTAAGGGGTTAATTATTTTTTTTTTCTGTAGAACTGTGAAAGTAATACTTACAGTAGCAATTATTTGCTCTTTTTGTACTATAAAGGAATCATTTTAGTTTCTTTTAACCCCATTATGTTACTGGCCGATTAATTATAAAAATAGTAATCATTCATTTCATAATCGATTAGTTGTCGATTAATAGATTAGTTGTTTCAGCCCTAATAAAGTTATTTATTTTCTCTCTGGACAATTACTAAGATTTTTATTGAAAATAATGCATGCTAGGGAAGGAGAAATATATTTGGGATGACCTTCTAGAAGGTTTTGCCTAGAGAAAAGGTTGTGCTGAAAGTCTGTGCCTCCCAGGTCTATTGCCTGGAAAGGATCTTCTGTAGTGACCAAGTTAGTCAGCCTGAGCTCCAGTTATTGTCGTTGTGTCTGTGGGTTTCCCAGGATATTGTTTGTTTCTGCCTGTTGCCAGGGCGTGTGCTCAAGTAGACAGAACAAGGAGAAACAAGCTCATGAGTTATAAAGTTATTTATTCTCTCTCTGGCCAATTAATAAGATTTTTATTAAAAATGATGCATGCTAGGGAAATATTTGGGATGCCCTTCTAGAAGGGTCTTCGCTCCCAGGCTGCTTGCCCTCCCAGGTTTTGCCTAGAGAGGAGGTTGTGCTGGAAGTCAGTGCCTTCCAAGTCCATTGCCTGGGAAAGGTCTTTGCTTAAAGAGGGTCCTGAGCCCAGACCCAGTGAATGTATACTGCCTTGCTGGAGAGTACATCCAGAAGGAGTGATGTTGTAAAATGGCCACCCAAGGGCAGCCCGTTCATTAGGGACAACCGGGCACCACCCACTCTTTCCCTGCCACCCCCTATATGCAATGGATAGATTTTTGCATTGCATGAATCTATCCATGGCCACCGCGGCCACCCCTTATTCATGCATCGGGCACCTTTCGGGTCACCGGGCACATGAATTACAGCAGCCATAGGTTTTAATTGGCTTCAAAATAGGGTGGGCTCGGGATGCTGAGGATGTGCCCACCCAGGTGTGTTACAACATTAATGAATATTCGGTATTGCAACACTGATCCTCCTCCCGGCCAATCGGGAAGCGGGTCTGATACCCCTCACCCGATTGGCTGAAAGGACAGGCAATCCTATTGGACACCTAGGAGGAGGGGAGCAGATGCACAGTGAAAGGCGAGGAGGAGAAGAGCCGCCCTGTCCCCGCCCGATGCCTGGATGCCCGTTTCCTGCCGCTGCTCCATGAATGCCCGATCCCCACCGCCGCTCCATGGATGCCCGATCCCCGCCGCCTAGATGGGGTAAATACCGGTGGACCGACCCGCAGACAGCGGGGAGCTTTGAGTTGCCGGGCGGGGGGGGGTTTGGTTGTTTGCCGACCCCCCCAAACAAAAAAACATCAGCCACCACTGTGGCCACCTGTTTGTAGCATCTTAGGAAGGGGCTTCTGTCCTGAATAGTGTCCTAGAGAGCTGGGTACAAGGTCTGGTGGACATTGCAAGACGTTCTTACTGCTCATTTTAATAGGTACTTGGGCAACCTGGTTCCTCTTAATGGTCCACTATTACAGAATTACTGGTCTCGACTGTTACTAGAAGGACTGGGATATTTTAGTTGCCATTTTGGGGTAATCTGTGCCCCATCCCTCTCTGCTGAGTTTATTGTCAAAATGATTCCTAAAACTTTCTAAAGTGACTGGTGTCCAATTTTCTTTTACCTCACAACAAGCCAAGGATTCCACCCTGAGGGTTAAAATGTTAGATCATTTAGCCACCTGGGGGGGTCCTCTTCATCTGCTTAGGGGTAAGAAAGTGCTATACTTCTTTCTTAATTTCTCTTCTTTCTTTCATCTCTCCTTCCTTGCTACCCCTTTCCCCACTTTTTTGCTTCTGTTTATCCTACCTTCTTCCATCTTTAAGTATTAGGTGAAAACAATTTGATGGGTTACATTACCCAATGTAATGCTACTCCCATAGGAGCTGCAGGAATTACTTGTCCAGATCTTCCCAACTTCAGCCCCACAGCCAGACACACAACAGGCTCATTTACTCCTTCTCCAAAAAACAGTCTAGGGGATGTTGTTTTTGTTGTTTTTATTTTTTGAGAACTTGGATATGGATGAGGAATGTGGTGGGATACTGCAAAATAAGAACTAGGTACACTGAGGGCTTAATCAACCTTTTTGCTTTAAGTAGTAGTAGAACGAGTAAAGTCCCTTCTCTTTAGTGGACAATATCTGGACAGAGCTCTTCAGGACACCAGACGGTGTCCCCTTTAATAGACCCACAGCTGATTATACTAAGCACCAGAGGGGTAGCTAGAGCACAAGATCCTTCCCAATGTCTGTACTCACAAGGTACAAGGAACCCAGATCCAGACCAGGTGGAGATCTGGGGCCTTGTTAGTCTACTTTGGATGGGGGAGAAATGTGACAGACCCAGCCAGGACAGGGGCTTTTAGAGAGGACTAGGGGCAAGCCTCCTACTGACTGATTATGGCCCGTGAAGAAAGCAAGTCATTCTATAATGATGGACAACAACCTAATGGACGCTGAGAACGAGGCTTGGATTACTTCTCTGAATAAGGATGATAAAGCTTCCCTTTCTGGAGTGGATGGAAAGAGGTAATATTAATCTTGTACAGGTTAATGGCCAGAGGGAATATGGTGGTCCTCCTGCAGACTGAGTTAGAGAGGATCTTTCATTTGGGACAGAAATATTTATCAACAATATGCCTTAAGAAGTCTATTAAGATACACGAATCGCACCTTATCAGGCTGCTAGAATATTGTAGGAGTTTGTCTCATAGACTGTTGATTGTAGATTGTTGCCGGATAGTCTGAGATGTGATTAGACATGTGCAATTCGTTTAGTTACGAATTTGTTTTTCGTTAAAATTCATTATATTCGTTAATTCGTAAGCATACGAATGAACGAACGGTTTACTAAAAATTCTAACGAAAAACGTACTATCGAAAAGAACGAATATGGAAAACAACGAAAATACTAAATAATTAAATTAGAAACAACGAAAATACAAAAGAATGAAAATCCGAAAAACAAAAACAGAAACCAACGAATATACCGAACAAAGATTCAAAATAACGAAAATCAAAATTAACGAAAAATCTAAATTACGAATATTCGGAAAACGGAGATCAAAACAACGAAAATACAAAATAATGAAAATTCTGCTGATCGAGAATTCGAAAGAACTAATTAGTTAGTTCTGATTCTGAAATATTCCATCCAGAGTCCAGATAGGGTGTGGTTGGGTCGGAGGCACTGTTTTGGTGGATATGTGAGTTAAGTTCTGACTTGTGAGAGAGAAATTCTTTGTTTCTTAAACATATAAATAGCATACACATTACGTAAAATTATGAATTATGCTACGATTAAGAATCTATGAAAACAATGTTACGAAAGTACGAACAAATGAGGCAAACAATCTCACAAAAGTACGAATGTAATTAAATCTACGTAAATATGAATTTCGAATCAACGAAAATTAGACTCACGGAAATACGAATCATTTCAGATCAACGAAAATATAGCTCTTACGAAAATATGAACGTGTCCGAATATACAATATAACGGAAATACGAATCAACGAAAAAATAACTCATACGAAAATACAAACGAGTCCGAATACGAAAACCCACGTCTTATGAAATTACGAATCGTTACAAATCAACGGAAACGAACAGGAACGAAACTGAACAAATTTTTCTGTTGTGCACATGTCTAGATGTGATGGGGTTTGTTATGTGTTTATTGTTAAGTAGGTCTCTCCCATTGTGTGCATTCCCATTGTTAATTAAGTTAATTGAGTCACCTATTGTTTCTGTCTGTTAGCTAACTTGGCTAACTCTTGGAGGTATCTATGACGGGATTAGCATTGTGTCAGCTCTACCTCATTATCTAAACCATTGTGTGATGTTTTGAGTAAATATTTGGTTTTATTGTTCAAGTGGTGACTGACCTACGTTTGAAATGTATAAAAAAAACTGTATTTCTGTTCAATAAACAGTCATTCCTTTGGTTCTTATACCAACATCTTGTCTGTGTACGATGCTTGGGGTAACAGGGCTTGTACTAGCTCTTGGTCTGCTGGAACGGTTTGGGGAGCAGGAGGCACTGTTTGGCGGAAGCACCTAATTGGGGTGCCAAGCAGTTCTGTCACAGATGCCTCCTTCCAATCCTTGAGGGATCCTCCAGTGATACCAGACAGATCTTTGGCATACAGCTCCCCTCAGTCAGCTTCTAGTAAGCACCCGGGTCTCTGCTTTCCTCCCTCAGGTTGCCCACCTAAGGCCTCCGCATGGCAGCCTGTGCCAGAAAGGGCAACGTGCCCCCCTCGGGCTGGACTCCGTCTTTATGGGACAAGACCCAAAGCTCAGTGTGCTCACTGAATAAATACAGTCTCCCAGCCCGCCTTCAGAGCCTCTCTGGGATAGGCCGGTGCTGTATTCATAATGCTATCTGCATAGCTTCACACCTACTTTCCAGAAACTTCTAAAGTCTCTTGGATACAGAGGAAGCTATAGACCAGACTGGCAGCAGCTGAACACACCGAGCAGACCTAACTAGCAGAATATGCTTTTGTCTAAATAATTGCAGCCACACTGCCAAATATCAAAAACACATCTAACTATGCTAGCACCTACCTAGGAGGGTCCTACATCAGTACGATACTGACAGCTTTTTTGAGGCTATTCTCTTCGTGCCCCAAACCTATCACTCTTCATCAAGGTTATTTACCTTGAACTCTTTCCTTTCTTTCTTCCTTCCAGCTCTCACTATCATGCAATACAAATGTGAAGGGTTATTTTATTCCATATAAACCGGAGAGATTTTTCTAGGTTATTATAATGTCAGCTCTCTTGGTGTCCTAAACCTCTCACTCATCATCACCGGGGGAGTTAATGGTATTTTAAAAATGGATCAATGTGGTCTGAACCGAGAGTGAACTGAGGTGGTGTCCGAGGAGAAAAATGAACAGCCATCATAATAATTTTATTTTCTTTGCGTCTCTTAACACATTTCATGCTGGAGCTCAGAAAACCCTTTAGGTTGGATATGGGACTACAGGGAAAACACATCATGCAATTGTGTCACACAAGAAATATCAAAATTTTATTTTAAGACTTCAGGAGAAAAATAATGTTCCATGAATGTTTGGGCAGAAGAAAAGGCAAGAAGAGAAGCCACAACGTTCAGGGTGCCTCTGTAGGCTTCTGACTACTACACACAATGGCCCTCCATCCAATAGTGGCTTTGCAAAGGGGTTTGTGACAACTTGATTGTTTACAGTCAAGGATGTTTGGTGGCTGGAGACTGTAGGCCCTTAAGTTGAAGTGTGATGGAGAGCATTCCCAGTTGCCTGACAATTAAAGGCAAAATAGGAACTTGTGGAGATGATGGAGGGATACGGGGTCATCAGGGCCTATGCCTTAAAAGGGAAAACCCTTTCCAACAGGGTGTTGCTTGTGGTGGATCCCCTTTTCGTTTGCATCGCACGATGCATTGTATGGATGGTTGATTTACCCCACTTAAGGACTGTTCACTACTTATGGACTTTCACATACTGATTTGTGGATTTGTGCTGTTTCACCAGTAGTTTATATGCACAGTATATATATGTTTGCAAGCCATATGACCCTTTATGAAATTTTAAGGAGGGTATTCTAGCACTATTTGCATGCATGCACTTTATTTATTTTGTGTTGTTTCATTTATTTTAGCAAGCTATATGGTCCGTTTTGCAGCTTTAAGTAGGTTAATCTAGTACTATTTGCACGCTTACACATTATTATCAATTTTGTGTTGTTACATTCATATTTAGCACTGCTTATCTTTTGTTTATTTTGGTATATGGTACTTACTATGACCACCCCCCAATCCATGCGCCCGGCCACTAATTTACATTTAGGCGCCAGACGCATTGATTTCAATGCTTTTTTTAAGCAGATGACTAGAGCCTAATGCTGCGTACACACGAGCGGATTTTCCCCCGACAGAATTCCGCTCAAGCTTGGCTTGCATACACACGGTCACACAAAAGTTTGCTGAACTTTCGACTGCCAAGAGCGCAGTGACGTACAACACTACGTCGAGCCAAGTAAATGAAGTTCAATGCTTCTGAGCATGCGTCAAATTGTTTCCGAGCATGCGTAGGAATTTTGCGTGTCAGAAATTGCTACAGACGATCGGAATTTCCGATCGGAACTTTTTCCGACCGAAAAATTGAGAACATGCTCTCAATCTTTTGCTGGCTGGAATTCTGACAGCAAAAGTCTGATGGAGCATACACACGGTCGCATTTTTCGACCAAAAGCTCTCATCAAACTTTTACTGGCTGAATTTCCGACTGTGTGTACGTGGCATGAGACTCAAAGTGTCTTCAAAAAAAGGGTGGGCTCGGGTCGCAAAGCACTGTTGCCCCAGTTGTGTGACATTAGCAAATTAATATTCGCTAATGTCTTCCTGCTTATCCTCCCACCAATCAGGAAGCGGGTCCTCAGACCCGATTGTCAAAATAAGAAACGGCTGCACCTCTTGGGCTTCAAGTAAAGTTTAATGGAATATGAAAATATCCAAAATGACACCAGCAGTGGTCATGGTAGACGTGTTTCACACAACAGAAATGTGCTTAATCTAATGCCGTGGCTTGTACTCAGGTGTGTGTTCCAGTGGGCGTATAAGTTACACCTGGAGCAGTGAGTTCTTTTCATTTGGATTGAGACCCAATTGGCCACAGAGTCTTAGGACTCTCAGCCAATCGGGTCTCAGGACCCACTGCCTGTTCGGCCACGAGGAGAAGCAACCGCCCCTCGGCAAGCTGGAGCGAGGAGCAGCATCGGCCTCTTAAGGTAAGGCCACTGATCGCCACCTTCCCGTCTGCCTCCTGTGGTGGAGAAGGCGGTAGTACGAGTGAGGGGTGCAGGCTTGTTTGCCGCCCCCCCAAAATACTGAGCACCAGCCGCCACTGCATATGAGTCCAAAATGTATAGGAGAGACCATAAGGGTCCACTGAAAAAAGAAAGTCCATAATTAAAGTCTATAGAGTTGTATAATGACAAGCAGCACCTGGCGGCAGCACCCTTGGAGTGAAGCAGGTGACTCTGTTAAATATAAGAGAAGAACAGAAGGGCACCAGACTAAGTGCAGCATTAAAATAAACAGTTTTATTAAGGGTAAGACAAGGGGCAACTCATAAATGGATGAATAATTCAGGCACATATCAGGGTGGCAGTCAGTCTCTGGACCTCTCATGATCATCCTAGTCATATGGCAGCATCAAGCAGTGGATGTGCAGACAGATGGCTGTAGAAAGTGTCCGATTGCCGAGGTAGCGTGGAACGCAAGATGGTGCCAGACTGGACGTGGCGTCACTACAGAGGCCGCGCTGACGTTCAAGTGGGCATTTTTGAAGCTTCCACTTCTTCTTCAGATCTCAGCGCGGCCTCCGTAGTGACGCTTCGTCCGGTCCATGACCATCTTGCGTTTCATGTTAGTTAATTTTTTTGTTATGACATGTTGGTGCTATATCTTTCATTTGGATGTTGTAAATACAGCTGGATAAAATAAAAACTGTGTCTGTCTTCATTTCAGGCTGCAAAGCAATAGAATGTGATCATTTTAAAGGGGGGGGGGGTGATTATTTTCAAAACCCACTGTGTGTATGTTTTCTATGATTGTCAGCTCCATCTAGTGGCCATATTGTAGTATTTACCTGAAATACCTCAACCAGGAAAATACCACATTATGGCCACTAGATGCAGTTTACAAACAATAAGGTATTAAGCAAATTACGGGGATCATTTGTGACCGCTCAGCAAATGCTTGAGGCATTGATTTTTTGTTTAAGTAGAACATAGTCACTTGAAGTTAAGGATGTTGTCAACCCTGTGTAAGCTCTGCTACAGTCCAGTATGGAGCTTACACAGGGTTTGAACTCCAACCTCTTAGGGTCATTCTAAAATACCTGGTGTTTCAATGTCTAGGAGAGAATACGACATCTGCTCCCCAGAACATTGTCACTAAAGGGGGAGCATCAAGAGCATCAATCACGTGTAAGCTCAGCCACCATCTGAGATGGTGCTTACCCAGGATTTAATGTCTTGTGAATTAAGCAATGAAGAGGCCGAGTGGGGCATTATTGTTGGGCTATGCTTAGGGCATCAGTTTTTCTTAATTCGGTCCTGATCAGCTTACAAGAGTTCTGGCAGGATCAACAGGTACTGTTTGCACTAATCAAGCAGATATAATAAACAGATTAATTTAGTATATTTAACAGGCCAAAAGGGAGCAAATAACAGAAGTCCATTGTACGGGTTTACATAACCATTAATATTATTAGTGACCGTTTTGCACATAGCAGTATGACACATACCTTCGCCCGGTTTTGCACAGTTGGCACACCTACCTGTTACCGGTCTTGTACTGTCATCCGTCCCTAATTATTCCGCCTTGCTGCCTTTCACAATGAATGATCCTATCAATTCTATGTATTTATGTAAAATTATTTCAACAAGGAGGCACCTCAGAGACGAGGTCCAATTTGCATAGTTACACTGTAAATCCAATATTTGCATGGTAATTTTTCTATAAGGTGTAGATGGAGGAGGAGGTCGCTCCATTACTGTGGGCTCCGGCATCCTCTTATGGAATTATTTATGCTCCCTCACTGCTGTGTCAAATCGAGATTAACCCCAATGATTGCCCTGAGGGCATAGCAATACATTACCACGATACGTAACAGAAGGAAGGATCAGCCAGCCTAAATTACAGTAAGGAGGTCATAGAGGAGACTTGTGTGTGACTGCATGTATTCCTGAGGAATTGGCAAATTCTGGTGGATCGTTTAGCTAAATCTGAACACATATGTTACAATCTGATCTTAAAGTAGAAGTCCAGGGAATTCCTAACTCTGCTTAAACCTGCTCCCACCCCCTTCTAAATCCTATTCTAACTACCCTGTGAAAGGAAGATGCTTAGACTTACCTATTCTCAGGGTGTGCCGGTCCAGTCACATGATCGCAACGGATGGCCCATAGTAAGTTTATAGGAGACATCACCGCCCAGCTTCTGCAGCCTTTGTTGGCGATCTTTCCTCTACACTGACGCCTACCAATGTGGATATCATGTGACCAGACCGGAGTGTCCTCAGAACAGGTAAGTATAGATACCTTTTTTTTACAGGTAGTTAGAATAGGATTTAAAAGGGGAGGTGGGAGCAGGTCTAAACAATTTCCGTTGGGCCAATGTATATATATATATATATATATATATATATATATATATATATATATGGCCGGGCAGGATACTCTCCAGTTCCGGGAGGACGCCACTGGACACAGCAGATGACCAATCATGGTACCAGCCCACTGTGATTGGCCCAGGTACCATGTGATCGCTGTGACCATGACCAATAACGATAGCATGCTAACAAGTAAACAACTGTCATGAATAGATTTCATTCATGACAGTTGCTTACTGTTGTGATCTCTGTGATTGGGCACAGTGATCACATGGTACAGAGCCAATCACAGTGTAGCAGAGGGGCAACTGACAATGGATGGCCCCTAGTAAGTTTATGGGAGACATCACTTCTGCAGCCTTTGTTGGCGATCTTTTCTCTACACTGACGCCTGCCAATGTGGAGATCATGTGACCAGACCGGAGTGTCCTCAGAACAGGTAAGTATAAATACCTTATTTTTTTTACAGGGTAGTTAGAATAGGATTTAAAAGGGGGGGGGGGTGGGAGCAGGTCTTTTTTTTTTTTTTTGCTCCTGCTGGGATACCGGGACTTCTTCCATCTCCTCTCACAGGTGCCGCTATCAGGCTCCTCCCCCATGTCTCCTACGTCCAACGCATCATGGCCCCCAATATCTTTTTTGAGGGGAGCAGGTCTAAACAATTCCCATCGGACCAATGTATATATATATATATATATATACGTCCGGGCAGGATGTTCTCCAGTTCCAGGAGGACATCACTGGACACAGCAACTGACCAATCATGGTACCAGACTACTGTGATTGGCCCAGGTACCATGTGATCGCTGTGACCATGACCAATAACAATCACATGCTAACAAGTAAACAACTGTCATGAATAGATTTCATTCATGACAGCATTGCTTACTGTTATGATCTCTGTGATTGGGCACAGTGATCACATGGTACAGAGCCAATCAAAGCCGCCCTGTACCATGAGATAGCTGTAGCAAATCACAGCAAAAGGCCATAGGTAGAACCCGATGGGTATTTATTAAAAAACAAAGGATAAAAAAAAGGCTTCAAAATAGATAAAAAGTTGCGGCCGGCCGACTGCAATACACACGCCCGTGCTAAACAACGGGACTTAGCGCGTGGTGACGTCAGTACGTCGCTCCTACCGACGCATTTTGTCACAGGTTTGACGAAATGCGTCGGTAGGAGCGACGAAATGCGTCGGCAGGAGCGCCGTACTGACGTCACAGCACGCTACGTCCTGTTGTTTAGCACAGGCGCGTGTATTGCAGCCTTTTTTTATCCTTGTTCTTATACGCCTAGGGCGTTTTTGTTTTTTAATAAATACCCATCGGGTTCTACCTATGGCCTTTTTTTTTTTTTTTTTTTATTTCTTTTCTCTGAGCTACAACCATATTACTTTGGACTTTATTTATTACAGAACATTTTTTATTTCTTTTCTCTGAGCTACAACCATATTACTTTGGACTTTATTTATTATGGATCATCAATAATTTCTTATTAATTATTATTTCTTTTTAGTTTATCACTTTGTTGTCACTTTTAAAGTTTATATATGGTACACACGGGATCATAATATCATATTTATGACATTTAAATTCACTTATTTAGGTTTACTTAGGTTAAAGTGCAACCTTTTGTTTTTCATCTTCAATATGTAATACTTACCTTACTCCTTCTTCCAGCATGCTCTGGCTGGCGATCTGTAACTCCTGGTGATGGGTTTTAAGCAACAGAACTGTTCAAGATTCCAATTGCTCATTCACATAAGGGTGGGGGGTGTGGAATTTAGGGGCTTCACTGACAGCTCAGCTTTCATATATAGAAGAGGTAGAAATACTTCTTCTATATATGATTTTCAGCTCCAGCATTTATTTCAGGTACTTATTTAGTGCAGTCAATTTACATAGCATTTTACATATGTATTATACAATCACATCAGTCCCTGCTCTCTAAGGTCTCTAACTCACATGCATGCAAACATACACATACTAGAACCAGTTTCGAAAGGAGCCAATTAACCTAGTAGCATGTCTTTGGAGTGTGGGAGGAAACCTGGAATGTGAGAAGAAACCTGTGTGGGAGGAAACCCACGCCGGTGTCCCGTGGAATCACCGACCCATCAGATTAGGTAACGGAAGTGACGTTCGGTCACCTGCACATGCTTACAGCCGCTAGCAGGTTGCCTAATCTGACAGAACACTGTAGTCAGAAGAAGGCGGCAGCAGACATCTTAGTACACCCAGCTATGTCTTCAATTTAAGAGTAATTTTAGCAAAAAAGTGAGCGTATATAAATAAATATAGTACATTGACATCTGTGATGATGATTTGATGATACATTTTGAAAGAAGCTGGACACAAGCAGTAGAAAAGTGACAGAGGCCATGTTGGTACACCCCATACTTCTCTGCGTTAAACTTTTAGGCTTTTAAAATTAAACATGTAAACAGCATCACAGATGTCAATATACTATATTTATGTATATACCCTCACTTTATTGCTAAAATGACTGGTAAGTTAACAACTTTCAGACCGGAACAATTTGCAGCCAAAGGACCAGGCCCCTTTTTGCGATTCGGCACTGCGTCGCTTTAACTGACAATTGCGCGGTCATGCGACGTGGCTCCCAAACAAAATTGACGTCCTTTTTTTCCCACAAATAGAGCTTTCTTTTGGTGGTATTTGATCGCCCCTGCGGTTTTTATTTTTTGCGCTATAAACAAAAAAGAGCGAAAATTTTGAAAAAAAAACGCATTCTTTTTTATTTTTTGCTATAATAAATATCCCCCAAAAATCTATAAAAAAACATTTTTTTTTTGGGGGGGGGGAGGGGCCTCTCCCGCCACACAGATAAAAGTGATCTTGCGGCGAATCCGCTGCAGAGACCACTATTATCGGAAACCGGACCGCCGGCCGAAGAAGAGGATACCGGGGTTATGGCAGCTAGCTGCTGCCATAACAACGATATTCCTCTTCAAGGTTAGGACGTATATGTGCGTGCGGCAGTCCGGAAGTGGTTAAGCTGGCTATAAACTGTTCAATATTTTGTTTGAACGTTTTTACAGTAATTCTGAAAAATCGTTTATCAGAACCTTTCTATCACCGAATCAGCTAATTTTGCTCGGAAGATTAATCTGTACACATTTGCCAATACCCCGCCAAGGCACCCTGTTACTGTAGTCCCTACCTCTAACTTTTAAGAGGCTCCACAGTGGAAGAACATGCATTCTGATGTAAAAGGGTGCCTTGATGGGGCCTGTAGCTTACGCATGTATTTGCAAATGTGTGCAGACTAAACCCCTGTTTTTAACGCATACTGTTAGACAGGTCAATTCGGTTGGTCGCAGGCTGGTCGGTAAGTGGACAGGAAACAAAAGACGGACCGCTGCTCCAGAGGGGGTATGACAGGCCTACAGGCTAGAGGGACTGGGTGCTGACCCCGGCTCGCAACCGTGAGCATTAGACATGTGCAATTCGTTTCGTTTTTTTTCCGTTTTCCGTTTTTTTTTGTTCGTTCGTTTTCGTACGAATGAACGAATCGTTCGAATCGTACGAATCCGAATGACAAATCGTTCGAATTGTACGAATCCGATTAACGAATCATTTGAATCGAACGAATCCGAAAAAAAAAATGAAAATCCGAAAAAAAATAATTAGAAACAACGAATGTACGAATGAAGAAAATCCGAAAAACGAAAACAGGAACAACGAAAATGAACGAAAAAATTCGTACATTCGTAACTTTTTTTTTTTGTTGAATTGGTAATTTTCCGTGTCCCTTACAATGGTGCTGCTTAACGTGCTTCGAATAGATTGAACAAAAAAATTCGTACATTCGTAACTTTTTTTTCGATTCGTAACTTTTTTTTCGATTCGTAACTTTATTTTTTTTGTTGAATTGATAATTTTCCGTGTCTCTTACAATGGGGCTGCTTAACGTGCTTCGAATAGATTGAACGAAAAAATTCGTACATTCGTAACTTTTTTTTTCGATTCGGAACTTTTTTTTTCGATTTGTAAACTATTAAAATGTAATAATAGCATACACATTACATAAAATTATGAATTATGCTCCGATTACGAATGTTACGAATGTTACGAATAAATACGAATGCGTCCGAATTTCGAATAAACGAATCAACGAAAATTAAACTAAGGAAAAAACAAATCAACGAAAAATAACTCTTACAAATGTACGAATCGTTACGAATACGAACACCGACGACTTACGAATGTACGAATCGTTACGAATCAACAGAAACGAAAAAAACGAAACGAAAATAAACAAATTTTTTTGTTGTGTACATGTCTAGTGAGCATGAGATCAAAGAAATTGGCCGTAAAGTTTCATTAACCGGTTGAGCCTGGTCTGAAGTTACTCAAAGGGGGGCATGTTGGTTCAGTGACTGGGGCCATGCAAATACCTGTAATGCACATGGTTGTGGCTCTGTGGTACATAGGGTAGCCACCTGTCCGAGATTCACCTGGGCAGTCCAGGTTTTGAATCATGTGTCTGGGTCAACCCGGCAGTGTTACCAACCTACCATTTTTTATGGAATGTGTGGTATAATTAGGTATATAGTATTGTACTTATAGGTATTACTGTTCACAGTTGTTGGATCGCCCATAGCACTCCTTCCAAGGGTAATTAGTTTGCTTATATTTTACATACCTGACACCAATCAGGTGTGCCAATTAAATAGCGCCCCTGCTAGACCATATTACCAACCTACCAGACTGAAATTTACTGACACAACACCAAAAATTTACTGGCACAGCCACATTTTTACTGGCATTGCCAAAAGTTACAAAATTACAGTTTTAAGTGCAAATGAGAGTATTTAGGCTACAAACAAATACAATATGCAATTAGCAATATGATTTAAAGTAGATAATAAGGCAAAAAACATATTTCCTTTTTTATTTTCGATATAGTAAGTAGCTCAGGGACAGGAATCAGAAGGGCAAAAAATTTAAATGGGTGGCACACACATAAAAATTTACTCTCATGCCCCATACACACGGTCGGAAATTCCGACCACAAAATCTGTCTGATTTTTTCCTACGGAATTTGTCCCACACTGGTGTTGCATACACACGGTCGGACAAAGTTTTTGGAAAATCCGATCATTCTGAACGTGGTGATGTTCGTTGTGTACGACGGAACTACGTAGAGGCTAGTAGCCAATAGCTTTGGTCTTGTAATTTGATCTGAGCATGCGTGGCACTTTGTCCGTCGGAATTCGCTACACACGATCGGAAAAAGTCCGATCGGACTTTGTTGTCGGAAAATTTGAGAGCAGGAGATAAAACTTTGTCCGTCGGAAAATCCGACGGAAAAAGTCCGATGGAGCCTACACACGGTCGGAATTTCCGACAACATTGTCCGATAGGACATTTTCCGTCGGCAAATCCAGCCGTGTGTACGGGGCATCAAAGTGACACTGACAGCAGTGGGCAGCAGTACAGATGATGATGAGACCTCACCGACACAACACGTCCCCTCCTGAGTCACAGTGACAGTCTCTCCCCAAGCCAAGCAGTCACTCCAGTCTAAACAGCACTGACAGTCCCGGTCCCAGCCTGCCTTGCTCCGATACCGCAGACCCGCACACGAGGCTCTGGCCACTCTGCTTGGCTCCATTGCACCATGACATCACACGACATGCTCAGGCACCGCCTCCGCCAGAGCCGCCCGATCACACTATAGCAGGCACTGGGATGGTCTCAGCCAACTCTGGAGCACGCCAAGCGTCGGAGCCATATTTCTTACTGGCAACCTTTTACTTTTACTGCCATTTACTGGCAGGAGAAAATTGCTCTTTGTAAAAGTACTGACGGTTGGCAACACTGAAACCCGGACACATCATTCAGACCGATCTGTGGCTCCCCGAGTAACCAAGATAGTCGCACACAAATATGTTGCCATCTGGGAGCTGCGGGTGTCCCAGGCCACTAAAGTGTTCGGGTTTGGCTTGAGGCTGGGTTCACACCATCGCTGCATCCGTCTCACAGCAGGGGTCCGGTGCGTGTTGGTTCACCGTTTCAGGTCCGATTTCAGCCCGAATTTTGGGCTGAATTCGGACCTGAAACAGACCAAAAGACGCACAACATTTTTCTGCAAAACGCACCGGAACCGCTGTGGAGATATGTGAACCAGCTCCATAGAGAGCCGGTCAAAATCTCTGGTTATTGCAAATTGGATGCGGGGGACCCGCATCCAATTTGCAATGGTGTGAACCCAGCCTGAAGAAAAGCTGGCAACTCTTTTAAAAAATAGCCCCCCTGCATTGGAATCCATGCGCCAGTGTCCTGAAAGGGGCCGGATGCATGGATAGGGGAGGCGGCGATGGACAGGGGGGGCCCCTGTAGTGAAGGACCATTGCTCTTTTTGTGTGGAAGCAGTGGTCTCTCTGCAGAGGTCCACCACTAGAGCTTTTCAAGCAACGGGGCATTGCCAATGACTGGGCCCTTGATCTGACATTCAGCAGTGTTTTCAGGAGTGGAGTGTTTAAGTAGAAAAAATGTGGAACACGCATGCACATAAAAACGTGCCTATTCGCGTTTGTGTGTGTTGCATGTTAACGCATTCTAATGGCTGGAATAAATTAATATTCTGCCCAACAGAATGCACCACTTACAGCATTTTATAAGCAGCTTTTCTCTTACCAGGAGAAAAGGTGTTCAGAGGAGCTGAGCAAACGCTCATGTGCCTGAGGCCTAAGGAAGAAGCAATGGTTTAAGATTCCAGCATCCACTAAAAATCATTTTTGGGTGGTCTGACCCTTTAAGAAAAGCACAGATGTGTTATTTAGAAGGGAACTTCTGGCCAAAATCGAATTTTTTGACTTTCCGCCACAAACAGACTAAACCAGATGTAACAATAGGCGATATTTAATTAGTCCCCTTTTTTTACTTAAGAATCGGCGTGTTTTAAAAAAAACTAGTCGCACTTTGGCGGGATTAGTTGCGAAAAGCCCCTTCTCTCACACTTGAAACAGCATGTTACAGGTCCTGCCAAAGGATATTTTATTTAGCAGCTGCATGTCTTTTTTTATATAGAGCCTTTAAATAGTTTATGAAATAGAAAGAAAAATGTATCACAAGACACGCCGAGAGTAAATTAAAAGATTAGGGAGCACCTGTGCAATTAAAAAGCAAATACAATGTTCAAATCATTCCCTGCCAGCGCTGGAGACAAATGTGCTAAATGGAATAATATTATTTGCTTTGAATACTGGAACAGGTTTTTTTATATTCTCCAGGTGGATTCAGTATAGGGTTGCCACCTGTACGGGTTTGACCTGGACAGTCCGAGTTTTGCGACTTGTGCCTGGGTTTCTGTCCATCTGAAACCCGGACACAACACACCTTCAGTCCGGTCAGGTAAATATGTCCCAGACTCCCAGTGCAGTGAGGGAAATCTGTGGGGTATCCTCAGGAATTCCTGTCGGCTGTGATTTGCTGTTCTGCTGTGTGCTCTCTGCTCTGCCTTCTACCTTGCCCCATCCCGAATCATCTCCTTTGCAGTCATTGGTTGCTAGAACCGTCGGTGTCCTAGTAACCAATGAAGCTTTTGCACAGCACACATGGGATTTTCCGCTCCACCTCCAAGCTCTGCCCCCTAACTCTGGCGGGTTCACACACACTCACTTGTTTGCAGTTGCAGCGGCTGCAAGGTCCCTTCTGTCGGTAAGGCCTTAGACAATCTTATAGAAGGGGGCAAGGGGTGTAGGCTGGTTGCATGGGTGTCCGCAGAACTTTTTTCAGGGGGGGCATCATTTTAGGGTCACCCAACAATGTCATTATCATGGTCAGAGACTGCAGACGTAGTACAATCCCTAGGATAAGTAATGGATAATGGCTGACATGCCCTCTTACCAGCCCCAGCGAAACTACAACAGTGATGCCTCGGTCTGGATGATCGCTCACTCTGGGTTCCCCCGGGGGGCGACTCTGGTCAGTAGTGTAGCATGTCTGTACCCTGGCAGTGGCTCAGTCTTTCTCTCTCTGGTGGTGCTGGGCAGCGTGGCACTCTCTTTGGTGGCGCTGGGCAGCGTGGCTCTCTCTCTGGTGTCGCTGGGCAGCGTGGCTCTCTCTCTAGTGGTTCTGGGCAGCATGTCTCTCTCTCTGGTGGTGCTGGGCAGCGTGTCTCTCTCTCTGGTGGTGCTGGGCAACGTGTCTCTCTCTGGTGGCACTGGGTAGCGTGGCTCTCTCTCTGGTGGCTCTGGGCAACGTGGCTCTCTCGCTGGTGACACTGGGCAGCGTGACTCTCTCTCCAGCAAACTCCTCATTCTTTGTCCTGTAGCAATCTCTCCCTCAGCTTTTTTCCAGGCTGCAGTCTCTCAATCTCTCTCTTGTTCAAGCTGTAGCCTCCTCCCTGTGGAAAATGGGGCCGCCAGTCTTCGGGACTACATTTCCCATGATGCTCTCCTTTACTAGTCTTCTTTGATCGGCCCTCGGTTATGGCCAATGGGGAAGGAACGGAGCGGGCAGGAAGCTGGGCGGGGAACCTAGTGAGAGCTGCCTTCTCTTCTCCTTGACAGGATAAAGGGGGGGGGGGGTGAGCGGGGGAAACCTCTGACAGCCCGCAGCTCACCTTTCTCCTGTCACAGCGCCGCCGAGTTCTCTGCTGGACTGAGCGGGGAAAAGAGCCCACAGACACACTACACTAATGGGGGGAGCTTGACAGCACCTTGATGGTGTCACCCCACTGACAGGTGGCACCCGGGTGCGTGCTGCCTGCACCACCATAGCGACACCACTGTACAGAATTTAACAGTGCTGATCTGATTCCAGGGGGGGCACTTGACCCTTCTTGCCCCTACCTGCGGACGCCCATGGCTGGTTGGTCTCTAATGCCACGTACACACCATCGGAATTCTCGCCGGAAAAAGCTCTGATGGTTTTCCCGTCGGAATACCGACGGAATTTCGCTCAAACTGTCTTGCCTACACACGGTCACACCAAATTCCGACGGTCAATAACACCACGCCTTAAAAAACATTCGACTGCACTATAAAAGGGAAGTTTAATGCTTCTGAGCATGCGTCGACCTGTTTCCGAGCATGCGTTGGAATTTTGCGTGTCGGAATTGCATACACACGATCGGAAAATCCGATAGAAAGGTTTTCCGTTGGAAAAATTAAAAACGGGTTCTCAATCCAAAGTCCGTCGGAAATTCCGACAGAAAAAGACCGATGGGCATACACACGGTCAGAAAATCCGATGAAAAGCTCCCATCGGACTGTTTCCATCGGAAATTACGACCGCGTGTACGCGGCAAAAGAGGGGATTTGCTAATAGAAAGGACTCTGTTCTAAAAAAAAAAAAAAAAAAATTGCTGTGCGCCGCTAAAGTGTTTGGGTTTGGCTTGAAGAAAATATGGCAACTCTAATTCAGTAAGGCACAAAACAAAGATTAATAATTACAAAAGTGTAGCGCTAAGTGTAAAAAACACAGTGAAAGTGAAAAACATTGTATGTCACAACAGTTGAAGTGTTATGATAGAAACTTGTGAAATTATAAAAACAACATGATACAATAATGGTGTGTAGTGACTATGGCAAAATAAAGTCCAAACACTAATAAAAGGAATCAAAATAAACTCATGAAAGTAATGTCCACTAAAATGGCTATGATGAAATCCTCTGTAACAAATGGTAGAATGATGTGGACACAGGGATGGCTGTATGACACAAAACGTAACGGGATGAACATTCATCTAATAGCTTATGGCTGGGTACTTCTTACCAGACACTTACCAGGTGATCCTTACCTTGTCTTCTTACCAGACAAGGTGGACCCACCTGTCATACGACAGTGGGTCAATCAGGCATGTGTTTTGGCCGAAAGCCGGGTGCTCATCAGTGCCACCGACTGAGAGGTAGACGAGGCCTATCGAAGGGTCACTCCAAGAGCAAACGTTGTGTCAATCAGCCAATCTGGATCCAGGAACTTAGGCAGATTTTAGGCAGATCTTCCAAGCAGATGAGGATTGAACCTCAATGGGAGGTCAATATAACAGACCAGTGACACAATGGAATGTTGTCACATTGAAACCGTAATAAAAGGAAAAAGAGAAAAAAGGGGCTCCATATGGTGCAGGTAATAAAAAATAGAAGATTTTTAATCTTATAAAAATTATTTACAGGGCATCAAATGACAGATGATAGCATAAAAAGTGATCACTAGAAAAAGTAATAAAAGCAATGTGGGAAGCATGTATAGCAAAACCTACGCGTTTCGACCTAGAGGCCTTCATGCATGGCATCTTGAACTTATGCTTCAAATTCCTGCTTGTAACAGTAAAGTGTGCCTGGAACTGTCTACTGTTGCCCGGGGTGCCTGTGGGTGGGACTGTGATAAGAATGGTCCTTTCAGTGAGACAGGGGTTACAAACTTTTTTTATGGCTACCGGCAACCACCGGAAAAGTCAGCGGTCATCTACTCTCAGTTGCTCAGGCACAGTACTGTAGTGGTAGGGGGCAGCACAGTGGTGTAGTGGTTAGCACTTTCACCTAGCAGTAATAGGGTCGCTGGTTCAAATCCCGACCATGACACCTTCTGCCTGGAGTTTGCATGTTCTCCCTGTGCTTGTGTGGGTTTCCTCCGGGTACTCCGGTTTCCTCCCACACTCCAAAGACATGCTGGTAGGTTAATTAGATCCTGTCGATAAAATTGGCCAAATATGTGTATGTGTTTGTAAGCGTGTCAGGACCCCACAGGGCAAGGACCGCACTATACCACAGATGGACACCAGTGGCAAAAAGCGCCCTTTAGGGTAGGGGATTCAGTTCGCATAGGTTGCGCTATACAAGTCATTCATTCATTCACAGTCAGTGCCGAGCGACATGCCTGGACAAGTCCTGCTAGTCTCAGCATGCCTGCAAACTTCTGACCTGCCTATCATTTTCCCAGACACCAGCCTGTCTGGAAGCGAGGGGGTGGTGCCACGCCCTAAAGGAGACCCAGTGTTCCCTGCTAGCAGAGATCACAAGGTGGAGGAGTAAGATGGCGGAGGGTGGTCGTGTATACCCATTGCTGACCTGGTTGCCTGATCTGCAAGAGCGGACACTGGTGGACACTGGTGTCCAGTTGGAGCATCGCAGGGGATTCGCCCTCTGGATGATTGATGGGATGGAGCGTCTGTGCCTGCTATGTCCAGAATGCCAGGAACCGACTAATGTGGTCAGCGCCTGGATCCGGTGCGGTCATTGTGGCGAACCGTTCATCCGGCTTGCATCCAGCCAGCAGGAGCCACAGTACTACAACCTGGACCTGCACTCAGGACTGTATCGAGTGCAGCCGCTAAGTTCCTGGAAGGTCGGTACGGGCCTGGAGGAATCATCACCGAAAGGCAGGGTAGCCTGGTGACTCCCCTGTGTACCCAGGAGCACACCTGCATGGGTGTCCACCAAGGAGAGCGCTTCTCCAATGTGGACACTCGATGCGGGGAGGAGCCACCAGCGCCGCTGAGGGACCCCAGAAGAGGAGGACCAGGGCCACTCTGTGCAAAACAAACTGCACAGTGGAGGTAAGTATGACATGTTTGTTAATTTTTTAATAAAAAAAAAAAAAAACGAGGGTTTACAACCCCTTTAACATTCTTCCTACATATCAGTGGGGCTGCCAAAGCAATGATTTTAGAGTTCTGCGCAATTGATGGCTCAATGGGAAGTAGTAATAAAGGGTGGGGGGAGGGAATTCATCAATAGTCCAAAAAAATTAAATCAGCGGCTGTCAATTCATGTTTCATGTAACGAGTGAGATTATGTCCGATAATCAATATTTTCCGTCTCATGAAGGCAGACAGGACCATTGCCGATCAATTATTCAGCTTGTTATGACTGATATCTTTTAGAAGCACGGACGGAGCCATAACCATACAGCACACCGGTAGTCTGATTATGATGTATGGCCGCTCATGTACTTGCGTGTGTTTTGCAATTAAAAATAGCTTTCTGTAGGGCCGGCCACAGCTTGCCTAATTTTCATTTAAAATTTTAATGTATATTACCACGATGCAATTAGGAGGGACACACAGAGCCAATGCCCTCTCCACCTGTCCAGCGTATGACCGATACTTCCCTCCCAGTAATGCACCCGCCGTGCACCCTGCACCGACTCCACGTGTGCACTTTACTGAACTCCTGCTCTTCCATACCTGTGTACAGGTTGGGGGCCTCTGCGGTGCTGATCTGCTCCCGTTGCAGACGAGAGGGATCGCTCACGGAGAGAATGCCGACAACATCTCCTCCTGCAAGAGGCTATTCCCACCTGTCACACGTGCACACCAGTGGTGGCTGGTGCTCTACATTTTTGGGGGGGCACAAACAAACTGAAAAGTTCTGAAAAAAACCCCATCAATTGCAGCCTCACTGTACCATCAATCGCAGCCACTGTGCCATCAAACGCAGCCCACTGTGCCATCAATCGCAGCCACTGTGCCATCAATCGCAGCCTCTGTGCCCATCAAACGCAGCCACTGTGCCATCAAACGCAGCCACTGTGCCATCAATCGTAGCCACTGTGCCCATCAAACGCTGCCATTGTGCCATCAAATGCAGCCACTGTGCCATCAATCGCAGCCACTGTGCCCATCAAACTCAGACATTGTGCCATCAAATGCAGCCACTGTGCCCATCAATTGCCGCCACTGTGCCCATCAATTGCGCCACTGTGCCATCAATCGCAGCCACTGTGCCCATCAATTGCAGCCACTGTGCCCATCAATTGCCGCCTCTGTGCTATCAAACGCAGCCACTGTGCCATCAATCGCAGCCACTGTGCCCATCAATTGCAGCAACTGTGCCTATCAAATACAGCCATTGTGCCATCAAACTCAGCCACTGTGCCCAAAAATTGCTGCCACTGTGCCATCAAACTCAGTCACTGTGCCCATCAATTCAGCCACTGTGCCCATTAATTGCTGCCACTGTACCATAAAATGCAGCCACTGTGCCCATCAATTTTCGCCACTGTACCATCAAACGCAGCCACTGTGCCCATCAAACTCAGCCACTGTACCATCAATTGCTGCCACTATGCCCATAAATTACCACCACTGCACCCATCAATTGCTCCCACTGTGCCCATCAATTGCCACTGTGCCCATCAATTGCCACCACTGTGCCCCCCGCCATCTGCACTTACCTGTCTCGTGGGACAGCTCCTTGATGTCTTTTCTCGTCCTCTCTTCCCGTCCTCTGCTATGATTGGACTGGCGTCCAATCACAGCGCCTGCCGTTTCAGCCAATCAGGTGACGAGTAACAGATCCGAGCACCTGATTGGCGGAGAGGCGGTTTAGTGTTAGGAAAGCGAATATTCATTCGCTTTTCTAACACAGCTGAGTGACCTGCGAGAGCCTATGGCTCTAATTAGGTGCTTCAAAAACATCCCCTGTAATTCAGGCATACTGCACCCGACAAGGGGCCGGGCACCTGAATAGGGGGTGGCAGCGGCAGTCATAGATAGATTCATGCAATGCATGAATTATCTATTGGTGCTAGAGGGGGTGGCAAGAGAGAGGTGGCTTTTGAAATGCTGTTGAAAAGGGCCACCTATGTACATGGTCAAACTGATTCCCAAAACACATTGGAGACACCTGAGGAGATGTGTATAAAAGATGAAATTAGAGTGGATAGACCGGAAAAAAAAATGTTTCAATCACAAATCTACATCAATCTCTCAATCTGGGTTCCCAATCCAAAAACACATGTATAAACAGACAACAATTCTACATATGCATGTATAAGTAAAAACATCAAGATATAAAGTAAACTCAATTTCAATCAATGAATAAAATGTATATTGTAACATGGTCTCTCACCAGAGAGAGATATAATAAAAAACCCAATAAAATGCCAAAAAGTTAAAAAAAAAATTTTTTTAATTTAAAGATGAAATTAGGAATACAGTAATACCTCGGATTGCGAGTAACACAGTTTACGAGCGTTTCGCAATACGAGCTATTATTTTTTTTAAATCCGGACTCGTTTTGCAAGCGTTTTCTCTGGGGGGCGACCACTAAGCCCTAGACCTCCCCTCTCTACTCCCATCACCCCCCTCTCCTCCTCCTTAGACCCCCCTCTCCTCCTTTAGATTTCCTTCCTTTCCTCCTCTGACCTCTCCAACCTCCCCTCTTACCTCTTCAGACCCCCTCTCCTCCTCAGGCCCCCCTCTCCTCCCTCTCCTCCTCAGACCCCCTTCTCCTCAGATTCCCCAGACCACCCCTCTCCCTCTTCAGACCCCACTCTCTTCCTCTGACGCCCCTGTCCTCCTCCCTCTTCTCCTCAGATCCCCCTCTCCTCCACAGCCCTCCCAGACCCCACCTCTCCTCCTCTGACATCCCAGGCCTCCTCTCTCTTCTCCTCAGATCCCCCTCTCCTCCACAGCCCTCCCAGACCCCCCCTCTCCTCCTCTGACATCCCAGGCCTCCTCTCTCTCCTCCTCAGACCCCCTTCTCCTCCTCAGATTTCCCAGACCACCCCTCTCTCATATTCAGACCCCACTCTCTTCCTCTGATGCCCCTGTCCTCCTCCCTCTTCTCCTCAGATCCCCCTCTCCTAAACAGCCCTCCCAGACCCCACCTCCTCAGGTCCCCCAGATCTCTATCTCAGACCCTCCCCCAGACCTCCTCTCTCTCCTCCTCAGACCCCCAGACCCACCCTCTCTCCTCCTCAGACCTACCCTCTCTCTCCTCCTCAGGCCCCCCAGATCTCTTCCTCAGACCCTCCCCCAGACTTCCTCTCTCTCCTCCTCAGACCCCCAGACCCACCCTCTCTCCTCCTCAGACCTACCCTCTCTCTCCTCCTCAGGCCCCCCAGATCTCTTCCTCAGACCCTCCCCCAGACCTCCTCTCTCTCCTCCTCAGACCCCCAGACCTACCCTCTCTCCTCCTCAGACCCCCCTCTCTCGCCTCCTCAGACCCCCGGCCTCCCCTTTTCTCTTCCTCAGACCTTAGCAAGAAGTTCAGGATCTGGAGAGAAGTTCTGTCCTCCTCTCGGCTGCCAGTTGCTGAGACAAGGTGGGGGTGGAGACAAGGGGGGTGCCACAGCTGCAGGAGAGATGTTAAGCCCACATTGGAAGGTCTGGCTGCTGAATTCGGCCCATGGACCTTGTGTTTGACACATGTGCTCTAATGCCATGTACACGCGATCGGAAATTCGGCCAGCAAAAGTCCGAGGAGAGCTTTTGGTCGGAAAATGCGACCCTGTGTATGCTCCATCGGACTTTTGCTGCCCGAATTCCAGCCAGCAAAATATTGAGTGCATGTTCTAAATTTTTCGGTCAAAAAAAGTTCCGATTGGAAATTCCGATCGTCTGTAGCAATTCCGACGCGCAAAATTCCTACGCATACTTCGGAAACAATTTGACGCATGCTCGGAAGCATCGAACACCATTTTCTCGGCTCGTCGTAGTGTTGTACGTCACCGCGTTCTTGGTGGTCGAAAGTTCAGCAAACTTTTGTGTGACCGTGTGTATGCAAGCCAAGCTTGAGCGGAATTCCGTCGGAAAAAACATCCAAGATTTTTTCCGACGAAAAATCTGCTCGTGTGTACGCAGCATAAGGTCTCTGCTTTTAGAAAAAAATATATAATGTTTTATGGGGGGGTTTACATAATATTCAGCTCTAAAATTATTTTTTTAAATGTGTGCAAAAAATGCTCTTTCAGCAAAATGGTTAAAGAGCGAACGGTAATCAACACCCAGAGGTTATCTATCTATAGCAGAGGCAGGTTAAGTCCTTGACCAAGTTGTGCTGATTTAGCTGCAGCAAAAGTGGAGTCAGATCCTAACACCCCCCCCCCCCTCCCCCCCACCACCACAATTATCTACACTCCATATATGAAGGAATAAACAGAAACAAAGGTAAGAGGCTTCAAATGGGTTTTAAATCACATGCATTCTTTATTAATTAAAGGCTGCCAGGAAAATTCTAAAATTGCAGCATGTACGGCCAGTCAGTACTATTTTGCATAGATGCCCCCTAGGGGACCCCGAAATCAGGACTCTTTAGAAGTCCCACTTTCCTGTCATATTTAATGATTCTGATGAGGAAAACACCTTCCACTGAGTCACATTGTCTCTCTCTGCATGAAATCATCACCCTACATCAATACCGGCATCATTAATTCCACCCTTCCTCGCAGTGTTCTCTGCTTGTAAACAGCCTGCCTGGAATTAATTAGCAAAATCTGAAACATTCCCCCCTCTCCCTTGTTTATATTGGAAGCGGAGAAGACAAAACTTTGTATAATTACTAATAATCTCCAAATTAGTGTTTGAATATTTCTCTGGAACAAGCGGCTGGGAAAAGTTTAACTCCTTTTTACCCTTCTGCAACGGTACACCTGTCCGGACAGCAATATAAAAGCCTTTCATTGCCTCCTACTGAAAATACTAGTTCCCTGGCTGTGTCTGGCTTTAGGGTTGCAGAGCCACTGACCCTGAAGAAGCAACATGAGTGCCAGAAACAAGTCGGAATTCCTTATCTCATTACCCCTACCTTGTCAGTGGCTCAAAAAGCACTGAAGTCTAATAAGCATGATAGCCAGGCTGCTTTCATCAAATGCCCCCCCCCCCCCCCCCCTCCAGTCCGCTCATGGGCATTTAATGAGAAAAAAGAAAATGGGAATTTAAGTGTGCCACAATGAGGTCATAAACATATGACATAAGCAAAATATCCACAAACGTTATATGTACTATACATTAAAAAAAAAAACTTGTACATGAAGTATCCATTTGATATTTATGTTGGCGTTGTTGATCGACGCGTTTCGTGCGCCTGCTATTATGCTTATTTGATTCAAAGTCTTAAGCCCCATACATCCGATGGATTTTGTGGTCGGATTTTCCGACCGCGTGTACGGGGCATTAGAGCTTGTTAACACTTGCAGTGGGAGGAGGGCGGTAACAATAGGCGGTTGAGCTGCAAAGACAGCCAGACAGAGATGTACACATGGGAAGAGAAAGAGAGCGGCGCCACTCTGAGTGCAGCAAGTTCGTTTAAATCCAAGTTTAAAAAGCGTTGGTTCAACTCAAATTTCAGTGGAAAAACAAGCATTAGTGTAGGTGTCAGGGAACTTCTGCAGCAAACGCTTGTTCCCGTGTACCAACCACCAATCTTCGTCCCTCCAAGGCGAACACACGTGCGCCAAGTCGCAAGCGAGAACAAGCGAGTCCCGGATCCAGCACGCGCACTGGCGCATCCACCGGAACAGACATGCACACTTGCGCATCCACCGGAACAGATATGCGCACTAGGCACGTCCATTGCACTGGTATGCATGCGCATGTGCGCACGCCAATGAATCACGGCGCACAGCGCCCTATTTAAACGAGGAGCCACTTAGTGTCAGTGCTGGATTGTCTCAGCTTGTTCCTGTATACCTGCTGTTACCTTGCTTGACTTCTCCTGATCCTGAACACCCGGCTCTCCCTGACTACTCTCTTGGATTACCCCTGCAATATTGTCTGCCTCTGTTTACCTGCACCAACCCCGGCTTGGACTTCTGACTACGGCTCTGCCTTCTCATTTTGTACCTTGCTGCCAGCCTGTTACCGACCTCTGCCTGTCCCCGACTACGAGCCTGCCTGCTGTTTGTGTACCTCTCTGCCAGCCCGTTGCCAACTCCTGCTTGTTCCTGACCTGCTATCACCTGCCTACAGGCACCTGCACCCTTCCGCTGCCCTAGCAGTTCCTGTCTCCACCTCCAGGGGTGCTAGGACCGGGACTGTGCAAGAGGCCGCCCTCATCATTTCGGACTCCGCTGTAAGGTACGTGACAGTAGGCTTTAGCTCCTGTGGTCCGGCTGGGCAGCGGTGCTATACAGTCCCCGGTGGCTCCGGTGTGGCAAAAATAAAGCCCCAGGCTGCGTTCAGAGGGCAGTGCCGCCACCAAACGTGACCCATGTAAGTTAACGGGGCCACACCACAGCCGCCCTGTGGCTCAGCACTGTTGGCTCTACAGGGTTAAAACAGGCACAGAGGGGGCGACTTATCATCTCCTCGCCTCCTCTCAAATGCCCTTGAAAAGCGATCTACCGCTGATTGCCTTTCAGAGGGATTGTAAGGTCTGCCCCATGTGAAAACTTTCCCTTGAAGTTCATTTTCTTTAGAAAGCAGCCACAGCCTGAGAAGAAATGTCTGTCCCCTGCCAGCGTGCATTCCCTACCCCCAAATGACTTTAAGTCCACTTGTCAAACTTCTGATCTGGGAAGAGTCCACCCTCCACTCAGCTCAAGTACAGTGCCTTGAAAAAGTATTCTTTTAATTAGAAATTCTTGAGATTTTCCACATTTTATCATGTTACAACCAAAAACGCAAATGTATTTTATTGGGATTTTATGTGATAGACCAACACAAAGTGGCACCTAATTGTGAAGTGGAAGGAAAATGATAAATGGTTTTCAATTTTTTTTTACAAATAAATATGTGAAAAGTGTGGGGTACATTTGTATTCAGCCCCCCCCCCCCCCGAGAGTCAATACTTTGTAGAACCCCCTTTCACTGTAATTACAGCTGCAAGTCTTTTTGGGGATGTCTCTACCAGCTTTGCACATCTAGACAGTGACATTTGTGCCCATTCTTCTTTGCAAAATAGCTCAAGCTCTGTCAGATTGGATGGAGAGCGTCTGTGAACAGCAATTTTCAAGTCTTGCCACAAATTCTCAATTGGATTTAGGTCTGGACTTTGATTGGGCCATTCTAACACATGAATATGCTTTGATCTAAACCATTCCATTGTAGCTCTGGCTGTATGTTTAGGGTCGTTGTCCTGCAGGAAGGTGAACCATCACCCCGGTCTCAAGTCTTTTGCAGACTCAACAGGTTTTCTTCTAAGATTGTCCTGTATTTGGCTCCATCCATCTTCCCATCAACTCTGACCAGCTTCCCTGTCCCTGCTGAAGAAAAGCATCCCCACAACATGATGCTACCACCACCATGTTTCACAGTGAGGGTGGTGTGTTCAGGGTGATGTGCAGTGTTAATTTTACGCCACACATAGCATTTTGCTTTTAGGCCAAAAAGTTACATTTTGGTCTCATCTGACCAGAGCACCTTCTTCCACATGTTTGCTGTGTCCCCCACATGGCTTCTCACAAACTGCAAACAGGACTTCTTATGGCTTTCTTTTAACAATGTCTTTCTTCTTGCCACATAAAGGGCAGATTTGTGTAGAGCACGACTAATAGTTGTCCTGTGGACAGATTCTCCCACCTGAGCTGCGGATTTCTGCAGCTCCTCCAGAGTTACCATGGGCCTCTTGGCTGCTTCTCTAATTAGTGATCTCCTTGCCCGGCCTGTCAGTGTAGGTGGACGGCCATGTCTTTATAGGTTTGCAGTTGTGCCATACTCTTTCCATTTTCAGAAAGAACAGTGGATTGATGGATTGAACAGTGCTCCGTGAGATGTTCAAAGCTTGGGATATTTATTTTATAACCTAACCCTGCTTTAATCTTCTCCACAACTTTATCCCTGACCTGTCTGGTGTGTTCCTTGGCTTTCATGATGCTGTTTGTTTCTCTAAGGTTCCCTAACAAACCTCAGAGGGCTTCACAGAACAGCTGTATGTATACTGAGACTAAATTGCACACAGGTGGACTCTACTAATTAGGTGACTTCTGAAGGCAATTGGTTCCTTTCGATAGGGGTATCAGAGTAAAGGGGGCTGAATAGAAATGCACGCCACATTTTTCAGATATTTATTTGTAAAAAATTTTAGAAAACCATTTTTTATTTTCCTTCCACTTCACAATTATGTGACACTTTGTGCTGGGCTATCACATAAAATCCCAACAAAATACATTTATGATTTTGGTTGTAACATGACAAAATATGGAAAATTTCAAGGGGTATGAATACTTATTCAAGGCCCTGTGTATGCAAAACCAACATCGGACAAAGTACGACGGACCTGGTCCTCGGATAATCCGCGCGTGTGTATGGGGCTTTAGAGATTACTGGACATCTATACCACTCTTTAATTGGTTGCTAGAGGTTACTGCACATTATTACTGCTCACTGATTGGTTCCTAGAGGTTACTGCATATCCTTACCACGCAATGACTGTTCACATCCACCAAAATTCAGGGTGCTGTGGCACCATGTTATTTTGAAGAAGGGTTCCACCTCCAATTTGCTTACCTTTGCAGAACAGGCTGATGTTCGGCTTAATGACTATAGTTGTGGGCAAGACTTTCAAGCATGTTCCTTTACCTCCCCAGTGGGCAGCATTCAGCAGAAGTGATGGTAGATATGACCTCAGGGGGACATGATATACATATAAATGTTGCCTCTATTATATCAATGCCGTGGTCCACGACTATTTACATATTAAAGCGGGATTCCACCCTAAAGTGGAACTTCCGCTTTTCGGAACCCTCCGGTTTCACATTTGGCACCTTTCAGGGGGGAGGGGGGTGCAGATACCCTTCTAAGACAGGTATCTGCACCCACTTCCGGGCATAAACTCCCACAGGAGTTTACGCAACTTCCTGTCTCGGCGCGCTGTCTGCCGGGACACACACGTGTCCCGGCAGACAGCGCTGACCATTCTCATTGCGCTGCGCGACTCGCGCATGCGCAGTAGGGAACCGGGAAGTGAAGCCGCAAAGGCGACACTTCCTGATTCCCTCACTGAGAATGGCGCCGGCAGCAGCAGAGAGCCGATCGATTGATCGGCCTCTGCTGCCGACATCGCTGGAACCTGTGACAGGTGTCCATTTTTTAAAAGTCAGCAGCTGCAGTATTTGTAGCTGCTGGCTTTACAAAAAAAAAATTTCAGGTACAGTCCCGCTTTAATGCAGGTTATTTACATGTAAACACGAGGTCTGCATCTCAGTCATCTGTACATGGCAAAAGGGCAGAGCTGGTCAGCAGCAACAGAACTTTACACTGAAATATTGGGACACAGCACGGGACTAAAACTTCAAGGGATAAGGGAATTTAAACTGGGATAATTGGCAAGTATGAGGCAGCTGCTTTGGGCCCCACAACAAAGATGGGGCCCAGGGCAGCTGCCCCTTTTGCCCTGCCTTAAAAACGATCCTGCTTGTGCCGCTTCTTCCTCTCCAGTCTAAGCTCCGCTGTACAGGAACTATAAGAAGCCAATACCAAGTCATATTCAGTTATTTACATGGCTTGTATTCAGAAATGCATTTATGAATGCATTATTGAAGACAAAGCTGCATTCATTTGTGTCTTTTATATGTGCCTGGAGTACAGCTTAATGTGGAATTAAGGGCCTTGAGTGCTCCTGCGGTAATGAATGAGGGCTGGATGGTGTTAAACTATGTTTTGTAAAAAAAAAAAAAAATCCGGGTCTCCGAATCCAAGCCTATAAAGGTGGTCTATATGTACACCAGCCAGTCTATTGTGATCAGCGTAATGTATATTTAAGTAGTTGGCTCTGCGCTCTGCATATAAGTAGATAACGTGTTGAACCTTTCATGTGTAATATGCATGCAAAAACACAGACAAGCACTCCTGCCATACAATGGCCTACACGGCTTCAGAAAGTGGAATTACACGCCGTATAATCAGAAAATGGAGTGCTCACAACCTTTGTGTTCACCGTCTGCATATCTGGCTCTCCCCGCGTAATACCGCCACTCACAGGCGCTCGGGAGATGTCATTAGCCACGCTCAGCTTTTTAGGAAATTTGCTGACTAGGCTCTTTACTGCAAATATGCAGCTTTTTCTTTCTTTTTTTTCTTTCTTGTTCACCACCAAACCTGCTATTCCAACACCTGCTTTTCATTCCACCCGTCACTCCCGCGATTGGAGAAGAGGGGCATCCTTAATGTTGTTTGGGCTGGCCTCCTGCCAGGTCTGGAGTCGCTGGGAAATTATCCGTATCATCCGCTGCCAGAGACCCAACGCCAAGCCTACCTGTCTGTCATATTCTTATAGGCCATTGTCTCTCCGTGTAATCGGAGCCAGCATCCTATCCAGACTCCTGAGCTGCTAATGTAATATTTGCCAGCAATTTTTAATACAACTTACGTTTTTATATATTTGCTGTACCGTGTTTTCATTACTGTATTGCATATAGTTACATAGTTACATAGTCAGGTTGAAAAAAGACACAAGTCCATCTAAATCAACCATAGAAAAATACATAAAGATAAAATAAAAAATATCATACAATCCCATATACCCAATCCTATACCCACAGTTGATCCAGAGGAAGGCCTAAAAAACACCAGAAAAGCATGATCCAATTTGCTACAGCAGGGGGAAAAAATTCCTTCCTGATCCCAAAGAGGCAATCGGATTTTCCCCGGATCAACTTTACCTATAAATGTCAGTACCCAGTTATATTATGTACATTTAGGAAAGTATCCAGACCTTTCTTAAAGCAATCTACTGAGCTGGCCAGAACCACCTCTGCAGGGAGTCTATTCCACATTTTCAAAGCTCTTACTGTGAAGAAACCTTTCCGTATTTGGAGATGAAATCTCTTTTCCTCTAGACGTAAAGAATGCCCCCTTGTCCTCAGTGTTGACCGTAAAGTGAATAACTCAACACCAAGTTCACTATATGGACCTCTTATATATTTATACATGGTGATCCTATCCCTCTTAAAGTGGTTGTAAACCCTTACAGACCACTTTGACCTATAGACAAGAATAGATTAATGCTTACCTGTAGGTCCAAGAAATATCTCCTAAACCTACATGGATTAGGAGATATTTGCAAAAGACAGGCGCCGCTGTCGACGGCGCATGCGCCGTCGACAGCGGCGCGCAGGCGCACTGAGCATGCCGCTGCTAACGGCAAACATGCCATTAGTGGCGGCTCCAACGCGCATGCGTGGAGGTGATGTCATCGCGGCTCCAGCCAGTCACAGCGCCGGAGCCGTGATACCCTGAAGTCACTCCGGGTATCATGTCGGAGCAGGACAACGAGGGTCGCTTGGGGGGCATCTATCTCAAGTAAGTTATTCATAATGAGCTAGTATGCTATGCATACTAGCTCATTATGCCTTTGCCTTGCCGGGTCTATTTTTTTTTTTTTTTTGTTGTTGTTAGGCTTTACTTCCTCTTTAATTTCCTCTTCTCAAGAGTGAATAAATTCAGTTCCTCTAATCTTTCCTCATACCTGAGCTCCTCCATGCCTCTTATCAGTTTGGTTGCCCTTCTCTGCACTTTCTCCAGTTCCCCGATATCCTTTTTGAGAATTGGTGCCCAAAACTGAACTGCATATTCCAGCTGCATAGCATTGGCATAAATGGTCTGATCCCAATACAGCAATCTATTGAACTAAGGCTCGTCACACACATTACAGTCTGATTGTAGAATTTCCACCAACAATTAGGTAGTGCAAGGGCTTGCCTGATTGAATACAGATTGATTGGATAGATTGGGTTGATCCTCATATTACATAGTTTTGTATGGCTGCCATTTGTTTCTTTTTCCTGGAGACAGTCGTTTAGGGGTGGAGAGATTGTATTGTAAGAGTCTGCAGTCTGTATTGGGAGGGGAGGAAAGGTCTTAGTAGGAAGAGAGGCCTGTACTTGGGAAAGAGGGGAGAGGCCTGTACTGGGGGGTGTGTGATCTGTACTGGAGGTGAGGTCTGTACTGGAGTTGAAAGGTCATACTAGGGGTAAAGGTCTGTACGGGGGGTGGGAGAGGATAGAGGTCTGTACTGGGGGGGGGGGGTGGCTGTGATCTGTACTGGGGGGGTCTGCGATCTGTATTCGGGAGCGGGGGGGGGGGTTCTGTGGTCTGTACTGGGGGGTCTGTGATCTGTACTGGGGGTGAGGTCTGTACTGGAGTTGAAAGGTCATACTAGGGGTAAAGGTCTGTACGGGGGGTGGGAGAGGATAGAGGTCTGTCATGGGCGTCCGCAGAACTTTTTTCAGGGGGGGGCATCATTTTAAGGTCTGGTCGTGTGATCTTACCTGTGTCAGTCAACAGCGGCTGCAGGGGAGAAAGCGCTTGGCGACGGCTGATTATGCCTGATGAGGTGATGTCACCCATAGGTTCCCATGTCACAGTTGTTATTGGTGCTCCCTCCTCTCCCCTGCATACGCTGCTGGATCACACAGGTGAGATAACATGACCAGATTGGAACAGTCTGAAAATAGGTTAGTCTGCATAGGTGTTAGGGGTAAGGGGACGGGGGGCAGTTTTTAAGGCTAGCGCAAGCTGGAAATCTACTTTCAATCTACCCTCCCTATTGGTGGCTTGTGGCAGTGTTAAAGCAGAGCTCCACCCAAAAGGGGAAGCACCACTTGTTTGCACCCTCCCCCCTTCCACTGCCACATTTGGCACTTTTTGGGGTAGAGAGTGTACCTGGTTTTGCTGTGGTGATCTGAGCCACATGCAAAACCATGCAAAATATGCTGCGAGCGACCACAGCAAGTAAAGGTATAAATAAACATACAATTAGGCAATCAATCAATTACAAAAAATAAATAAAAAAATACACCTGCATGGTGCAGCATTGGCTTAAGACAGTGGAGATTTTAAAATCTGTATGGACACAATAGCATCTTTATGCTGTTGTGCCCATATAGCTGCTTTTGTGCCCATATAGATGCTGGTGTGCCTCAATAGCAGTTATATGGGCACAATAGCATAAAGATGATAAAAGAGGAATGCATCTCCAATGGTTGAGACGCAGGATCTTTCATTCTTTTACCAGTGTAGGACCCACTAATTAAGGGGTACTTTGACGCAGTAAGTGGGCTGCCATATAGTGTGACCAAATCCCCATATTTTTTGAATATATTCAGGTGTTTTTAAATAGCCTTGCAGGATTTAAATGTAATTTTTGTATATGTGCAAGACACATTACAAGAGACGGTCAGAGACTGCAGACATGCTACAGGAGAGGGTCAGAGACTGCAGACATACTACAGGAGAGGGTCAGAGACTGCAGACATACTACAGGAGAGGGTCAGAGACTGCAGACATACTACAGGAGAGGGTCAGAGACTGCAGACATACTACAGGAGAGGGTCAGAGACTGCAGACATACTACAGGAGAGGGTCAGAGACTGCAGACATACTACAGGAGAGGGTCAGAGACTGCAGACATACTACAGGAGAGGGTCAGAGACTGCAGACATACTACAGGAGAGGGTCAGAGACTGCAGACATACTACAGGAGAGGGTCAGAGAGTGCAGACATAATACAGGAGAGGGTCAGAGAGTGCAGACATAATACAGGAGAGGGTCAGAGAGTGCAGACATAATACAGGGGAGGGTCAGAGAGTGCAGACATAATACAGGGGAGGGTCAGAGAGTGCAGACATAATACAGGAGAGGGTCAGAGAGTGCAGACATAATACAGGAGAGGGTCAAAGAGTGCAGACATAATACAGGAGAGGGTCAGAGAGTGCAGACATAATACAGGAGAGGGTCAGAGAGTGCAGACATAATACAGGAGAGGGTCAGAGAGTGCAGACATGATACAGGAGAGGGTCAGAGACTGCAGACATGATACAGGAGAGAGTCAGAGACTGCAGACATGATACAGGAGAGGGTCAGAGACTGCAGACATGATACAGGAGAGGGTCAGAGACTGCAGACATGATACAGGAGAGGGTCAGAGACTGCAGACATGATACAGGAGAGGGTCAGAGACTGCAGACATGATACAGGAGAGGGTCAGAGACTGCAGACATGATACAGGAGAGGGTCAGAGACTGCAGACATGATACAGGAGAGGGTCAGAGACTGCAGACATGATACAGGAGAGGGTCAGAGACTGCAGACATGATACAGGAGAGGGTCAGAGAGTGCAGACATACTACAGGAGAGGGTCAGAGAGTGCAGACATACTACAGGAGAGGGTCAGAGAGTGCAGACATACTACAGGAGAGGGTCAGAGAGTGCAGACATAATACAGGAGAGGGTCAGAGAGTGCAGACATAATACAGGAGAGGGTCAGAGAGTGCAGACATAATACAGGAGAGGTCAGAGACTGCAGACATAATACAGGAGAGGGTCAGAGACTGCAGACATAATACAGGAGAGGGTCAGAGACTGCAGACATGATACAGGAGAGGGTCAGAGACTGCAGACATCATACAGGAGAGGGTCAGAGACTGCAGACATGATACAGGAGAGGGTCAGAGACTGCAGACATGATACAGGAGAGGGTCAGAGACTGCAGACATGATACAGGAGAGGGTCAGAGACTGCAGACATGATACAGGAGAGGGTCAGAGACTGCAGACATGATACAGGAGAGGGTCAGAGACTGCAGACATACTACAGGAGAGGGTCAGAGAGTGCAGACATACTACAGGAGAGGGTCAGAGAGTGCAGACATAATACAGGAGAGGGTCAGAGAGTGCAGACATAATACAGGAGAGGGTCAGAGAGTGCAGACATAATACAGGAGAGGGTCAGAGAGTGCAGACATAATACAGGAGAGGGTCAGAGACTGCAGACATGATACAGGAGAGGGGTCAGAGACTGCAGACATGATACAGGAGAGGGTCAGAGACTGCAGACATAATACAGGAGAGGGTCAGAGACTGCAGACATGATACAGGAGAGGGTCAGAGACTGCAGACATGATACAGGAGAGGGTCAGAGACTGCAGACATGATACAGGAGAGGGTCAGAGACTGCAGACATAATACAGGAGAGGTCAGAGACTGCAGACATACTACAGGAGATGGGCAGAGACTGCAGACATACTACAGGAGATGGGCAGAGACTGCAGACATGATACAGGAGAGGGTCAGAGAATGGATGTATGGCTGAACTCAGTGTAAAAGTGTATAGTAGGGCTGTGACACTCTACTTAAAGCAGCTCTTCAAGATTAAGTTAGTAATCCTCCTTTTAAAGTACAACCAAGTGCCAGAAGACAGCAACACATCCACTTTCCAAAATTCAAATGGTCTTACAGTGACCTGGTCAGGATTAGTGGAGAAAAGTAAACAGTTAATGAGTCTGTGAAGCTTCTAGCCTGAATCAGCAATAAATCATCCAAAAAACATCAAACTGCAGCACACAGAGCTCTGGCTTAATAGCTGAGCTGAAATGGTTAACAGCCAAACGTGTGACCCCTCACTGGACACAGAATGCCAGCCGGCTGCAGCGTCTCCCAGAGATCTTATCAGCAGGTTAGGAAGCTAAAAAAAGAGAGTACAGAGCCAGACAAGAGGGAGGGGAGGCTGATCAGTAACCTGCACACTGACAAGGCAAAGATTTCTGGATGACAGCGGCCTGCCAGCATTACATATGACATTGTTCTGTGTGCTGCAGGATTAGTTTTGCTGTGGTCATACCATCCTCTATCTCCTCGGCTTCAGGTACTGTGTATCTCCCTCCCGACGCCCCCATTCATCCCCGATCCAGCACCTCTGTACATTTAAATGTGGCGGGCTGCAGGGGGGGGGTTACACTGTCTGCTGCATGATGGTTATTTGCTCCTCCGACCCTCGCTGCTACACATTTCCTCAGCCAGCCCCTCCTCCTGTTCACTGCACAGCCGTGCTTCTCGCTCAGCTGTTCTTTAAAAAAAAAAAAAAAAAAGTTCCAGAGCTCCTAGCTGACAGCGGCCCCGATTCCAGGGGGGGGCACTTGACCCCCCTTGCCTCTATCTGCGGACGCCCATGAGGTCTGTACTGGGGAGGGGGGGTGGCTGTGGTCTGTACTGGGGGGGGTCTGCGATCTGTATTCGGGAGCGGGGGGGGGGGGGGTTCTGTGGTCTGTACTGGGGGGTCTGTGATCTGTACGGGGGGTAAAGTCTGTACTGGAGTTGAAAGCTCATACTAGGGGAAAAGGTCTGTACTGAGGGGAGATAAAGAGATATGTACTGAGGGGAGGGGGTCTGTTGTCTGTACTGGGAGGGAGGGGAGAGGTCTGTACAGCGGGTGAGATCTGTACTGGGAAGGAAAGGTCATATTGGGGGGAGAGGTCTGTACTGGGGGGGAAGAGGTCTATGCGGGGAAGAATAATATATTCTAGGGGGGAGTCTGTACTGGAGGTTTGTACTGGGGAGGAAAGGTCTGTAATAGGAAGATAGGTCTGTACTGGGAGGGAGAGGTCTGTTCTTGGAGGGCGAGATCTGTATTGGGGTTGACAGTGTGTACTGGGGTGATATGGGGGAAGGGGGGGAGAAGAGCTCTGTAGGCTAGGGATAAGGGAGAGAGGAATTTTGGGGAGGGGGGTCTGTACTTGGAGGATTTGTACTAAGAGGGTGGGGAAATTTTTGGTTCTACTGTGTACACTGACTTGTATGTTATGTATTCCTGACCCCTACAAACTGCACTATGCACTCCTGACTTCTGCACTCTGTGCAGTACATACATCTGACCCCTGCACTATGTGCATTGCACACTCCTGATTCCTGCAGTCCATGCGTTCTCACTTCTGACCCCTGCAATTAGTACACTACCTATCCCTGCAGTTCCTGCATTACTACTCCTGATCCCTGCACTCTGTGCAATGCATCCCTGACCCCTTTGTTCTGCATTACAGACTTGTGATCCCTGTGTTTTGCGTTACACACTCCCGATTCTTTATGCTTTGTACATTTCACACTCCTGACCCGTTATGCTCTGTACATTACACACTACTGACCCTTTGTGCTCTGTATATTACACACCCCTAACCCTTTATGCTCTGTAGATTACACACTCCTGACCCGTTATGCTCTGTGCAATACACACTCCTGACCCTTTGAGCTCTGTGCATTACACACTCCTGACCCTTTGAGCTCTGTACATTACACACTCCTGACCTTTTATGCTCTGTACATTACACACTCCTGACCTTTTATGCTCTGTGCATTACACACTCCTGACCTGTTATGCTCCGTACATTACACACTCCTGATCCTTTATGCTTTGTACATTACACACCCCTGACCCTTTATGCTCTGTGCATTACACACTCCTGACCTGTTATGCTCTGTACATTATGCACTCCTGATCCTTTATGCTCTGTACATTACACACTCCTGATCCGTTATGCTCTGTGCAATACACACTCCTGGCCTTTTATGCTCTGTACATTACACACTCCTGATCCTTTATGCTCTGTACATTACACACTCCTGATCCTTTATGCTCTGTACATTACACACTCCTGATCCTTTATGCTCTGTACATTACACACTCCTGACCCTTTATGCTCTGTGCAATACACACTCCTGAGCCTTTGAGCTCTGTGCATTACACACTCCTGACCCTTTATGAGAGTGAAGGATGGATGAATGGGTGGAAGGAAGGAAGAAAAGAAGGAAGGAAGGATGATGAATTAATATATATTTTTATATTATCCTAACTTAGAAATCCCAATTCTTGTAAGCTATGGTAAGCTATGATGCTAACCGTGCCATGTTTTTTTGGAATTTCTAGTCATATTTTAGAGTATCTTATTTATTTTTCTTGGATTCCATGAAAGTTACAATCAAACTTTGAGTGTTTTCTAATAAATTTCACTGTATTGGTTTTCTGCACGAATGGAAAACAAAGTTCAACTGCACCACACACACACACTGCAAACACATCATAGACTTCTTTGAGTTGGACGTCAAAAAAGTCAATTGAAATCAGCTGAAAAAAGATTAAAGGACCATATCTGCTTTTTTCTTGTCGATCTGACCAAATTATCGAGCGATCGGACGGAAGAGCGCGTGGGCGACATAAGTGCTACCGTTTTGCTTGGGGCCCAGCAGGCGTCCGTGATCGTGGGTAGGAGGGAGAGAGCTCACAGCAGTCAATGAAAGCAACTGTCATTTTCAATGTTTGTTCAGAATGTGAAGTACAAATAGCAGAACAATGCGCAGAGAAGAAGAAGACAAGCTGAACACAGCCATCGACCGCCGAATCATAATGGCAAACATGATGAGCGCAGCAAACTAGATTCACAGGGACAATGGCTGATGTGTTCTACATGTGACACCGTATTATACAAACACTTCGTGGCTGCCTGCGTACACTCACCTGTTCAGGTATTGACACATATTGAAGGTCATAACCAAAAATGAAAACAAAGATCCAGAGGAGGGACAACTAGCAGAAGGTGGTAGCTGGAATTTGAACCCAGGATCAGGGGTTCCAAGGTAGGAGGAGATGGTTTGAGAGAGCTTAGAAGATGAACTGATATAGAACAACGTTTTTTAGGAAGGAAGTTCTAAAAGGAACTTAAAGTGAACCTGTACTCAAAGTAATAGATTTGCTTGATAGCCCAGTCCCCTTAGTGGCCATTGTCACTTTAGGTGCAATTAGGCATGTTAGGGACCTTAGCACCTTGTCTCACATGAGGATGGAGGGATGGATAGACAGATGGGGTGCTTCAAAGCCACTGTCACTGGGGGTGCTTAGAAAGCACTGTGACATGGGGCTGTGTTTTTCTTGCAGCCACTGTCACATTAAGGAGGGTGGCTTTAGTGGTCATTGTTGCATGTATGGGGTTCCTACAGATAGGGCCCCTTCATAGCCACTGTCACATGGGGCAGGGAGTGCTTAGCAGGCTGTGTGACATGAGGCTGTGTGTCTTTAGTAGCCACTGTCACAAGAGGGGAGATGTCCTTAGAGTCCGCTGCTGCGTGAAGGGGGTCCTTGGTGGCCATGCTCACTTGGAGATAGACAGATGGGGTCCTTCACTGCCCCTGTCACATGGGGCATGGGGTGCTTAGCATACACTGTGACATAGAGCTGGGTGTCATTAGCAGCAACTGTCACATGAAGGGGGATGTTCTTAATGGCCACTATGGCATGGCAATGGGTGACATGGTGTCTTTAGTGGCCTCTTTCTCATGGGGGTGGGATATTCCTATCAGCCACTGGCAGATGTGGTTGAGGGTGTGTGGCAACTGTCACAGGAGAGTGAGGTGGCCCTTAAGGACCACTGTTACATGAAGGTGGGTGGGGGTCCTTATCAGCCATTGTCAAATGCAGGCAAGGTAGGGTCCCTAGTAGTCCTCTCTCCTGTATAACTCCGACTGACCCAGAACATTTTAGGACCTTTTTTTCCAGAACCAGAGGGAAAGAATATTGGGGTGGACTGCTTTGAGAACAGGTAAGTCTTTTCTCAGTTTTGAGAACCTGTCTAGCTCTGCTGTCCAGGGACTACAAGTGGATGCTGCTATGTCAGATTCAGGCCTGTACTGCCTGCATTTAAAAAATACATTACTAATGTATGAATGAATGAATGACTTGTATAGCGCAACCTATGCGAACTGAATCGCCTCAGGGCGCTTTTTGCCACTGGTGTCCATCTGTGGTATAGTGCGGTCCTTGCCCTGTGGGGTCCTGACACGCTTACACATACACATACAACATACACATATTTGGCCAATTTAATCGACAGGATCTAATTAACCTACCAGCATGTCTTTGGAGTATAAATTAATACAAAGTGTATATATCTGCATGGGAGTCAGCTGTAACATTTTTTATTGCAGTGGACCAGGGACACATCCTGCATGGAGTTTGTATGTTCTCCCCATGTCTGTGTGTGTGTTTCTTCTTACAACCCAAAAACACATTGGTATGTTAGCTGGCTTACTCCCAAATTGCCCCTGGTATGTGTGAGGGTGGGGTAGGGAGGGAATAATTGAGTTTGAGTTGCTGACAATGATGGGGGAGTGTTGTGCGGTGCTGTGATCACCCCCAAGATCAATTGGTATCACACAGCTGTGCAATAATGTGTGATCACTAACAAAGCATGACCATTGGGACCATGGGCGTCCGCAGAACTTTTTTCAGGGGGGGGCATCATTTTAAGGTCTGGTCGTGTGATCTTAACATACAATTAGGCAATCAATCAATTACAAAAATAACATAAATAAAAAATACACCTGCATGGTGCAGCATTGGCTTAAGACAGTGGAGATTTTAAAATCTGTATGGACACAATAGCATCTTTATGCTGTTGTGCCCATATAGCTGCTTTTGTGCCCATATAGATGCTGGTGTGCCTCAATAGCAGTTATATGGGCACAATAGCATAAAGATGATAAAAGAGGAATGCATCTCCAATGGTTGAGACGCAGGATCTTTCATTCTTTTACCAGTGTAGGACCCACTAATTAAGGGGTACTTTGACGCAGTAAGTGGGCTGCCATATAGTGTGACCAAATCCCCATATTTTTTGAATATATTCAGGTGTTTTTAAATAGCCTTGCAGGATTTAAATGTAATTTTTGTATATGTGCAAGACACATTACAAGAGACGGTCAGAGACTGCAGACATGCTACAGGAGAGGGTCAGAGACTGCAGACATACTACAGGAGAGGGTCAGAGACTGCAGACATACTACAGGAGAGGGTCAGAGACTGCAGACATACTACAGGAGAGGGTCAGAGACTGCAGACATACTACAGGAGAGGGTCAGAGACTGCAGACATACTACAGGAGAGGGTCAGAGACTGCAGACATACTACAGGAGAGGGTCAGAGACTGCAGACATACTACAGGAGAGGGTCAGAGACTGCAGACATACTACAGGAGAGGGTCAGAGACTGCAGACATACTACAGGAGAGGGTCAGAGAGTGCAGACATAATACAGGAGAGGGTCAGAGAGTGCAGACATAATACAGGAGAGGGTCAGAGAGTGCAGACATAATACAGGGGAGGGTCAGAGAGTGCAGACATAATACAGGGGAGGGTCAGAGAGTGCAGACATAATACAGGAGAGGGTCAGAGAGTGCAGACATAATACAGGAGAGGGTCAAAGAGTGCAGACATAATACAGGAGAGGGTCAGAGAGTGCAGACATAATACAGGAGAGGGTCAGAGAGTGCAGACATAATACAGGAGAGGGTCAGAGAGTGCAGACATGATACAGGAGAGGGTCAGAGACTGCAGACATGATACAGGAGAGAGTCAGAGACTGCAGACATGATACAGGAGAGGGTCAGAGACTGCAGACATGATACAGGAGAGGGTCAGAGACTGCAGACATGATACAGGAGAGGGTCAGAGACTGCAGACATGATACAGGAGAGGGTCAGAGACTGCAGACATGATACAGGAGAGGGTCAGAGACTGCAGACATGATACAGGAGAGGGTCAGAGACTGCAGACATGATACAGGAGAGGGTCAGAGACTGCAGACATGATACAGGAGAGGGTCAGAGACTGCAGACATGATACAGGAGAGGGTCAGAGAGTGCAGACATACTACAGGAGAGGGTCAGAGAGTGCAGACATACTACAGGAGAGGGTCAGAGAGTGCAGACATACTACAGGAGAGGGTCAGAGAGTGCAGACATAATACAGGAGAGGGTCAGAGAGTGCAGACATAATACAGGAGAGGGTCAGAGACTGCAGACATAATACAGGAGAGGGTCAGAGACTGCAGACATAATACAGGAGAGGGTCAGAGACTGCAGACATGATACAGGAGAGGGTCAGAGACTGCAGACATGATACAGGAGAGGGTCAGAGACTGCAGACATGATACAGGAGAGGGTCAGAGACTGCAGACATGATACAGGAGAGGGTCAGAGACTGCAGACATTATACAGGAGAGGGTCAGAGACTGCAGACATGATACAGGAGAGGGTCAGAGACTGCAGACATACTACAGGAGAGGGTCAGAGAGTGCAGACATACTACAGGAGAGGGTCAGAGAGTGCAGACATAATACAGGAGAGGGTCAGAGAGTGCAGACATAATACAGGAGAGGGTCAGAGAGTGCAGACATAATACAGGAGAGGGTCAGAGAGTGCAGACATAATACAGGAGAGGGTCAGAGACTGCAGACATGATACAGGAGAGGGGACAGAGACTGCAGACATGATACAGGAGAGGGTCAGAGACTGCAGACATAATACAGGAGAGGGTCAGAGACTGCAGACATGATACAGGAGAGGGTCAGAGACTGCAGACATGATACAGGAGAGGGTCAGAGACTGCAGACATGATACAGGAGAGGGTCAGAGACTGCAGACATAATACAGGAGAGGGTCAGAGACTGCAGACATACTACAGGAGATGGGCAGAGACTGCAGACATACTACAGGAGATGGGCAGAGACTGCAGACATGATACAGGAGAGGGTCAGAGAATGGATGTATGGCTGAACTCAGTGTAAAAGTGTATAGTAGGGCTGTGACACTCTACTTAAAGCAGCTCTTCAAGATTAAGTTAGTAATCCTCCTTTTAAAGTACAACCAAGTGCCAGAAGACAGCAACACATCCACTTTCCAAAATTCAAATGGTCTTACAGTGACCTGGTCAGGATTAGTGGAGAAAAGTAAACAGTTAATGAGTCTGTGAAGCTTCTAGCCTGAATCAGCAATAAATCATCCAAAAAACACATTTCCTCAGCCAGCCCCTCCTCCTGTTCTCCCACTGACCACTAACAAAGCATGACCATTGGGACCACTGCGACCACTGCAACCATTGCTACCACTGCAACCACTGTGCACACTGCAACCACTGCAACCATTGCAACCACTGCAACCATTGCTATCACTGCAATCGCTGCGACCACTGTGCACACTGCAACCACTGCGACCATTGCAACCATTGCAACCACGGCAACCACTGCAACCATTGCTATCACTGCAATCACTGCGACCACTGTGCACACTGCGACCATTGCAACCACTGTGACCATGGCCACTGCTACCACTGCGACCACTGTGACCATGGCCACTGCTACCACTGTGACCACTGCGACTACTGCAACCACTGCGACCACTGTGTCCATGGCCACTGCTACCACTGCAACCACTGTGACCATGGCCACTGTTACCACTGCAACCACTGCAACCATTGCAACCACTGCAACCAATGTGACCATTGCAACCACTGCAACCACTGTGACCATTGCAACCACTGTGACCACTGTGACCATTGCAACCACTGTGACCATTGCAACCACTGCAACCACTGTGACCATTGCAACCACTGCTGGAAGCCACCATTGTAGTCTGGGCATCAGACTGGTGCTGGGGGGTGGGGCACAAAGTAAGAAAGAAGAGGTAGAGAAGTTGGAGGATTCAGTAGTGAATGTGTCTGACCTCACCTCCTGTAATGATATTCTGTCTGCAGGCTGGGAGCTGACTAATAGATGCAGGGATGGCTTTAATTAGCAGCAAATTCTCCTAACTGTACAGGATCTTCATAAAAGTGTGGAGGAGGGGTGGAAGCTGAGCTAACACTTTTTTATACAGTCAGTACTATGTCTATATAATATCCGATAGATAGATGGATGGATGATGGATAGCGAGATAGATTAGTAATGGATGGGCAGATGGGTAGATAGATAGATAGATAGAGAGAGATAGATAGATAGATAGATAGATAGATAGATGATAGACAGATAGATAATACATGGATGGATGATAGATAGTAGATGGACAGATAGATCGATGGAAGGAGGGATGTTTGGAAAATGAATGGATGGATGATGGATCGATTCGATAGATAGATTATAGATGGACGTAAAGATAGATAGATAGATAGATAGATGAATGAATGGGTGGATGGATGTTGAATGGATAGATAGATAGATAGGATAGATGGATGGATAGATAGATAGATGAATGGATAGATGGATAGATGGATGGATAGATGGATGAATGGATGATGAATAAATAAATACAGAATAAATAAATACTGGATGTTTGGATGATGAATGGATGATGATTAGATAGATTGATAGATAGGTAGATAGATAGATAATATGGATGGATGATGGATGATGGATATAGAGATAGATTAGTAATGGATGGACAAATGGATGGGTGGATAGATAGATAGATAGATAGATAATAAATGGATGGATGATAGATCGTAGATGGACAGATAGATGGATGGGTGGAGAGATGTTTGGATGATGGATAATAAAATTGATAGTTGATAGATGGACGGAAAGATAGATAGATAGATAGATAGATAGATAGATAGATAGATAGACGCAGAGCTGATCGGCCCTATAGGCACACTATGCAAGCTGCTTAGGGCCCCGCCACTGTGGGGGGGGCCCCAAGACCCAGCATCCCCCCTGCACCTCTGGCTGGCCGTTTAGAGAGCAGTGAGGAGAGGTGGGAGGAGGTGGAAGGTGGCGATCGGCAGCTCTATGGTGCCTGAGTGGGCAGCGGGATCTCCCTGGGGTTTGTAGTACTCTCAGTGTATACAGTGGAGAGGAGAAGGGAGGGGCCTCTGACCCAGGCAGGTATCAGTTTCACTTTCACTCTGCTTGAACAATGTTGCTGATGCCCGGGTCAGAGGCCCCTCTCCGCTGTATACATTCGGAGATAGAACTACTAGCCCCAGGGAGATCCCCCCTGCCTGTGGACACCATATAGCTGCCGATCGCCGCCTCCCACCTCCACCAGCCAGGTACAGGGGAACCTCTGCAAGGGGGAGAGTCAGCTGTTTGGGGGCCCAAATGTAAGAGGGGGGGCATTCTGGGGACACTAATGTAAGTAAGGGGGCCTCTGGGGACACTAATGTAAGAGGGGTGCTCTCTGGGGACACTTATGTAAGGACAGGGCCCTCTGGGGACACTGATGTAAGGACGGGGCCCTCTGGGGACACTGATGTAAGAGGGGCTCTCTGGGGACCCTAATGTAGGGGGAGGCTCTCTGGGGACCCTGCTGTAAGGGGGGGGGGTCTCTGGGGACCCTAATGGAGAGGGAGGCTCTCTGGGGACCCTGATGTAGGGGGATACTCTCTGAGGACACTGATTTAAGGGGGGCTGTCTGGGGACCCTGATGTAAGGGGGATCTCTGGGGACCTCATTCTGTCCTATATTGTTGTACTTATTCTTTGACTGTTTTGTTTAAAGGAGGGAGGATTGTTTTGGGAGCACTGAAGTGTCAGGTGTGACTGTGTGGCAATGGCAAATGGTTTACATAGCTCACGGCATCACGGGTCAAGTAGAGGGCCCCTTAGCAGAATTTTGCTTAGGGCCCCAGGGAGGTCAGGATCGGCACTGGATAGACGGATGAATGGGTGGATGGATGATGAATGGATAGATAGATAGATCAGCACTCCTGAATTCTTGCACCAGGAGCAATCTTTGCAATATTGATGTCACACAAAGCTCCAATTCCAGTGTGGGAAGTCTCCTGAGCTCCTTCAGTAGGTGACCATGGCCATGTACAGAGGTAGGTCAGTGTCTGTTCCTCTCATTCCATAGTGCATGGCTACCCTGGCCAAGTCTGTATTCACCATAATGACCCTCCTAGACCAGGGGCAAGGGTGACAGAACTAAAATTGGCGGCACCCAGCCTCAAAATGTCGAAATGATAACATTTTCCTAACTTTGTTTCCCTTTTACGTTTACTCCTAAATATAGCAAGAAAATGTTGGGGATCGTTGAGAAGAGTCACAAGGCTCTTTATAGATCAGGAAGCATTGAGCCATCTCTTTTTTTTATCTTGTTTGGTCTTTTGAACAGTTTGAAAGAGATTTAATGTGGCTTTCTGTAGAACATTCCAGCAGAAGGTTTTACCAAAATAATGACACAAAGGGCTGATCTTGTACCAAAAGAAGGGTCGCCATTAGGGTTGCCACCTCATCCCTTGAGGCCGGGTTCACACTGGTACGACAATCGCTCCAACATTGGGAGCTCATGTCGCATGACGTGTGAAAATCAATGTTTCCCTATGGAAGCCGTCTTAACTGGTCCGACACAAGTCGGTCCGACTTTAAAAATGCTCCCTGTACTACTTCGGTCCGACTTTCATCCTACTTCAGCCCATTGACTATCATTGATCCTTGTCCTAACCATCCGACTTTGGCATCTGACATGGTGTTATTTCCTGCCCCCTGCTGTAGCCCCTCTCATTGTGTGTAAGTTTTGATTGGTCAAAGGACATGTTGTACTATCTGAAAAGTCGGATCAAAGTAGTATTCTGTTCATGAAAGTCGGATGGATGTAGGACCCATGTAGGACTGATGTCGCAGAGCAAAGTAGGATAAAAGTTGTACTACTGTCATGTAGTATAGTGTAAACCCAGCCTTAAAACTGAACACATTTGAATTACTTAGATTGTGTGGCTGATTAACCACTTGCTTACTGGGCCCTTAAACCCCCCTCCTGCCCAGACCAATTTTCAGCTTTCGGCGCTGACGCACTTTGAATGACAATTGCGCAGTCATACAACACTGTACCCAAATGACATTTTTTATCATTTTTTTCCCACAAATAGAGATTTCTTTTGGTGGTATTTAATCCCAGCTGGGGTTTTTATTTTTTGCTAAACAAACAAAAAAAGATGGAAAATTAAAAAAAAAAAAAAAAAATCATGTTTAATAGTTTGTTATAAAATTTTGCAAACAGGTAATTTTTCTGCTTCATTGATATGCGCTGATGAGGCGGCACTGGTGGGCACTGATAGGCTGCACTGGTGGGCACTGATAGGCTGCACTGGTGGGCACAGATAAGGTGGCACTGATGGGGACAAATACGTCAGTACTGATGGGCACAGATAAGATGGCACTGATGGGCACGGATGGGTGGCACGGATGGGCACTGATAGATGGCACTGATAGATGGCACTGATGGGCACTGGTAGGGGACACTGATGAGCACTGGTAGGTGACACTGATGTGCAGCACTGTAAAGGCACATTGTGGGCACTGGCACTGTGGGCACTGACAGGTGGCACTGTGGGCAGTGACAGGTGAAGCTGGTGGGCACTGACAGGTGAAGCTGGTGGGCACTGGTAGGCGGCACAGGTGGGCACCATGGACCTTGGGCACATTGCAGTGATCAGGACTGATGTCTCTCTCACTGCCGCTGGTGATCGGCTTTTTTTTTTTTTTTTCACCTCGCACAGCGCGAGGTGAAAAAAAAAAAAGCCGATCACCGGCGGCAGTGAGAGGGACATCAGTCCCGATCACTGCAATGTGCCCAAGTGCGAGTGCAAGGAGTGCCCAGTGCGAGGAGGAAAAAAAGCCGATTACGGCTCTGTTGTTATCACATGATCAGCTGTCATTGGTTGACAGCTGATCACGTAGTAAGGGGTCTGGATCGATCCCTTACTCGGATCTGTGATCCAGCGAGTCTCACAGACTCGCTGATCACAGAGCGCGCCATGCGCGCCCTTCAGGGAGCGCGCAGGCTGCTTGTGAACGGGACGACATCAATAGACGTAGTCCCAGCAAGTTAAATATAGCTAATATATAGATATAGCCGAATGACGGCTACAGCGCGGATCTCAGGTGGTTAAGGTGGTAATTAAACTCACTTGGTGCCTTATCTGAATTAAAATAGCCTCAGAACCTGTGTAATTCATGTGTGTTCGGGTTTAGGGATGAGGTGGCAACCCTAGTCATCATTCAGGTGTACCCGGGTCAGAATGGAGTCTATATACAGCTTTACTCTTGGTAGGTTTTCATGGATGCTCTGTGTGGTCTTCTTAACTAGCCATGTCATACAATGCAGTTCCATCCAATATTCACATTCCTCCACCATCAGCAAACCACAAAACACTCAGCTACAGGAAACTGAACTGTCACTTCTAGTTCACTTCTCAATAAAGAAAAAGAAGTCTACATTCCTATTCTCAAATGGCGGTTTAACAAGTAGTGAAGGAATGACAAACATGGCAGCCCTGGAGCCTGCAGCTTGAAAACCAAGTCAGCAAGGAAAGTTCTATATTCCTCCTGCCACAGGTCTGGTAGATGAGAACAAAGGGGTGTGAATGTGTATGAAGAGAGTGTATTCTCATTGTCACCACAAGATGGCGATATCCCAATGGGCAGCAGATGACACTCAGTTGCTGAGTTGAGTTGATGTCACCCATGAGGGCAGAGTAATGAGAAATGACTGAGAATTCTGTATATGGATTCATGAATTTCATGTTATTCTACCTACAGGGCAACTATAGTCTTTTCTATTTAAAGGGGAACCAAACTTTGTTTTTGCTTTTTTTTTTTTTTTGATAATATGGATCATGATGAAAAATATGGGGGCTACCTTTTCTAACTTTTTAGAAAATTCTAGTCCCCTGGCTGTTTTTGGTTACAGTCATTTTGGGTCACAGAACACAAGGGGGCCCCTTTAGACAGCAGAATTGTCAGTCTGGGGGAAGAGGAGTATTAGATGCTCTAGCAGATTTAGATACACTAACAAACTGAAGCCAAACTCCAGCTCATACTTTATAATCATTTACAGCAAATAGTTTTTGTACCCTTAGTGGTACAGTGGAACCTTGGATTACAAGCATAACCCGTTCCAGGAGAATGCTTGTAATCCAAAGCGCTCGCATATCAAAGTGAGTTTCCCCATAGAAGTCAAAGGAAACAAAGATAATTTGTTCCGCATTGACTTCTATTACATGCAATACCGCATGTGGCCAGAGGTGGGGGGTGGGCGCCGGAGAGCCTTGGAAATACTCGGCGATAGCTTTGCTGAACTCGGAAAGCCTCGGAAAGGCTCGGAAACACTCGGGAACTGAGTATTTGAGTGTTTCCGAGTATTTGAGTCATTCCGAGTACAGTGGAACCTCAGATTGCGAGTAACGCGGTTAACCACTTTCAGACCAGACCATTTTGCTGGCTTAAGACCAGACCACTTTTTGCGATTCGGCACTGCGTCGCTTTAACTGACAATTGCGCGGTCGTGCGACGTGGCTCCCAAACAAAATTGGTGTCCTTTTTTTCCCACAAATAGAGATTTCTTTTGGTGGTATTTGATCGCCTCTGTGGTTTTTATTTTTTGCGCTATAAACAAAAATAGAGCGACAATTTAGAAAATTGCAATATTTTTTACTTTTTGCTATAATAAATATCCCCAAAAAATATATAAAAAAAAATTTTTTTCCTCAGTTTAGGCCGATACGTATTCTTCTACATATTTTTGGCAAAAAAAAATTGCAATTAGTGATTATTGATTGGTTTGCGCAAAAGTTATAGCGTTTACAAAATAGGGGATAGTTTTATAGCATTTTTATTAATATTTTTTTTTTTTACTAGTAATGGCGGCGATCAGCGATTTTTTTATTGTGACTGCGACATTATGGCAGACACATCAGACATTTTTGACACATTTTTGGGACCATTGTCATTTATACAGCAATCAATGCTATTTAAATGCATTGATTTCTGTATAAATGACACTGGCAGTGAAAGAGTTAACCACTAGGGGGAGGGGAGGGGTTTTATGGGCTGTGATGTGTGTGTTTTTTTACATTAGGGGGCGTGGCTGACGTCTGACGTCACTGATCAGCGTTCCCGATGACAGGGAAAAGCCGATCAATGACAGGCATTGTGGGAAGCGCCGGGAGAGGTTTGTTTACACAGACCTCTCCCCGTTCTTCAGCTCTGTGACCCGATCGCGGGACACCAGCGGCGATCGGGTCCGCTGGTCCCGCGGCCGTGGTCACGGAGCTCCAGACTGGGTCGCGACCCCGCGGCTAGGCAATTAATGGGGACGTACATGTACGTGCTTTTGCCTAGCCGTGCCATTCTGCCGAAGTATATGTACAGGAGGCGGTCGGGAAGCGGTTAACCGTCATACTATAACTTGGTCCCAATGGACTGAATTCAAGAACTCCTCTAGCTATAAGGACATCATTGGGATAACTTCTGTACCTACATAACCATCCTCAGGGAGATATGCTCCCCCTTGAGTACTTTAAGGTGTGGTGAACATGTTAAAGGGGTACAAAACTATTCTAGTGATATAACCAGAAGTATTCAACAGCTTGTTGTTCTTTGCGATACATTCGTTACCATTCTTTACCATTCTATACCAGTCTACTCTTTATTACGTCTTTTGCTATTTTCATTCCTGCTTTCTCTTCCCCACCCCCCCACCTTCCTTCCCACCCCCCCCCCCCCCCCTCCGCCTCTCCTCAAAACCTTTAACTTTTTATGATTGCATTATCAGAATGACAGTATACATATTTGAGCTACTCAGTCCCTTAGGCCCCTTTCACACTGGGGCGGTGCGGGCGGCGACGGTAAAGCAGCGGTATATTTAGCGCTGCTTTACCGTCGTTTTAGCCGCGGTATTCGGCCGCTCGCTGGCCGATTTTACCCCCGCGAGCAGCCGAAAAAGGGTTAAAATCCCCCGCAAAGCACCGCCGTAGCGGCGTTTTGCGGCGGTATTGCCCCGGTATTACCGCAGTGTCCCATTGAAATCAATGGGTAGGAGCGGTATAGGAGCGGTGAATACACCGCTCCTATACCGCTCCAAAGATGCTGCTAGCCGCCGGCTTTCACACTGGAGTGAATGGGGCCGGTTTTTTCAGGCGGTGTACAGGCGCTATTTTTAGCGCTGTACCGCCTGAAAAACGCCCCAGTGTGAAAGGGGCCTTAGACCCGGGCCCTGAAACTACATGGCATTAGCCGCAATTATTGTGTGTTATCAACCTTGAGAGTCTTCGGACAACATAAACACATTCATACTATGTATATGTTCATATTATACTTCTTTTTTCTCTTTGAAGATTAGTTATGTACACTCTGTTTATAAGACCTGTTCAATAATCAAAAATTAAACAAAAAAAAAGATTTCAGCTTGTTTTTCAATTGAGTCGTACAATTTATAGGTTACATTAAAGGTGGAAAAAGTTCTGAAATGTTTTATCTTTGTCTCATTTTTATACATCACAGAAACCTGACATGTGTAGACTTTTTATATCCATTTATATACTATATATATATATATATCTTAGTGGAATTCATCTTTTTTTTCCCCCAGCACTTGCCTTTGCCCCTCCCCCTGCATCTGTGAAAATGACGCACTGTATTATTAATATATTGCAATATTGCGTGCTCTGGGGTATAAGCACTGAATGTCAGTGAAGTTGACAGGCTCGGTTCCTCTGCCGTATATGAATTCACTGATTGGCAGGTGGGTCTCCCCCTGAATTTTTTCGTCATCTCCTTTGGCGGACGGCCCGGCTACAAACACCCCTGAACGTGCAAAGAACAACTCGCGAAGATGCCGCAGACCACAAATTATTTATCTGCGAAATTATTTACGCCTACGTTTAAAAAATACATTCGAAAAAACTGTGCGCTGTACGTGAAGAGTGCCTCTATGAGGGATCTGAATATTTTATAAAATTCCCAAATACTGCATATTTTATCCAGGAGGGGGGGAAATAAAGTAATTGGATGGAAATTGAGGCTAGTAGATGGCGATAGGAATCCTGAACAAGGAATTTTAAAAAGGGAAATTTTTTAAAGGAAATCTTTAGCTTTCACGCATTTTACATAATAATTGAGCAATGTTTTCCCCCCGTGATATCCCGGATCACTGACTGAGTGATGCTATTTATGAACGTCCTTCAGAATTTTTCTTATTGCATCCGCTATAGAACAGAAGGTATTTACATACAGTGACATCCAGAAACAATCCTGAGAAGAACGGATGTACTCTTCATGGAAGGACAATAGAAGTAGCCATCATCCCTCTAGAACTGTATGTATGTGCGACTAGAACCCCTCATTTATAACACAGATCCATCTTAAAGTGGATTGCCATGCAAATAGTTAAAAAAATAAAAATAAAATTAAGAAACATGTAAGTAAGTACTAGAGTTGACTGGGAGGGGAAGAATAAGCAATAGGAGCCAATCAGGTGAGCTTCATGCACATGTGCTGACAAGGAGCATGCTGATTAGAAGAGATAACAGAGCAGTGGCGGCTGATGCGCAAAAAAATTTTTTGGGGGGGCGCAAACAAACTGAAAAATTCTGAAAAAAAAACCCCCATCAATTGCAGCCTCACTGTGCCATCAAATGGAAGCAAAACGCAGCCACTGTGCCCATCAATTGCCACCACTGTACCATCAAACGCAGCCACTGTGCCCATCAATTGCCACCACTGTACCATCAAACGCAGCCACTGTGCCCATCAAACGCAGCCACTGTACCCATCAATTGCCGCCACTGTGCCATCAAGCGCAGCCACTGTGCCATCAAATGCTGCCACTGTGCCCCATAAAATGCAGCCAGTGTGCAGCATCGAATGCAGCCTCACTGTACCCCATCATATGCAGCCTTACTGTGCCCCATAATATGCAGCCACTGTGCCCCATCATAGGCAGCCTCACTGTGCCCCATCATAGGCAGCCACTGTGCAGCATCGAATGCAGCCTCACTGTACCCCATCATATGCAGCCTTACTGTGCCCCATAATATGCAGCCACTGTGTCCCATCATATGCAGCCTCACTGTGTCCCATCATATGCAGCCTCACTGTGTCCCATCATATGCAGCCTCACTGTGCCCCATAATATGCAGCCAATGTGTCCCATCATATGCAGCCTCACTGTGTCCCATCATATGCAGCCTCACTGTGTCCCATCATATGCAGCCTCACTGTGTCCCATCATATGCAGCCTCACTGTGCCCCATCAAATGCAGCCTCACTTACCTTACAGGCAGCTCCACTTGGGCATTCCTCAGAGCTGCCGACGTCACTTCTGGTTTTCCTCTGGAACAGGGAAACCGGAAGTAACCTCTTAACTAGAAGAACAAAGCTCCCGCCCGTAGTAATACTAGGGGCAGAGGTTGCTCGGTGCTTTGGATTGCGCCGCAAAGCAGGTCAAAGTGCCTCGTCTGCAATCTCGTGATTGCATTGATGTGGAGCTTAACCTAGTGCACCATACCGCCCAACTTTTTGAGATGTTAATGAGGGACACCTATCAGCAAAAGTATGCAGGCATAGGACACACCCCATGCCACACCCCCTTAAAGGAGAATAGTACAAAAAAAAAAAACAAGATTTGTTAAACCCACAAGTGCTTGTTTTAACACTACTATTCCTTTATATTGGCTTTTGGAATTTACAAATGCAGCCATTTAGAAATCAGATGAAAGGTTTAGCGCTGGAAAACACTTTTTGATAGATATAAAAGTGCATTTTATATACAGCTATATGGATCAGACCAAAATGAGGGACAAATGAGGAGGAATGAGGGACATTGCTCCAAATCAGGGACAGTCCCTCGAAATCAGGGACAGTTGGGAGCTATGGTGCACTGTGTCCGGCGCCTGAGCACTTAATGGGCCGCCACTGTAACAGAGTAAGCAGAAGTGTGAGCTCATCAGTCTGCAGTTGCTCCTTCACTATCCAATTGCAGGCTGGGTTTGGTGAGGGGGGGGGGGGGTGAAAAAGCTGTATTGCTTAGAAAAGAAAAGTCAGGTCACCGACCTGCATGTGTAGATCTAAGGACTGGATGAACAGCGATATAGAGACAGAAACCCTCTGGCAGGTGAAACAGCTTCCATTGTCTAGTATAGAGCCATTTACTGAACTTATATACAGCGGTGCAAAATTCAAGATCCATGACTCTAGTGGAGCTGGGAAGTATTTACAGATCCAAAAAAGGGATTTATTGTTCATTTTAGTGCACGTTCACCCCAGACCCAGAAGTGTCAGATCACGTACTGACCCACTCCCGCTGTGATTATACACTCGATCTCCACTGGCACCCGCTGATTACACGGGGCACAGGCAGAATGACAATCTGCCTATGTAAACAATCCAGATTGCTGTTCTGTCGGAAGGGAAGGCACTGATCCTGTGTTTCTGCAAAGCATAAACACAGATCTTTGCCTTCCCCAAGTCAAAGCACCTCCGCCACAGTGAGTAGGCACAACCTAGGCACACAGTTAACCCTTTTAATCGCCCCTGATGTTAACACACAGTTAGAACACACTGAGGGAACACACAGTTAGAACACACTGAGGGAACACACAGTCAGAACACACAGTTAGAACAGGCTGAGGGAACACACAGTTAGAACACACCGAGGGAACACACAGTTAGAACACACTTAACTAGAATAACAAAGCTCCTGCGGAGCTGGGAAGTATTTACAGATCCAAAAAAGGGATTTATTGTTCATTTTAGTGCACGGTCACCCCAGACCCAGAAGTGTCAGATCACGTACTGACCCACTCCCGCTGTGATTATACACTCGATCTCCACTGACACCCGCTGGTTACACAGGGCACAGGCAGAATGACAATCTGCCTATGTAAACAATCCAGATTGCTGTTCTGTCGGAAGGGAAGGCACTGATCCTGTGTTTCTGCACAGATCTTTGCCTTCCCCAAGTCAAAGCACCTCCGCCACAGTGAGTAGGCACAACCTAGGCACACAGTTAACCCCTTTGATCGCCCCTGATGTTAACCCCCTTTTCCCAGTCAGTGTATATGACAGTGCAGATTTTTTAGCACTGATTACTGTATTAGTGTCACTGGTCCCCAAAAAGTGTCAGTTAAGCCCCATACACACGCGCGGACAATCCGTGGACCAGGTCCGTCGGACCATGTCCATCATACTTTGTCTGATGTTGGTTTTGCGTACACACGATCGGACAAAGTTGTCGGAAAATCCGATCATTCTGAACGTGGTGACGTTTGTTGCCTACGACGGGACTACGTAGAGGCTAGTAGCCAATAGCTTTGGTCTTGTAATGTGATCTGAGCATGCGTAGCACTTTGTCCGGTCGGACAAGCGTACACACGCTCGGATTTGGTGTGATCGGACCGTGTTGACGGCAAAGTTTTCCAGCAGGAGATAAGACTTTGTCCGTCGGCCAAACCGACGAACACTGTCCGATGGTGCATACACACGGTCTGATTTTTCAACAACCTTGTCCGATCGGACAGAATCCATGAAAAAGTCCGACCGTGTGTATGGGGCTTTAGGTGTCCGATTTGTCTGCCACAATATCGCAGTCCCGCTATAAGTCGCTGATCGCCGCCATTACTATTAAAAAATAATAAAATAAAAATATCCCATAGTTTGTAGACGCTAAATAGCAAACAGTTTTCTTTTAACTGGGACTTTAAAGGGCTATGCTCCTCTACAGATCAAAAAAACGTAATTATAAAAAAGTATTATTTTATTAGAAAAGGGTTAAAAGATGAGATGTACAATACACAGGATATGCAAGATTCAGATACAAAGATATGCAATGATAACAATACAGTTGAAAACAACCACTACTCTGTTGGGAAAGATAAGGCAACAGAGATAACCCAACGCGTTTCGAGTCAGCAATATTGTCTCTCTTCTTCAGGGGTAGGTGGTTAAACACAGGGCGTGAATACGTCTACAATTGATAGAAGACAAGTATAAGAATATTTGCATTGTTGAACAAGCATGACATCCAGAAATTGAAATAAACAGTTTATGTAGAACAACTGACCATACAACTTGCATAGAAAATCAAAGATCTTGCATCCAGATTAAAATATTTGGGAGATGCTGCAGCCTCAAGCCAGCTATAACTTTGCGCAAAGCAATCATGATACGCTTATTGAGAATTTTTTTTACCAAAAATATGTAGCAGAATACATATTGGCCTAAATTGATAAAGAAATTAATTAGATTTTTTACTTTTTTTTTTTTTATGTGTTTTTATAGCAGAAAGTAAAAAATATATATTTTTTTCCTTCATAATTGTTGGTCTTCTTTTGTTTATAGCGCAAAAAATAAAAACTGGCGCTGAGGTGATCAAATACCACAAAAAGAAAGCTCTATTTGTGGGGGGAAAAAAGGAAAAAAATTCTATTTGAGTACAGCGTTGCACGACCGTGGAATTGTCAGCTAAAGTAACACCGTGCCGTATTGCAAAAAATGGCCTAATCGTGAAGGGGGTAAAACATTCCGGAGCTGAAGTGGTTAAGGTGTTCAAAGAACACCTTGAGCCAACATGATTTAATTTATTGGTGAGAATCAAGCTGGTCATGGTCAGCCAAGAAGTCTACAACGCAAGTTCTGATTACCACACACAGAGATTTCCCAACTTGCTGGAAAACCTCAGTGCGCTGGGAGGGAGAAGTTCAGAGCAGAGCAAATGCTTCTGTCTCCTGGGTGAAATCCATAATAATCTGCAGCAGATAATAGCAAGATCAAGTGTAGTCAGATGTCTACCCACCAGTGGGTCTATACCTATTAAACAAGTGCCGGTGGGTATTTAACCTATTTCCGACTGGCTCACGCAGATATACTGCGGCAGATTGGCTCCCCTGGGCAAAATCCCATACAGGTATGTCCTACCCTATTTCGGCCACCAGAGGGCGTGCCGATGAGCGTAGCCAGTGGGCACTATCGCCGCCGGCCTCGCGCGATCGTGAAAATCCCAGTAGATCAGCAGTTTTTGAAATACTCAGACCAGCCTGTCGGAAAAACCATGCCATGTTCAAAGTCACTTAAAGAGGATCAGCAGTCTGCTCACATAATTTGTAATAAAAACATCTTTGCCATTCTGAAGCTTCCATCCAACCACTTTGAATATTATTTTATATATACTGTGATTCTGTACTTGCCAATTATGCTGCAGAAATCTCCCTCCACTAAGTCTGGCTGCAATTATTTTAACTGTGGGCAGCTGCTGCCTGTTCACTTCCTGAATTTACAATGACACACAGAGGCACACCTCCAGCTCTGCAGCTTTCATTGGCCCTCTTAAGACTCATCCCCCCCTCCCTTCCTGGCAAAGAGAGAGAGAGCTGTGGATGATGTCATAAGCCTAGGCTAATGACCAGACAAGAAGCAGGAAGTTGGCTGTATAAGGGATTTACTGGCAGAAAAAAAATGTTTTAAAATTCAAAATTAAAACAACAAGGGCAGAAGATTTAATAGATGGAAAGTTGAAAAAAATGACTGAAGGTCCACTTTAAATCCCTTTTCTTCCCCATTCTGATGCTCAGTTTGAACTTCAGCAAGTCATCTTCCCCACGTCTAGATGCCTAAATGCATTGGGTTGCTGCGATATGATTGGCTGACTAGCAATTTGTGTTACAAAGCAATTGAACATGTGTACCTAATAAAGTGAGCGTATAAATATGTATTTATGTGCAGTATATATAGTGTATATACAGTATCTCACAAAAGTGAGATCTTTTCATGTGACAACACTGAAGAAATGACACTACTACAATGTAAAGTAGTGAGTGTACAGTTTGTATAACAGTGTAAATTTTCTGTCCCCTCAAAATAACTCAACACACAGCTATTAATGTCTAAACCGCTGGAAACAAAAGTGAGTACACCCCTAAGTGAAAATGTCCAAATTGGGCCCAATTAGCCATTTCCCTCCCCGGTGTCATGTGACTCATTAGTGTTACAAGGTCTCAGGTGTGAATGGGGGGCAGGTGTGGTAAATTTGGTGTTATCGCTCTCACTCTCTCATACTGGTCACTGGAAGTTCAACATGGCACCTCATGACAAAGAACTCTCTGAGGGTCTGAAAAAAAGAATTGTTGCTCTACATAAAGATGGCCTAGGCCAGTGATGGCGAACCTATGGCACGCGTGCCACAGCTGGCACGCAGAGCCATTTCTGTGGGCACACAAGAGGGTTCAGGACAGAGCTAGAGGTCTCTCTCTCCTCTCAGCCCCCATCCCTCTCTTTCAGCCCCCCTCTTTGTGTCCCCCTCTCTCTGTTCCCCCCTCTCTCTCAGCTCACCCCTCTCTCAGCATCTCTCGCACCCCTCTCTCTCTGTCCCTCTTCTCTTTCTGTTCCCCCCTCCCCTCTCTCTGTTCACCTCTCTCTCAGCATTTCTCTCACACCTTCTCTCTCAGCCCCTCTCCTTCTCTCTGTTGCCCCTCTCTCTCAGCATCTCTCTCACACCCCTCCCTCTCTCTCTCTCAGCCCCCTTCCTCTCTCTCAGCCCCCTCCCTCTCTCTGTTCCCTCTCTCTTTCAGCATATCTCTCACACCCCTCTCTCTCTCTGCCCCCCTCTCTCTCAGCATCTCTCTCAGCCCCTCTCCCTCTCTCTCAGCCCCCCTCCCTCTCTCTGTTCCCCCTCTCTCGGCATATCTCTCACACCCCTCTCTCTCTTTCTCTCTGTCCCCCCTCCCTCTCTCTCAGCCCCCTCCCTCTCTCTGTTCTCCCTCTCTCTCAGCACATGTCTCACACCTCTCTCTCTCTGCCCCTCTCCCTCTCTCTGTTCCCTCTCTCTTTCAGCATATCTCTGCTCCCCTCTCTCTCTGCCCCCCTCCTTCTCTGTCCCTCTCTCTCGCGAATTGCCGTGTTGGCACTTTGCAACACAAAACCAATGTATTTATTTCAGTTTGGGCACTCGGGCTCAAAAAGGTTTGCCATCACTGGCATAGGCTATAAGAAGATTGCCAAGACCCTGAAACTGAGCTGCAGCATGGTGGCCAAGACCATACAGCGGTTTAACAGGAAAAGGTTCCACTCAGAACAGGCCTCACCATGGTCCACCAAAGAAGATGAGTGCACGTGCTCAGCGTCATATCCAGAGGTTGTCTTTGGGAAATAGACGTATGAGTGCTGCCAACATTGCTGCAGAGGTTGAAGGGGTGGGGGGTCAGCCTGTCAGTGCTCAGACCATACGCCGCACACTGCATCAAATTGGTCTGCATGGCTGTCATTCCAGAAGGAAGCCTCTTCAAAATATGACGCACAAGAAAGCCTGCAAACAGTTTGCTGAAGACAAGCAGACTAAGGACATGGATTACTGGAACCATGTCCTGTGGTCTGAGGAGACCAAGATAAACGTACTTGGTTCAGATGGTGTCAAGCGTGTGTGTGGCCGTAACCAGGTGAGGAGTACAAAGAGAAGTGTCTTGTCTACAGTCAAGCATTGTGGTGGGAGTGTCATGGTCTGGTGCTGCATGAGTGCTGCCGGCACTGGGGAGCTACAGCTCATTGAGGGAACCATGAATGCCAACATGTACTGTGACATACTGAAGCAGAGCATGATCCCCTCCCTTCACAGACTGGGCCGCAGGGCAGTATTCCAACATGATAAAGACCCCAAACACACCTCCAAGATGACCACTGCCTTGCTAAAGAAGCTGAGGGTAAAGGTGATGGACTGGCCAAGCATGTCTCCAGACCTAAACTCTATTGAGCATCTGTGGGACATCCTCAAACGGAAGGTGGAGGAGTGCAAGGTCTCTAACATCCACCAGCTCCGTGATGTCGTCATGGAGGAGTGGAAGAGGACACCAGTGGCAACCTGTGAGGCAGTGCTGGAAAATATTGGTGGCCACACAAAATATTGACACTTTGGGACAAATTTGTACATTTTCACTTAGGGGTGTAGCCAGCTGTTTAGACATTAATGGCTGTGTGTTGAGTTATTTTGAGGGGACAGAAAATGTACACTGTTATACAAGCTGTACACTCACTACTTTACATTGTACACAAGTGTCATTTCTTCAGTGTTGTCACATGAAAAGATATAATAAAATATTTACAAAAATGTGAGGGGTGTACTCACTTTTGTGACATACTGTATATATATATATATATATATATATATATATTTTTTTTTTTATTCTATTGCTTCAGTAAACTGTTAAAAATCATTCCTGTTGTGGACTCCTCCTTAAGGCCCGTACACACGATCGGACGTTTTGACAACCAACATGCAAATTAGCTGGTTTGGACCAACATCCGACCGTGTGTACGCTCCATCGGACCAACTTTTTCCAGGTTTCATTGGACTTTTGTTGGCTGTGCGAACGGACCAACTTTCTGCCAACAAAAGTCCGATGGACCAAAGTCCGACCGTGTGTACACAAAACCAACGGACTTTTGTACAAAGTACAAACACGCATGCTCAGAACCAATGCAAAAGATCAGACAACAATATAGAAGTTGACCAAAGGTGGCGCTGGAGTATTCGAACGTCCTCTTTTGAAGTGTCGTTAGTATGTTGAAACGTCACTACGTTCATGTTTGTTGCCTAAAAAGTCCGACCGTGTGTATGCAATACAAACTTGGGGCCAACGCCCTTTGGACAAAAATCCACAGGAAAGTTGGTCCACGGTCCGATCGTGTGTATGAGGCTTAATACTAACCTCTATACAGGGATATTCTCTGGAGACAAAACTTGTGTCCTTGGGGCAAAGTGGTGAGCAAGGCCAGTAGTAGATTGGAACAGGGCATCGGGGTCCCGGTCATGCCAGGCTGGATCGTTCTCAAAGTGTTCCCATGTCAGTTGGAGCTTCTGGAACCCTAAGGAACCTCAAACTAGGGAACTCCAGTGTGCCATATGGATCATCCAGCAGGGTAAAGAGTAGATATGCTCCCCAGATACACATTTGTTTTTTTTACACAGAGTGGACAACCTTGGGGCCGGCTTCATTGCTCCAAAGCGCCAGCTAGTGGCTGTCTGCAGAGGTTGCACTCCACTGAATAGGAAATACCTTGATAAAAATCTGAAACAGGAAGCAGAAATGTGATGGTCACCGGAAAAATAATTTTCAGACCCATCTACAAGAACGAACCCACTAAAAGCACAATAGTTCCCCTTTAAGCTTAAATTCCGAAGCCATCGAGGGTTAAACATCGGCAGTCCTAATGACTCAATTTAACCAAGTTCTGAGCGATTAATGCCCATCTGGGCCTGATAAAGATGGTTCTTATGATCCTGTCATCAGTCTATGAGAGGCAGGCAAGGTTTATCTTACATAATATAATTACCCGCTGCACAGAAGGAAGATAGGGAGCTTTTTACAGCATCACCAATCATCCTTATTCTGCAGACAATCTCTATTAAAAAAAACAAACACGTGTAATCCAATATGGCCTCAGTTAACCAAATCCCACGTCCAGATTTATTTGTAGATTGGGCTTGACACACCGTCTCCCACGTGCTCAGAGAATCTGCTTACCTTCCATCCACTTCCTCCTTCGTATTTTCGGTTAGAGCTAGAGATAGGAAAATCGTTTTTTTTTTTTACAAAGGAAGATTCGATTTAGATGAGGCAAATTAGTGCCTAACTGCTTATCCACGGATATTGCCCAGTCCACTCAGAAAGGACCTTTTTTTTTTGCGCACACAAATGTAGCGCCCTCCCCTGGGTCCTAGACATGTGCACACTGAAATATTTCATTTCGTAATTTCGTTTTCATCCGAAAAATAAATTGATTTAGTTACTCCCGAAATTCCTTTTTATTTAGTTAGTTTCGTTAAAAAAATGCATTCGTCCGAAAATCCGAAATAATTAAGGTTGATTCTGTCATTGACGGCTTATGGTGTCTGTCGAATGTCCTAAGAAGATTCGACGAGGCAGCTAAACTGTACGACAATTGTACATTTCCGGTCGAATGTTCCGCCTACAAGCTATAGTAGAATTCTAATGTTGTATGACACTAGTAATAATAATTATATTTATTAATTTTTATTACTAGTCAACCAACATTAGAATTTGACCATAAATGTCTGCTTGCGGCGACTGCTTCGTCGAATCTTCATGTCGAATCTTTTCTCTCTATGTAGAATAATCTTGGACTAATAGAGTTAGGTTAGGCACATTCAACCTTTTTTGCTATTGTCTCTATTATGTTGAATCTTTTCTCTCTGTCGAATCTTTTCTCTCTGTGTCGAATCTTTTCTCTCTATGTCGAATAATCTTGGACTAATAGAGTTAGGTTAGGCACATTCGACCTTTTTTGCTATTGTCTCTATAATGTTGAATCTTTTCTCTCTATGTCGAATCTTTTCTCTCTATGTCGAATAATCTTGGACTAATAGAGTTAGGTTAGGCACATTCGACCTTTTTTGCTATTGTCTCTATAATGTTGAATCTTTTCTCTCTATGTCGAATCTTTTCTCTCTATGTAGAATAATCTTGGACTAATAGAGTTAGATTAGGCACATTCAACCTTTTTTGCTATTGTCTCTATTATGTTGAATCTTTTCTCTCTATGTCGAATCTTTTCTCTCTGTGTCGAATCTTTTCTCTCTATGTCGAATAATCTTGGACTAATAGAGTTAGGTTAGGCACATTCAACCTTTTTTGCTATTGTCTCTATAATGTTGAATCTTTTCTCTCTATGTCGAATCTTTTCTCTCTATGTCGAATCTTTTCTCTCTATGTCAAATCTTTTCTCTCTATGTAGAATAATCTTGGACTAATAGAGTTAGGTTAGGCACATTCAACCTTTTTTGCTATTGTCTCTATTATGTTGAATCTTTTCTCTCTATGTCGAATCTTTCCTCTCTGTCGAATCTTTTCTCTCTGTGTCGAATCTTTTCTCTCTATGTCGAATAATCTTGGACTAATAGAGTTAGGTTAGGCACATTCAACCTTTTTTGCTATTGTCTCTATAATGTTGAATCTTTTCTCTCTATGTCAAATCTTTTCTCTCTATGTAGAATAATCTTGGACTAATAGAGTTAGGTTAGGCACATTCAACCTTTTTTGCTATTGTCTCTATTATGTTGAATCTTTTCTCTCTATGTCGAATCTTTTCTCTCTGTCGAATCTTTTCTCTCTGTCGAATCTTTTCTCTCTGTGTCGAATCTTTTCTCTCTATGTCGAATAATCTTGGACTAATAGAGTTAGGTTAGGCACATTCGACCTTTTTTGCTATTGTCTCTATAATGTTGAATCTTTTCTCTCTATGTCGAATCTTTTCTCTCTATGTCGAATCTTTTCTCTCTATGTCAAATCTTTTCTCTCTATGTAGAATAATCTTGGACTAATAGTTAGGTTAGGCACATTCAACCTTTTTTGCTATTGTCTCTATTATGTTGAATCTTTTCTCTCTATGTCGAATCTTTTCTCTCTGTCGAATCTTTTCTCTCTGTGTTGAATCTTTTCTCTCTATGTCGAATAATCTTGGACTAATAGAGTTAGGTTAGGCACATTCGACCTTTTTTGCTATTTTCTCTATAATGTTGAATCTTTTCTCTCTATGTCGAATCTTTTCTCTCTATGTAGAATAATCTTGGACTAATAGAGTTAGGTTAGGCACATTCAACCTTTTTTGCTATTGTCTCTATTATGTTGAATCTTTTCTCTCTATGTCGAATCTTTTCTCTCTGTCAAATCTTTTCTCTCTGTGTCGAATCTTTCTCTCTCTATGTCGAATAATCTTGGACTAATAGAGTTAGGTTATGCACATTCAACCTTTTTTGCTATTGTCTCTATTATGTTGAATCTTTTCTCTCTATGTCGAATCTTTTCTCTTTGTCAAATCTTTTCTCTCTGTGTCGAATCTTTTCTCTCTATGTTGAATAATCTTGGACTAATAGAGTTAGGTTAGGCACATTCGACCTTTTTTGCTATTGTCTCTATAATGTTGAATCTTTTCTCTCTATGTCGAATCTTTTCTCTCTATGTCAAATCTTTTCTCTCTATGTAGAATAATCTTGGACTAATAGTTAGGTTAGGCACATTCAACCTTTTTTGCTATTGTCTCTATTATGTTGAATCTTTTCTCTCTATGTCGAATCTTTTCTCTCTGTCGAATCTTTTCTCTCTGTGTCGAATCTTTTCTCTCTATGTCGAATAATCTTGGACTAATAGAGTTAGGTTAGGCACATTCGACCTTTTTTGCTATTGTCTCTATTATGTTGAATCTTTTCTCTCTATGTCGAATCTTTTCTCTCTATGTAGAATAATCTTGGACTAATAGAGTTAGGTTAGGCACATTCAACCTTTTTTGCTATTGTCTCTATTATGTTGAATCTTTTCTCTCTATGTCGAATCTTTTCTCTCTGTCAAATCTTTTCTCTCTATGTCGAATCTTTTCTCTCTATGTCGAATAATTTTGCACTAATAGAGTTAGGTTAGGCACATTCAACCTTTTTTGCTATTGTCTCTATAATGTTGAATCTTTTCTCTCTATGTCGAATCTTTTCTCTCTATGTCGAATCTTTTCTCTCTATGTCAAATCTTTTCTCTCTATGTAGAATAATCTTGGACTAATAGTTAGGTTAGGCACATTCAACCTTTTTTGCTATTGTCTCTATTATGTTGAATCTTTTCTCTCTATGTCGAATCTTTTCTCTCTGTCGAATCTTTTCTCTCTGTGTTGAATCTTTTCTCTCTATGTCGAATAATCTTGGACTAATAGAGTTAGGTTAGGCACATTCGACCTTTTTTGCTATTTTCTCTATAATGTTGAATCTTTTCTCTCTATGTCGAATCTTTTCTCTCTATGTAGAATAATCTTGGACTAATAGAGTTAGGTTAGGCACATTCAACCTTTTTTGCTATTGTCTCTATTATGTTGAATCTTTTCTCTCTATGTCGAATCTTTTCTCTCTGTCAAATCTTTTCTCTCTATGTCTAATCTTTTCTCTCTATGTCGAATAATCTTGCACTAATAGAGTTAGGTTAGGCACATTCAACCTTTTTTGCTATTGTCTCTATAATGTTGAATCTTTTCTCTCTATGTCAAATCTTTTCTCTCTATGTCGAATCTTTTCTCTCTATGTAGAATAATCTTGGACTAATAGAGTTAGGTTAGGCACATTCAACCTTTTTTGCTATTGTCTCTATTATGTTGAATCTTTTCTCTCTATGTCGAATCTTTTCTCTCTGTCGAATCTTTTCTCTCTGTGTCGAATCTTTCTCTCTCTATGTCGAATAATCTTGGACTAATAGAGTTAGGTTATGCACATTCAACCTTTTTTGCTATTGTCTCTATTATGTTGAATCTTTTCTCTCTATGTCGAATCTTTTCTCTTTGTCAAATCTTTTCTCTCTGTGTCGAATCTTTTCTCTCTATGTTGAATAATCTTGGACTAATAGAGTTAGGTTAGGCACATTCGACCTTTTTTGCTATTGTCTCTATAATGTTGAATCTTTTCTCTCTATGTCGAATCTTTTCTCTCTATGTCAAATCTTTTCTCTCTATGTAGAATAATCTTGGACTAATAGTTAGGTTAGGCACATTCAACCTTTTTTGCTATTGTCTCTATTATGTTGAATCTTTTCTCTCTATGTCGAATCTTTTCTCTCTGTCGAATCTTTTCTCTCTGTGTCGAATCTTTTCTCTCTATGTCGAATAATCTTGGACTAATAGAGTTAGGTTAGGCACATTCGACCTTTTTTGCTATTGTCTCTATTATGTTGAATCTTTTCTCTCTATGTCGAATCTTTTCTCTCTATGTAGAATAATCTTGGACTAATAGAGTTAGGTTAGGCACATTCAACCTTTTTTGCTATTGTCTCTATTATGTTGAATCTTTTCTCTCTATGTCGAATCTTTTCTCTCTGTCAAATCTTTTCTCTCTATGTCGAATCTTTTCTCTCTATGTCGAATAATTTTGCACTAATAGAGTTAGGTTAGGCACATTCAACCTTTTTTGCTATTGTCTCTATAATGTTGAATCTTTTCTCTCTATGTCGAATCTTTTCTCTCTATGTCGAATCTTTTCTCTCTATGTAGAATAATCTTGGACTAATAGAGTTAGGTTAGGCACATTCAACCTTTTTTGCTATTGTCTCTATTATGTTGAATCTTTTCTCTCTATGTCAAATCTTTTCTCTCTGTCGAATCTTTTCTCTCGGTGTCGAATCTTTTCTCTCTATGTCGAATAATCTTGGACTAATAGAGTTAGGTTATGCACATTCAACCTTTTTTGCTATTGTCTCTATTATGTTGAATCTTTTCTCTCTATGTCGAATCTTTTCTCTCTGTCAAATCTTTTCTCTCTGTATCGAATCTTTTCTCTCTATGTCGAATAATCTTGGACTAATAGAGTTAGGTTAGGTTAGGCACATTCGACCTTTTTTGCTATTGTCTCTATAATGTTGAATCTTTTCTCTCTATGTCGAATCTTTTCTCTCTATGTCGAATCTTTTCTCTCTATGTAGAATAATCTTGGACTAATAGAGCTAAGGTTAGGCACATTCGACCACAGGTTCGATGGACACGGATCGCTATTGTCAGCGTCATGTCGAATCTCCTATCTATATCGAACTGTTGTCACAACGAAAATGAAAATAAAGCATTTGTTTATGTCGGATCTTTCGGTTTTCGAATCCTGCATGTTCGTTATCGTTTGTTAAAACGATAATGAAAATACCCGAAATTCGGACGAAAATTCATTCGGACGAAAACGAATGCACATGTCTAGGAGGCACCTCCAGAGACAGGGGGCAAGCTTACATTCACCCCAGGGCTGAGTCCATGGCTATACCGTATATACTCGAGTATAAGCTGACCCGAATATAAGCCAAGGCACCTCATTTTACCACAAAAAATGGGAAAAATTATTGACTTGAGTATAAGCCTAGGGTGAGAAATGCGCAGCTACTGTAAGTGGAAAAGAGGGTCAACAATGCCCATTTGCAGCCTCACTGTGCCCATTTTCAGCCTCATTGTGTCCATTTGCAGCTATAGGTCCCCTGAACTTCAAACTTGGTCGTTAAGGGTTCCTAGATGCCCCCTAGCTGCAGCCAAAATTTGGGGTCTCTGGACCCAAAGGGTCCCGGAATTACATTGCTGTAGATGGACATAGTTGACCGACTTTGGAGCCCTATATCTAGTGGCCACTTGGTGCTAGGAACCCCAAATTTGGATATGTTGTAATGTTGGTTCCACTGGTTTGGGGTTCCTAGCACCAAGTGGCCCCGAGATACGAGGCCCCAAAGTCTGGCAATTTTCTGCAGCAAAAAATTACATTTTCCAACCTGACTTTGCGGCCCCGTATCTCGGGAACCCCCAATTTGGTGTGCAAACCCAGTGGAACCAACATTATAACATATCCAAATTTAGAGTTCCTAGCACCAAGTGGCCCCGAGATACGGGGCCGCAAAGTCGGGTCGGAAAATGAAATTTTTTGCTGCAGAAAAGTGCTTGACTCGAGTATAAGCCGAGGGGCGCACTTTCAGCACAAAAAAATGTGCTGAAAAACTCGGCTTATACTCGAGTATATACGGTAAGTTAGAACAGAATTTGGGCACCAGTCACTTTATATATTTGCAATGCTTTGATAAGGAACTTGAAAGAAGTAGTAGGGGAGAGGGTTAGGGGGGGGTTTCAGATACCATTTGTAGATCACTCACAGACTCCTTGAATCCAAAGGTTAAACCAGCTTTCTCTTTTAGCAGACCTTGACTACCTGGACAAGCCTCTCTCACAGACTTAGCAGCCAGGAGCTAGTTTCCACGGTTTGGATTGTTGAATAGGATTCAGCTTCACAGGGTCAGAACTTTTAAGCCATCCGGCAACACTGTAATGCCCTGTACACACAATAGGATTTTCCGACAACAAAATCCATGAGACAACACGTACGACGAGCCGAGAAAAAGTTCAATAGCCAGTGCTGCTCTTCTGCTTGATTCCGAGCATGCGTGGCACTTTGTGCATCGGAATTTTGTACACAATGGATTTTGTTGTCGGAAAATTTGAGAACCAAAATTTTGTGTGACGGAAATTCCTATGGAAAATGTGTGATGGAGCCTACATACGGTCGGAATTTCCGACAAGGTCCTATCACACATTTTCCATTGGAAAATCTTATCGTGTGTACAGGGCATAAGAGTAGTTTAGGTATAGGTGCGTCCTCCAAATGAGTTACCAGGCCCTCCTGAGAGACCAGCCTTCATCCTGGCTCTCTCCAGCAAGGGTCCTCCCCTGGATCTCCTCAGCTTGGCTCGGCTTCTTTCACACAGGCAAGACAGCCTAAGGACCACCACAGGATTAGTAGGCCCCAGACAGGCTTCTGGGCCTACTTGCAGAACTTGGAGCAACACATTCTCAGGTCAGGAGGGCCCAGAGGTAAGAGAAGAGAGAGAGCACATGGCTCTGCCCAAATAATACCCCCTACCAGAAGGCACAGTGGCCAGAAACCTCCTACTGGGCTGTTCTGGAAAAAGAATAATCATTAAATAGCTCAACCTAGTTGTAATTCTCATACTGGCCTGTAGTACCAGTGACACCTACTGGCAACAGTGAGAAATGCACAACTCAGTTAAGTTTAGAGGAGAACCAAATGAACTATACAATCAACTCTGAGCTGTTTACAGCTCAGCCAAAAAAAAAACTACATTTACACTGTAGCGCCAGCTCCTGACGAGCAGACGCTATTATTTTTCAAAAGTTAAGTTGCCGGAGGCCACAGTTGGGCTTCAGGATAATTTCTCTAAATTACTGGTTTCTGTACCAGTCCAGCTGGGTTGCACTTGGTTCTCCTTGACCGCAGGTGTCGCTGTCACCGCCGGCAAGAGTAGAAACGCAGTTTAGCTGGATGTATTAAATGCCACCTATTGCTCAGAACCAGCCCAGTGGGAGTGTTTTCCTGCTGTGAATTCTGTGAGATGGTATTTAAGGTACCATCGCCAGGTTGGCGGGGTTATTGTGTTTTTTCTTTGCTTCTTCATTGGGTCCTCCTGACCCAGACACCATGGCCCTCATGGCCTGGTGTGCGGAGCTATGTATCCTGTGTCTCAGGGTCAGCTGGCCTGAGACAGTGCGACTGAGAGGATAGGCCCAAGCGGATCTTGGAGCCTATTGATCAAGGGATGGTCCGGTGCCGTCTCATCTGAAGGGAGAGGCCCAGAAACTGAAGGACCCAGGGGAGGACTCTTTCAAGAGAAGACAGTGTGCAAGGCTGGTATCTCTGGAGGTGCCTAGAGACTCAATTGAAGGACTCAACCCGGATCATTAAACATACAGTACCTCCGGTTTGGCTGAAAGAGACTGGTATTATATGGGAATATTCTTAAATCTCTCAGTTAAGCTTAAGTTTAATTTTACAAGTCTGTGGCAGAGACTGTGTTAAATACCCCACCGGCTGCCAGGTCCAGTGAGAGGGGCTTATCCGGTGGTGGCTGGATCTAGTGAGTGGAACTATTGTTTTCTTGATCTACAAAGAGATCTTAAACCTGCAGTATCGGGTGCCTGAACTCATCCTTAACCCTCTGACCCTTTTTAATGAAAGACTTTACTTTTATTTTGAATAAATAACCATAAAAAGGACTAAGTATTGGAAATTCACATTCTTTGGGCCACTTTCCATGGGATCCCCAAGAGGGAGATGCCAGCAGGTGAGGTAACGGTAAGCCCAAATAAAACCAGAAGCTCCTTTGGGGGTTAGTGCTACACACTATAGCCCCAATTTTAGGAACAGGGGGCTACACAAACATTGCATTAACATAAGGCAAATTGCCTTCTTACACTGGGTCTGCATTGATCCAAGCTGCCTGTTAGGGATCATGGGTCTGAAGGTACCAAAGGGTAGAGAGAAGAGTGAAGCCAGATGATGCACAAGGTATCGCTGTCTTTCAAGCACCCTTGATAATCGACCAGCATGCTGGCCGATTATTGCGAGCACCCCAAAGTTCCCCCGAATCTGCTTACAGGTAGCAGACTGGCAAACAGGCTTGACAGACAACACACGCTGCCCGCTCTAGCAGTTGCAGGTTAGCTAAACCAGGCAATATTATTTCTAGGGTTAGTAGGAACATTCACTCGCAGTTTCTCACCACTAGAGGGAGACTCACCCCAAATCTAGCTGGCAGGACATACACAGGTTATATGCAAATCTAGGATAAAGTCTGATGTAACCTGATAATGGGGTGTCAGCAAATTCATTTCCCCACACCTTTGAGATTCCCAAAGCTATCCTGTGAGCCGGAATGCTATGCAGTTACTTTTCCACACAATGGTACCAATCTACAAAAGGTCGGATCTCCAATACCCTATGCCCACCAGAACCAGTAGCACCATAAAAAGAACCCAATTATTATTAACTATCCCATATTTTATTATAAAACTAGCATATGTGGAGTCAAACCGCTTGTCTTTGCGCCCCAAGCTTTTACCTACAGTTTTATGATTGGACACTGCACAGAATTGGAGTTATTACCCTTTTTCAGATTTAGATTTTTTTTGGAAAAATGAAATACACACATCTGTCTGGGACATAAGTGAGAAATATCAAACTACCACGCTAATTTTGGGATGCAGACACATGGGCTAGAGCAGTCCTTCTCAACCAGGGTTCCTCCTGAGGTTTTTAGGGGTTATTTGCGCAAATGGATCTCTCACCTACATTGGCCATCAATGCAAAGTGGCAATTTTCCACTTGGACAAAACCACTATCGTTATGCCGCGTACACACGATCGGAAAATGCCGCCAGCAAAACTCAGATGAGAGCTTTTTGCCAGAAAATGCGACTGTGTGTATGCTCCATCGGTCTTTTGCTGACGGAATTCCAGCCAGCAAAAGATTGAGAGTATGTTCTCTATTTTGCGGTCGGGAAAAGTTCCTATCCGAAAATGCGATCGTCTGTATGCAATTCGGACGCGCAAAAAATCACGCATGCTTGGAAACAATACGACGCATGCTCGGAAGCATTGAACTTCATTTTCTCGGCTCGTCGCAGTGTTGTACGTCACCGCGCTCTTGATGGTTGAAAGTTCAGAGAACTTTTGTGTGACCGTGTGTATGCAAGCCAAGCTTGAGCGGAATTCCGTCGGAAAAACCATCCAAGATTTTTCCGACGGAAACTCCGCTCGTGTGTACGTGGCATTAAAGGATATAATAAACAGCCAAAAAACTTGTATAATTGTAAAGTCCACTTGAAAAAAAAATTTATAGTAGAAGAATGAAATGTGAAATATGGTGTCCATCCATAGAGAGTAAAGTCTTATGCCGCGTACACACGGTCGGAATTTCCGATGCAAACAGTCCGATGGGAGCTTTTCATCGGATTTTCCGACCGTGTGTATGCCCATCGGTCTTTTTCTGTCAGAATTTCCGACGGACTTTGGATTGAGAACCTGTTCTTAATTTTTCCGACGGAAAACCTTTCTATCGGATTTTCCGATCGTGTGTATGCAATTCCGACACACAAAATTCCGACGCATGCTCGGAAACAATTTGACGCATGCTCGGAAGCATTAAACTTCCCTTTTATAGTGCAGTCCAACACGTTGTATGCCGTGGTGTTATTGACCGTCGGAATTTGGTGTGACCGCGTGTAGGCAAGACAGTTTGAGCGAAATTCCGTCGGAATTCCGACGGGAAAATCATCAGAGTTTTTTCCGACGAGATTTCCGACCGTGTGTACGCGGCATTAGTAAACCTCCCCTATTGCATTTTTTTTATGTAGCCAGTTTAGATGCAAATAACTTGTATGACAAAACTATTCTTTTTTATGGGATCGATGTCAAGGGATGGATCCCCCGGCATGGAAGGTCACTGATCCGTGACGCAATCCTTATATGTGATGAAGACCATTGCACTGGGCAATCAATAGGTTCTAATCCTGATGGAAGGAATCGAATGGCACCCATCAGATATAGAAGTATTTTGATGAATTGTTGGTAAGTTATACATATTTGCAACAAATCCATCGGGGTCTTTTTAATCAGGAGAAGTGGTGGGCTGGGGACTATAAAACCAAAGCAGTTATTTGCTGTGATTAAGTATTTCTAGAAAAAGTCTAACCCCAATATCCATAAATCCATCAAGCCTGCTGGATGCTCAGTCTGACCTTGAGGGAATTACAGACTGCATCGAAGGGGTCTGCAGCCACAATTAGAATTAGAGGACATTTCTGCTTATAGAAAGTGAAATACTAAAAATAGCTTACTCTGATTTCACTGCACACTGTGAGCTTCTCAGAGTGTGCATTGGAAGCTACAGCAAATAAGATAGAGACAGCTTAATTTCCTGGCGGGGGGACATGCAACATCTTCTAACTCTTTCCTCCCCAACCTGATTGTCCCTGGTGCATTCCTTTCATTCCCTGGATTTCAGTTCTTTCAATCATGGAGGTACAAGATCACATGTGGAGGTTACCTAGGGAAATCTGCTTGTTACAATTACATTTCTAAAGTATATGGGCAGTGTGCTTGCTATGTCTTGTAATGTAATTGAGCTATATTACGGTGTCACCATAACACGAGCATTGGGCACATAGGTTTGTGCACCCTAAAGCTCAAGCACATATGTGTGTCTACATATATAAGGCGCCGGAAGAGTGTAAAAGAAGTGCGCAAGCACTTCTCTTATGACCGAGTCGGTAAGATGGAGATCTTTCCCATCTTCCTGCTGGCACACAGAGCAATAGTGCTAATGTGCATGGGGTGCTTAGGGTGTGCCTAGGCACATTTGGCAAGCCCTGTGCGCAAGCCAGGGCCGTTTTTAAGGCAGGGCAAAAGGGGCAGCTGCCCTGGGCCCTGTCATTGTTGTGGGGCCCAAAGCAGCTGCCTCATACTTGTCAACTATCCTGGTTTAAATTCCCTCGTCACTTGAGGTTTTAGTCCTGTGCTGTGTCCCAATATTTCAATGTGAAGTGCTGCTACAAATGCTGCCCAGCTCTGCCCTATTGTTGTGTACAGATGACTCACCTGCAGACCCTGTGTTTACATGTAAATTACCGGCATTGATATGTAAATAGCAGAGGCCAGCGGCATTGATATGTATATCATGCCCTCTAAGGTCATATCCACAGTAATCTCTAACAACCAATAAACAAGCAGAAATCATGTGCTGTAACCTCTAGCAACTAATCAGTAAGCCGTAATGTGTGCTGTAACCTCTAGCAACCAGTCAGTGAGTGACTGTAACCTCTAGCAACCAATTGCAAAATATGCTGATTCAGTAAACTGATTTTGGTCTAGCTGCTATTTATTGTATGTCTCAGAGCAGGTGGAGAGCAAAACTGCATGGGGGGGGGGGGGGGGGGGGACCCAAGAAAAGTTTTGCCCACCCAGGGTCCAATCAATATTAAAGACGGCCCTGGCACAGGCCTATGATTGGGCATTGGGATATGGTGCTAAATGGATTGAACCATTTGAATACAAATGCAGCCTGCCTAGGAACACCCACTTCTCCAAACTGACACCCACCCATCAAGTCATTTTGATATATTATGCATATGTAGCACCCTGGTGTTTAGGCATGGTTGCTCCTAAATTTACTTGCCAGGTAGCTACCTTGGCTAATTGTTAAGGATCAATTGATTTCAATCTTATGCCCTGTACACACGATAGGATTTTCCGACAACAAATCCGTGGATTTTTTTCCGAAGGATATTGGCTCAAACTTGTCTTGCATACACACGGTCACACAAATGTTGTCGGAAATTCCAAACGTCAAGAACGCGGTGACGTACAACATGTACGACGAGCCGAGAAAAATGAAGTTCAATGGCCAGTACGGCTCTTCTGCTTGATTCCGAGCATGCGTGGACTTTTGTGCGTTGGAATTGTGGAACAAGTCTTGTTGTCGGAAAAAATTTGAGAACCTGCTCTCAAACAGTTGTTGGCAGAAATTCTGACAACAAATGTTCTATGGAGCATACACACGGTCGGACTTTCCGACAACAAGCTCACATCGAACATTTGTTGTTGGAAAATCCTATCCATAAGTCTGTAATTGCTGCACTTCTCTCTTTTGCCACTAGGTTGGCCGGTTACCTGGTGGCATTAGATATGAGAAGGGAACTGCAAGGTCAGGTTATGGATAGGGCTTTCTTAAATCCCTTGGTCTGCTGGGAGAACCTATATATTCGGGTGGAGTCAGGTGATCTAAGTTCTGTGCCACCTAGACAGCTGTCTGGGTAGACGTGTGTTGTATTGCCTGGGCTGCTAGACCAGAGATTGGGCCTACCCCGGGCACATCTGGCTGCTAGGCTGTCTGAGGGCCTATCCAGAAGCAAGAGAGCAGCGCAGGTTTGGGATTGCGGCTTGCAGTCCAACCAGAAGTGACAGTTCTGCCAGCCGGAGAACCTGTCGTGGTCGGAGGTAGAGGGGAAGCTGTCGCCACTAAGGGACCAACCACCTTATTACAAGGGACCACCGTGAGTAGCTGAAGCAAGTACCGGAGCAATGTTCTCACCCACCGGGTACGGTGAAGAATCTGGAAAATTCAGTGGGTATCAAGCCAGAGACCCAGCCAGCGGAGGTGACGCTTGCAGAGCAGTCTTATGTGTCAAGCCAGGAACCGAGCAGGCCAGTGGGGTGAAGCTTGAGAAGTATCTTGAATGCCAAGCTAGGGACCCAGCAGAGAGGTGGGGGTGACGCTTGAGGAAGATACCACCGTGAAGATTGGAGGAGCTCCAGGGATTCAGTGGCAGAGAATCATCTAGTCCAGTGAGAGAGACCGGGGGGGAGCTCAGTGGGCCGAAGAACTACAAGAAGTGATTGTAGTGGAAGTGAAGGAACTGTTACAACTTGTATTAGGAACTGTTAAAGACTGTTGCCATAGGAGACAGCATTCCTACACATGCAGATGTGGCGTCTTGATGGATGCCTTTCCCTGCATGGCTGTCCTCCTATTGAAGTCTCGGAGTCTGCCAATTAAACTTGCAACTACCCAAGGGTGTCCTGGCCCTAACCCTCTCTCCCAAAGTTCTATCAAAAGAAATAAAAATCTTTTTTGCATTCAAGAAGTGTCTGGCGCCCAATGACTTGAACTGGCCCTGGAGGTTCTCATTAGACCGAAGGAGGCCGGGGACCTTGCTACACATACGTCCCCCCAAAAGCCAGCCCACTGCTTGCATCAGTGCTGAGGACTTTTGTGAGGAGTGCTGAGGCCGGGTCTGTGATGTTTTCAGGAAGCTGTGGGCAGCACCATGCTGGTCCCTCCCACCAGTCATGACCTGTTTGCATTGCATAGAGAAGCACAGAGCCACTGATGATGTCACTGGATTCAAATTAAGGTATGTAATTAAAATGGAAATGTTTTATTTAAAGTGGTTGTAATTCCTTACATATACCCAGTGAAGTGACTGGCCTCAGGTGATACACAGAGATTAAACAAATCCTCCTATATAAGTTGTAGCTGTTTATCTTTATTCTCTCTTCTACAGCCAAGGCTGCTGTTAGAAATCTGGGGGGGGGGGGCCCACACAGCTTTCCTGACAGGGCCCCCCCCCCCCCAGCTGAAGGTGACTGACGACATACTGTGGATTTATCAGTCCCTTTTTCTGTAGCCTCAGTTGCACAGGTGAATGAATAGGAAGCACTCTGAGGCTTCCTGCTCTTTTACAAACTGAAGCATGGTAAACACAATTTACTATGCATCAGTGATGAATGGACACAGGACTGATTGATACTGTTCGCTTACTGTGTTTATTCAGGAAAGGAGGGGGCCAGTAAACAACATATTTGCCGGCCCCATCCCCCCGCTCTCCAGCCTGAAACATCCTCCTATGTGTCCAGAGAAGCTGCCTGGCAGGGGAGAAGAGGAGGAAAGCTGGTGCTACAGGGAAAAGGGGCACACATGGGACCCAAGACAGCAGATGGAAGGAGTGCATGTGCTGGAACCAATCCCCCTGCAGTACAGCCAGAGGGAGAAAGAGGAGGAGAAGCTGGAATAATTGCAGGGGGAAGCAGAAGAGGACTGCCAGCCCTCCTGCTCATCAGGTGCCCTGGCCCCCCTTTTGAACTGATGGGGCCCGAGCCCAGTACAGGAGGACTGGCTGTACTGCCTTATCAGCGGCCCTGTCTACCGCTGTTCTAAGTTCTAGAATTTATAAATCTCGTTTGAGAGTTCAGAAAAAAAGGGATCTGAGAGCTGAAATCACACCCTGCAGAGCTCAGTAAGGAGAGCTCTGAGAGCTGATTGGAGAGAAGAGACATGCCGACGTCCAGACAGCTCACAAAAACAGAACTGAGGATGTCAATCAGCTGGAGGTCCCTTCCCTGTCACCACATTTTTCTTGGTGTCAGGAAATTTTTTTTAGAAGTGGTTCGTGCTGATAGTAGAGGAACAAAGCAGCAGACAGAAATTACACTTAGTACTCTGGATTGAGACCAGTACACACTATAGAGGGATATGCTTTGTTCATATTTCATGTCTGAGGTTTACAACCATACCTCCCAACATTTTGAAATGGGAATGAGGGACACCTACTAGCAAATGTACGTAGGCATAGGACACGCCCCCTGCCACACCCCCTTAAAGGAGAAGTAACCCAAAAAAAAGGTTAATTAAATCCACAAGGGATTTTTTTTACCACTACTATTCCTTTATATTGGCTTTTAAAATTTACAAATGCAGCAATTTATCATTTGGATGGAAGGTTTAGCGCTGGGAAACACTATTTGAAAGAGAAAAAGTGGATTTTATATACAACCAGGGGCGTTGCTAGGTCTACAAAAGATCTGGGGCTAGAGCCCATAGCAGCGTAGTAAAGAAAGTCATACGCTTGGGCGGCATACACATGTATATACAGTATTATACGTGTGTGTATATATATCCCCAGCGAGTCCCCCACTTACATCAGCATCCCCAGAGAGCCCCCCTTACATCAGGGTCCCCAGAGAGCCTCCTTCTTACATTAGGGTCCCCAGAGAGCCTCCCGCTTAAATCAGGGTCCCAGAGAGCCTCCCCCTTAAAATCAGGGTCCCCAGAGAGCTTCCCCCTTGCATAAGGGTCCCCAGAGAGCCCCCCTTACATCAGGGTCCCCAGAGAGCCTCCCCCTTTACTTCAGGGTCCCCAGAGAGCCTCCTTCTTACATTAGGGTCCCCAGACAGCCTCCCGCTTAAATCCTGGTCCCAAAGAGCCTCGCCCTTAAAATTAGGGTCCCCAGAGAACTTCCCTCTTGCATCAGGGTCCCCAGAGAGCCCCCCACTTACATCAGGGTCCTCAGAGAGCCCCCCTTACATCAGGGTCCCCAGAGAGCCTCCTTCTTACATTAGGGTCCCCAGACAGCCTCCCACTTAAATCAGGGTCCCCAGACAGCCTCCCACTTAAATCATGGTCCCAGAGAGCCTCCCCCTTAAAATTAGGGTCCCCAGAGAACTTCCCCCTTGCATCAGGGTCCCCAGAGAGCCCCCCACTTACATCAGGGTCCCCAGAGAGCCCCCCACTTACATCAGGGTCCCCAGAGAGCCTCCCTTCCCCTTGAGGACCCCTGCAGAGACTCAGGGCTATGGGCCCCAAAAGCCACCCCCTAGCGACGCCACTGTATACAACTATATAGATCAGACCAAAATGAAGGACAAATGAGGAGGAAAGAGGGACAGAGGGACATTGCTCCAAATTAGGGACAGCCCTTCGAAATCAGGGACAGTTGGGAGCTATGTTACAACCACTTAAAGTTTGTTGTGTTAGAAGGGGGGGGGGGGGGGGGGTGAAGAATAGCTGGATAGAATCTCTCTGCAATCTTTGGAATTATTTCAGAGACTTCCAAGAGACACCAAAGTTTAATATTTTCTTTTGCTTTCCAGTAATACTTTACACTAATCAAATCTTCAACGATTTGCCTCCTCCGCGACGGCTGCGGGAAGGTCGGTGTCTATTGCTGCAGTAAAATACGGGATTCTATCCTGCGTCCAGCGCCTCCCAGGATGGCTCCATTTACTGTGGTCTTTGTTTGTGCTGAAAGCTTGATAACTTTCATCTCGCTGTCAGCGTGTCATCAGATCACCATACACAAAACTGAAATCTTTGTCACGCCCGGAGTCATCAAATCATATCAGATGGGGAGAATGGTGCCCCAGTTGGTCTCCTTTCATTTATTTTACTTATTTGTGTAGCACAAAAATATTCACGAGATCCTAATAGTGATGACACACACACAGTCCGGGCCCAGCTGGGGGGGACATTAGCATATCTCCCAACTTTCCAAGATGGGAATGAGGGACACTCAAAGGATGTAGGCATAGGACACACACCTTTACAGGAGAATTGTACAAAAACAATGATTGGTTAAACCTGCAAGGGCTTTTTTACCACTACTATTAATTTATACTGGCTTTTGGAATTTAGAAATGCAGCAATTTTCTAATTGGATGAAAGGTTTAGCTCTATAAAATACTTTTTGATAGATAAGGAGTGCATTTTGTATACAAATATATAGATTAGACCAGTGATGGCGAACCTATGGCACGCAGAGCCATCTCTGTGGGCACACGAGAGGGTTCAGGACAGAGCTAGAGGTCTCTCTCTCCTCTCAGCCCTCCATCACTCTCTTTCAGCCCCCCCTCTTTGTGCCCCCCCTCTTTGTGTCCCCCTCTCTCAGTTCACCCCTCTCTCAGCATCTCTCTCTTTCTCTGTCCCTCTTCTCTCTCCTCTCAGCCCCCATCACTCTCTTTCAGCCCCCCCTCTTTGTGCCCCCCCCTCTTTGCGTCCCCCTCTCTCTGTTCCCCCTCTCTCTCAGTTCACCCCTCTCTCAGCATCTCTCTCTTTCTCTGTCCCTCTTCTCTCTCTCTGTTCCCCTTCTCTTTCTCTGTTCCCCCTCCCTCTCTCTGTTCCTGCTCTCTCTCAGCTCACCTCTCTCTCAGCATTTCTCTCACACCCCTCTCTCTCGGCCCCTCTCCCTCTCACACCCCTCTCTCTCACACCCCCCTCCCTCTCTCTCAGCCCCCCTCCCTCTCTCTGTTCCCTCTCTCTTTCAGCATATCTCTCACACCCCTCTCTCTCTCTGTCCCCCTCTCTCTTAGCCCCTCTCCCTCTCTCTCAGCCCCCCTCCCTCTCTCTCAGCCCCCATCCCTCTCTCTGTTCCCCTCTCTCAGCATCTCTCTCACACCCCCCTCCCTCTTTCTCAGCATATCTCTCACACCCCCCTCCCTCTCTCTCAGCATATCTCTCACACCCCCCTCTCTCTCTCTTCCCCCCCTCTCTCTCAGCCCCTCTCCCTCTCTAGGTTCCCTCTCTCTTTTAGCATATCTCTGCCCCCCTCTCTCTCTGCCCCCCTCTCTCTCTGCCCCCCTCTCTCTCTGCCCCCCTCCTTCTCTCTCGCGAATTGCTGTGTTGGCACTTTGCAACACAAAACCAATGTATTTATTTCAGTTTGGGCACTCAGACTCAAAAAGGTTCGCCATTACTGGATTAGACCACAATGAGGGACAAATGAGGAGGATAGAGGGACAGAGGGACTTTGTTCCGAACGAGGGACAGTCCCTCAAAATCAGGGACCGTTTGGAGCTATGCATTACTGTAGTACCATAAAGGACAGAGGATGGAAGATCAAGGCCTTGTCCCCATCCCACTTAAATGGGGAACTCCATGTTGGATATATTTTTCTCTTTAAAGCGGAGGTTCACACAAAAATTGAACCTCCGCTTTTCGGAACCCTCCCCCCCTCCGGTGTCACATTTGGCACCTTTCAGGGGAGAGGGGGGTGCAGATACCGGTATTTGCACCCACTTCCAGGCATACTCCTCTTCCCGTCCCCCCACGCTGTCTGCTGGGACACACGGGTCCCAGAGACAGCGCGGACCATTCGGATTACACTGCGCGACTCGTGCATGTGCAGTAGGAAACCGGGAAGTGAAGCCGCAAGGTTTCATTTCCTTATTCCCTTACCATAGATGGAGGCGGCAGCATCCGAGGACCGAGGGGCGGTTCGGCCTCGGGTGCCGACATCACTGGACCCTGGGACAGGTAAGTGTCCTTATTTTAAAAGTCAGCAGCTGCAGTATTTGTAGCTGCTGACTTTAAAAAAAAATATTTTTTGCGGGACTCCCGCTTTAACTCCTTCCTCTCCGCGCTATGGCCAAAGACGGCTACAGCACAGGCTTACTTTGCAGGGAGGGCGTACATGGATGTCCTCCCATGATCAGGGGGGCGCATGGACAGTGCACTCTGTGATAGCAGAATCCTTCAGACTCAGCCGATCACAGATCAGGGTAAAGGGACCATCACAGCGGCCCTTTACCATGTGATCAGCTGTGTCCAATGACAGCTGATCACAGATGTCAACACAAGTCGGTTATCGTTTTTTTCGTTCCTCATGCTGAGAGAAAAAGTGAGCTGATAACCGCTGCTCTGTCAAAAGAGCCAACTCATCAAAATCTCCAATTACGTCACTTCTGGTGACTCTCCAGCAGCAGTAATTGCAGATTTTGATGACTTGGCTGTTTTCACAGAACAGCGGCTAATAAATAAAAAAGTTGTCGCTGCCTTGGAGGCGACCATGTTGTTGTTTACTCATTTATATCGTGTACCGTAGTTGACAAGTTGGCTCTTTTGACAGAACACCGGCTTGTGTTAAAGGGACATGGACACTGATCATCAAGGCGCTGTTAGTCAGTGTACTGATTATCAGTGCAGTCCCAACAGTGCCCACAGTGCTGCCCATCAGTGCTGCCAATTAGTGTCACCTATCATTGGTACCCATCAGTGCCACCTATCAGTACCACCTATCAGAGCCCATTATTGCCCATCAGTGCCACCTATCAGTGCCGCCTCATCAGTGCCACCTATCAGTGCCTATCAGTGCAGTCGCATCAGTGCCACCTATCAGTGCCCATCAGTGCAGCCTCATCAGCCAAATCAGTGAAAGAGAAAAATTACCTGTTTGCAAAATTTTATTAACACACTATGAATCAGTGCCCATCAGTGCTGCCAATTAGTGTCACCTATCAGTGGTGCCCATCAGTGCCACCTATCAGTACCACCTATCAAAGCCCATTAGTGCCGCCTATCAGTGCCCATCAGTGCCTATCAGTGCAGCCTCATCAGTGCCTCCTCTTTAGTGCCGCCTCATCAGTGCCACCTATCAGTGCCCATCAGTGCAGCCTCATCAGCCACACCAGTGAAGGAGAAAAATTACCTGTTTGCAAAATTTTATAAACAAACTATGAAAAAAAATTTTTTTTTTCCAAATTTTCGATCATCTTTGCTATTTTTAGCAAAAAGTAAAAAAAAAAAAAACAGTGGTGATTAAATACCACCAAAAGAAAGCTCTGCTTGTGTGAAAAAAAGGAAAAAATGTCATTTGCGTACAGTGTTGACCACACAATTGTCATTCAAAGTGTGACAGCACTGAAAATTGGCCTGGGTAGGAAGGGGGTGAAAGTGCCCAGTAGGCAAGAGGTTAAAGTAACATCCAACATTTTAAAGTAAATCGAATAAAAAAAAAAACATTTTTTTTTAGTTTGTGATAGATTATTATTATTATTATTATTATTATTATTTATTTATTATTATCATACAGGATTTATATAGTGCCAACAGTTTGCGCAGTGCTTAACAAAATGAAGGCAGACATTACAGTTACATTACCATTTGGTACAAGAAGAGATTAGGGATGGATTAGAACCCCTGTCATTTTTGTATACATATATTTTTTAGAACCCCTGTCATTTTTATATATATATATATATATATATATATATATATATATATATATATATATATATATATATATATATAACTTTATTAGAACCTGTATCAATTTAACTTTTTTTTATAAGTAACATTTTTATTGTTTTCACAATATAAAGTTAGAGTTAGAGGTACATCACTTCATAGTACATTTAATAGTAGGGGTACATCCTACCAAAAGAGATAGTCCTTACAGAGGCCTGTGGGTAGATCCATGCTAGCACAAGTTAATACATAAGTAATAGGTCAAATGTCGAGTATGTTGTAAGTATGGCTTACACAATTTTAACAATAATATCACTCACTCATAGATACAAATACTGCAACATTACTGTCTTGGGATCATTATCACATACAGGTGTATTCCATTCCAAACATGAATGCAGGTGCAGTTAGCTAGTCTGCCACTAGGTAGCTCTGTTCCCAAATTCTGGTTACAGAAAGCAGTGTCATCAGGTGCTAGACCCTTTTAGCTAGAGTCCTCCTGTAGTAATGTAATGGGTGAGTCAGTGTCCAGATATAAGCCAAACACTCCACAACAGCACAGACGTGACCAGCATGTAGAGGCCCTGGACAGAGCTGGAGGCCAGGGAAAAGTAGACTTGCACCCAGGAGAGGCATCTGTAAACTTCCTGACCCTCATGGAGATGGGGGCTAGGATGGGTTTCAAAAGGCCTTTTAGGTCAGGCCAAGAGTTCCTTGAGTAAGGATATTTTCCTGGAGGGTCCCGGGAGAGGTGGTGACTACAGAGATTCAATTCCTGCAAGTACTAATGATCACGGAGAGAAGGAGAGAAAGTTAGAGGGAGATGGCTGATTAAAAGTGCTACATAATGCTTTCACATGGGACTGCTGTGGACCATCCATTAAATGTTATTGACTGTGTGCTGTCTAGCGACTCTGGAATGTATGTTGATGTGATGTGATTGCTTATGCCATTTTCTAAGTACCACCAGTAAAGTGCAACAACCCTATTCTTGTGTAGACATTCCTTCCTTGGGGATATAAAGGTCAACGGCCAGGAATGTCATGTGGAGGCCTCTGGCATGAAGTGGGCACAATATGGTGGAAGGTTTGGTCTCAGCAGGAGAGGCAGCGTTCTAGCAAAGACAGGAGGGATAGGGATAGGGACCTGTGCTCTTGACACCAACGTTTAGCCAAGCGCAAAGCCCCTCTTGCGTTCCAGGGAAGAGGTAGCCTCAACCATTGAGGACCAAACCAAGCATGTTATACATAAGTCTGTATGAAGCCTGTACTGTAAAGACAACATTGAACAAAGAAGAAGCAACAAAAAAAGGGGCAGACAAAGGTAATAGAGAAGGAATGAAAGGAAGAGAAGACAACTCATACCAGTCATACTCTATTCCAACATCGGGCGCGCAGCAAGTGCATCCCAGTGAAGAGCTTCCAAACATGGAGACATACATCATGGCTGATTCTCCCCAGACTTTGTTAAATTGCACTAAGGTGCCATGTAGAAGTGTTGTGAGGTTCTCCATTAATTTAATGTTCCTAATTTTAGCATGAAGTTCTAGTAGAGATGGGGGTTCCATTTTTTCCAGTTGAGGGTCAAAAGACATCTGACTGCGGTGAGGATCCTTGTCAATTTTTTATTGCTCCGAAAGGTAGAGGTAAGGTGCCCGATATTTGTTGCATGATTATGAAAAGTCTTTCCAATATATGGAGCTCAATAGTCCTAGTAAGGCTGCTCCCATAAAAAGCAGGGTACCCCAAACTCGTTGACATAGAGTAAAAATCAACAAGTAAAAGGCCTAGCAAACCAATGATAGGGGAGTCTTGAAGAGTCTTTTATTAATTATTTACTCACTGAATATTAATTAAAATTATATTTAAGAACCATCACCTTTTCAGGGACTCTATTGCCCCGTACACACGAGCGTAATTTCCATCCGAAAAATCTTGGATGGTTTTTCTGACGGAATTCCGCTCAAGCTTGTCTTGCATACACACGGTCACACAAAAGTTCTTAGAACTTTCGACCGCCAAGAACGCGGTGACGTACAACACTACAACGAGCCGATAAAATTAAGTTCAATGCTTCCGAGCATGCGTCGAATTGTTTCCGAGCATGCGTGATTTTTTGCGCGTCTGAATTGCATACAGACGATCGCATTTTCGGATAGGAACTTTTCCCGATTGAAAAATAGATAACCTGCTCTCAATCTTTTGCTGGTTGGAATTCCGCCAGCAAAAGACAGATGAAGCATACACAGATTGGGCCTATGCCAGGGAATCTGGCTGCCAGGCTGTGTGGGGGCCTATCCAGAAGTAAGAGGGCAGCTCAGGGTTTTTGACTGCGGCTTGCAGTTCAACCAAAAGTGAGGGTTCTGCCATCCAGAGAACCTGTCAGTGGTCGGAGGTAGAAGGGAAGCTGTTGCCACTAAGGGACCAATCACCTTTACCAGGGACCACCATGAGTAACTGAAGCAAGTACCGGAACCATAGTCTCACTGAAGGGCACGGTGGAGAATCAGGAAACTTAAGGCGGTGATCAAGTCAGGGACCCAACCAGCAGAGAAGATGCTTGCAGAGCAGTCTTGTGTGTGTCAAGCCAGGGACCGAGCCGGGTAGCAGGGGTGATGCTTGAGGAGTATCTGGAGTGCCAAGCTAGGGACCCAGCAGAGAAGTGGGGGTGACGCTTGAGGGGATACCACCGCAAAACCTTGGAGGAGCTCAAGGGATTCATAGTCAGTGAATCTGAGGGTCTAATGAGAGACCAGGATCAGTATTGAAGAACTACAAGGCGCCTTGCTGGGGCCTTTCCCTGCACGGCTGTTCTCCTATTGAAGTCTCAGAGTCTACCATTTGAGTTTGCAACTATCTAGGGTTGTCCTGGCCCTAACCCTCTTTCCCCCAAAATATATAAAAAGGACTGTCAAAAGAAATAAAACCTCTTTTACATCCAAGAAGTGTCTGGCACCCAATTACTTTCACCATCTTTGCACCCACTATGCCTCACAACCCACCACATATTGAAGGATGTGAGCTATCTTTGGCCTTGGAGGTTTTTCTCATTAGACCAAAAGAGGTAAAAGACCTTGCTACAAAATTATCCTCCTGATCATGTGACAGGTTCGCTTTTAGGGCTCATATACACTTTACACGCTTCGGCTTCAACACACATTACCGGCTAGTTTACACTTGCTTCAAAATAGGGCTTCAGATAGGCTTTGTTAAAGCTCTCTTAATGCCAGTCAAAGCTCCTGTCACTAAATAAAATGGTTAGCTTACAGCCCTATTTACACCTTGCTTTTGCTTTGCTTCGGCTTTGCTTCAAAAATGATACCCCCATGTAGCTTTAGTGGTGCTTCAAAGCGTCTTCAAAGCCTCCATAGAAGTCTATGGCAAAGCTCACTTGAAGCCCCACCAAAGCCTCATCGAAACCCCACCAAAAGCTCATCGAAGCCCCATTGAAGCCTCATCAAAGCTCCACCAAAGCCTCATCGAAGCCCCAACAAAAGCTCATCGAAGCCCCATCGAAGCCTCATCAAAGCTCCACCGAAGCCTCATCGAAGCCTCATCGAAGCACCAAGCAAAAGCATAGTGTAAACAGGACTGTAAGCTAACCATTTTATTTAGTGACAGGAGCTTTGACTGGCGTTCAGAGAGCTTTAACAAAGCCTGTCCGAAGCCTTGTTTTGAAGCAAGTGTAAACTACCCCTAATGCCGCGTACACACGAAGGGACTATCCCGCGGGATTATCCGCTGGACTCGAGTCCGGCGGACAATCCCCTCGTGTGTGGGCCTTCGACTGACTTTTTTTCCAAAAAGTCCGGCGGACTAGGTTTTGAGTTTTGTTTTAAAATTATCCGCTGGACTTGGCAGTCCGGCGGACAATACGGCCGTCTGTAGTATGGTCCAGCGGACCAAAAAGGACGCATGCTCAGTAGCAAGTATTTTTCTAGTATTTTTCTTTTTCTAGTCCCGTCGTACGCGCTGTACGTCATCGCGTGAACCGCCGGACTTTTAGCGTGATCGTGTGTGGTCAAGTCCGTTCGCTTTCAAGTCCGCCGAAGCCCAGCTGGAAAGTCTGGCGGATTGTCCGCTGGACTAGGTCCAGCGGACAAAGTCCCTTCTTGTGTACGCGGCATTACTCTGACTGAACTGTCAGAACCATAGGGTGTAGATTCAGGCTGATCACATGAAAATCAAACACTTGGTTCACACCAAAAAATTTATCAAACGGTGCCAACTACTGGCAGCAAGAAAAATTGCATCTTCAGTTCCCGTCAACTTTAATTAGCAACGTTCAACATGAAAGAGGATGTTCCAGAAGCAGCTAATGGTATGACTGGTGTCCAGGCACAGGTCCAGGTTTGGGAATTAGTCCCTGGATGTGTTCCTGAGTTTGAAGATTGGTTGGCTTCACAATAAAACCTCCACTCTAGATGGTCACATTCAATTCTCGTTCCCTCATCGCAATTTTCAAAATAATTTTTAATGTAGATCTAAAGGTCACTATGCACGTTACAATCTGACCATACAATCAACTTTAGGGTGGCCATACATGCTTTGATAAATGATTGATTTCCTTTCCGATTTATTTCTTTCAGTAATTGATCCATTCACAGTCGTCAACCCATTTGATTGATACGACACACACAGAGAAGTAGAGTTCAATCATTGCATGCAGTTGCAGGTTGGTTGCGGTGCGGACCTATTTAGTTGAACAGGTCACATCTGGTGGTACTGCCGCCCTACTCGGGGAGGGATTTATGCCACGCCATAATGTAAAGCATCATGGGTGTCGTGTGTGTGTGTACACCCCTGTTGGCTACCTTTGCCATCTAAGGGGGAGCAGTTGGAGGTGGTAATAATGTGGCTCAATTGCATGTTTTACTGCCCCCAAACCACAAGCGAGACTGAGCAATATTGAACTCAGCAGAATATTTGGCCAGACCAGCACAGCTGTATTTGGTCAATGACATCAGTCAGCATCCCTGGCCTCCTTGGCTGGGAATCTCCTAGCTGGCAGCTAAATGGGCCTGAGGAAACGCCATTGGTTGCTAGGACTCCTTCAGCCACCAGCATCCTAGCAACCACCTAGCCCCGAGCAGGAAGCTGTCATGTTCAGTGGTGGCAGTAATACCACCACTAAACAAATTACTTCCCAGTAGCTGGAGGTTTGGCGTGTGGAGGAACAGGCTGAGTTTATGACAAATCCTGTGTTGCTGTGAACTTGGACTCCATCCCTAGTTGTCACTACCAGGAAACCTGCCCTAAAAAGTGCCAAGCCTAAACTACACTGTACACATACTGTAGCTGTTTGGATGGAGTTGTCCTTTAAATGTATGAACTTTCAGTACAGAATTTGGCTCACTGATGACATTTTTCTACAATCTGCCCATTTCTTTAGTTCATCACAACGATAACGTAGCTTCAGTATTAATTACAACACAGTGTATGCTTGCAAATGCCAGTGACGGGCTCAGTAATTTCAGTAATTTCCTTAGCGGAGTTGGTAATAAAACTGATATTAAATAGAATTAAGGTTAATACATGCAGTGTTGCCTAGAGCTGATATTCAAAGGTAAGAGATCAATGGAATTTCAGTGCTGTGGTGTACATCAAGTCTGGAGGAAAGGAAACTGTCTGCGTTGAGTGTAAAAACCAACAAGCTTCCCGGCGCCTAGTCATCTTAAGAGCTCTAGTTGCCCAGAGCAACCAATCTGCTTCCAACAAAAACTCTGTTTTTCGGCTAACACAGGATGTAATTGAAAACTAAGAATGATAATTGGTCTTAATCCTTTAGAACAGATGTTCTAACAACAGGCCAGATGTTCAACAGGCCAGAGCCCATTGCCAATTTTCCAGGCCATCCTCCTACCAAGCCACTAGCCAGCTACTGATCCCCTAACTTTCCATGGTGCCTCCAATCTCTTATAGGGCCCCAACCTTCTATAGTAGTCCACAGTGCCCCCCCCCCCAAACTTTCTCAGTGCTCTCCAACCTACCACCAACCTCCAACCTTCCATAGTCAGTGTTGGTCATCTTACTTTAAAAAAGTGATTAGTTAAGTTACAAATTACTTCTCCCAAAAAGTAATTGCGTTAGTAACTCGGTTACTACATTGGAAAAGTAATTAGTTACTCAGCAAAGTAACTGTGACAGGGGTGGCAGCGGTGGTACTTAAGGGGGTGGCAGCGGTGGTACTTGAGGGGTGGCAGCGGTAGTACTTGAGGGGTGGCAGCGGTGGTTTTTGGGGGGGTGGCAGTGGTGGTGGTGTACTTGGGGGGGTAGCAGTGGTGGTGGTGTACAGTACTTGGGGGGGTGGCAGCGGTGGTACTTGGGGGGTGGCAGTGGTGGTGGTGCCATCCTCTCCCACCACCACCTCTGCCTCTTACTGATCCCATCCCCCACCACCACTGATCTCATCCCTACCCTATCCCCCCATCACCTCTGTTGTAGAAGTGATGGTGGGTGGGTGGGTAGAAATGGGATCAGTAAGAAGAAGAGGTGGTGGAGGACTTCGGATGGATCGATTGCACTGCAATTTGAATCGTCAGACAGTCACTTACTTGAATGCCTTAAGGGATGCCTCTCCTCATGGGGGGAGAGAGACCCTCCCCTTCACTCGATTGGTGTCAGCTGGTCAGCTGACTTCATTTTTCAGTGTCCGCCCCGCCTGCCTACATTTTCTCTCTCTCTGGATAGGCGGGGCGGGATGGGGCGGTCCAGACAGTCTCTCTGAGTCTCAGCCTCTTCTCAGCTCAGCGTGTGAAAGCCCCCCTTCCCGCGGCGGAACGAACGGCCAGGCATCACGGCCACGGCGGGCCTCCCGGGCGGTAGATGTAATTGCGGTAACGCTGTCCAAGTAATGGGAACTGCATTACCATGAGGGGAAGAGTAATCAGTTAGATTACTTGTTACCCTCTAAAGTAACTGCGTTAAGTAACTCTGTTTATTTTAACTGAGTTACTTACATCACTGTCCATAGTAGACCGCAGTGTCCCTCAGCAGCCACAGAGCCCTAACCTCCCACAGTGCTCTCCTACCTGCTCTCCCACCTCCCAGAGTGCCCCCTGCAGTCGTCCTCAGTCTTATGCAGGGCCTCCAGCCCTCCAAAATTCCACCAACCTCCAACAGTGTTCCACACTGCCCACAACTTCACACAGTGCCCCCAGCTCTTGTTGCACCTTTCAGTCTTCCACAGTGCCCCTGGAATAAGTCTCCAGCCTCCTGGGGAGACTCCCAGCCCCCCCAGGAACCCATCACCCACAGTTTCATTCAGCCCCCCACCAGAAACCCCATACCCTACAGAGCCACCAATCTACTGCAGAGTCGCCTGAACCCCTTGCAGTGACATCCAGTCCCATATAGATCCTTCCAGCATTTTAAAGCGGTTCTACACCCATTTCATTTAGTAAATCTCTTTGCCTTCCAAATCAGGCAAAGAGTACTAAATGAAATGTTTTTTTTTTTTTTTTTTTTTTACTTACCTTGTAATTGAAGACTTCCGGTGTTCTATCACCAAGTGTCCGGCTGTCACTAGGTGTCCGAAGTCTACTGCGCATGCGCAGCGCATGCGCAGTCTGTATCCAGAAGTTTTTCGGAAATTGTCGGAAGATGAGCGGCGCCTGCGCCGTGAGTCGAGGAGAAGCCCCCACCATCCAAGCGGACATAGGATTAGTCAAATTGAGAGGGCCCCTCGCGGGCTCGCTTCGCTCGCCACGCATCGGGCACGGCCTCGCTGCGCTCGGCACTTTTATATTCTAACTCTATGTCCACTGGGATGGTGGGGCTTGAAAGTGGACTCACGGCGCAGGCGCCGTTCATCCTCGGCAATTTTCGGAATATGGGCGTCCTGTGTACTGCGCATGCGCAGTACACCTCGGACACTTGGTGATGGGGGACGGATAGTGATACAACACCGGTCTTCTCCCTCTGCGGCGGCGGGCGGGGTCTTGCGTCGATCGTCGTCACGCCGCACTGTCTCCTGGGATCTGGTGTCATTGATCCCAGGAGCCAGTGCGGGCATCTTCCGAAATCTCGCGAGATTTCGGCCACATCTTCCGAAATCTCCCGAGATTTCGGCCGCATCTGCCGAAATCTCGTGAGATCTCGGCAGATGAGCCGTTACTGCGCACGCGCGAGTAACGGCAGTGCATGGTGGGCCATCTAAAGTCCCTGTGGGTGTTTCACATGCCCACAGGCAAGATGGCCCCCAGCACTAAAGAAGAAGACGAGGAACTTCATCGGACGAAAACCGGCGGCGATCGAGATGGAAGATGGAACAGGTGAGTCCCCTAATAAAGGTAAGCACACTTTATATTACATCCTTAAAAAAAAAAAATTTTTTTCAGAGTGCAGAACCGCTTTAATATTATATCTTTTGCATTCTTGTATTATCATGTGAGTAAAACTTTATTTTTTTATTATTGGGGCATAGAAGGTTTTGGAAGAATTTACCAGGCCCTGGTCTCAGTAAGGTTGAGAAGCACTGCTTTCTCTCCTAGCAACTAGGGATGAGTGAACTGGGCAATGCTTCATTCCCAAGAGGCTGAGCATACCCAGCAGGAAGTTCGCTAACCCCCAAACATAGCACCAAACCCTATTGAAGGCTATGGGAGCCTAATCTTCCTATTTTTTTTATTTTTTTCAGGCCTAATTTGCAGGTTTTTGTTTAAAAAAGGGCATGCACAGCTGGGCATGGCCATAGAGAACATGTACCAATGCTAGAAAATAAAAAAACTAACAAAATTGGGGAGAGGACAATATTGAAAATGCATGTAAATAAATAACATGTTTGGGAGATGCCTTCAAGCTTCACTTGAGGTTTCGGAACAGAAAAAGTAAATCCTTTAAAAGTGACATAAAAAAAATGTAATAAAAAATAACAGTGGGGTTTGCCTTAAAATGTATACAAGACCCTTATGCAGGCATACAGCCTGGGGGGCCAAGAAAGGGAGGGTAGGTCCCCATTTCTGAACCAAAGCAGGCCATGTGCCTTAGTTTGAACATTGATAGGGAACAATGCAAGTGGACGGCCAATTCTCTCCCTTCCTCACCTTGTCCCCATGTACATGGTACGGTACACGAGTGCCCCTTATTATACATCCCCAAAAAAGTAAAGCATAAAGACTCCTATGCTGTGTTAAAGTCATTTCTTGCAAATAAAAAAAAGTAAGCAATGTCCAATGATGTAAATCCAACATCAACCATGTTGTCCAGTCATGTTATCCCAGATCTAGTGCCAATCATGATGACATACGTCCAAAATAGTCCGCTGCCTGATGATCTTACCCCCTCCCTGCACTACCATCGCTAAATGACAGATCCCTGTCTACCTTCTGTTTGTAAACAAACCAGCCGGTGATGCTGGGTGATATCATTGACCAAAAATGGTCATGACCATATTTGGTCAACAATGTCACCCAGGATTCTTGGCTGCTGGCAGGGGATCAGAACAAAAAAATTTTGTTTTGTTTCGATTCATTATTGATATAAATTTGTTTAGTTAAATTCATTTAATTTATTTAATTCCTTTATGGAATTTGTTTAGTTTTTTCGAACTCAATACCTCTTGGTAATGTTAAGTGTTTTGCAGAATGAACGATCATGCACAAACATGCAAAATTGGGACTGCGGAGAGGGAAGAAAAGGAGACTAATAATGCTGGGCTTCCTGGTGAAAAAAAAACAGTTGCAACTATTGGTGAACATTTTTTTTTTTTTTTACTGGGTGTCTCAAGATCACCTCATGCTTTTGCATTGTAAGTGATTGTAATGCTACTACTACATTGTAATGTGTTCACAGATGTTCTGAGGTCATTTAAAGTGGACCTTCCAATGAGCCAGCATCTTAGTCCAGGAAGTAGATGGCGACCCTGGACCAGTGGCGGCATTTTTGGGGGGCGCAAACACACTGAAAAAAAAAACATCAATTGCAGCCACTGTGCCCATCAAACGCAGCTACTATGCTCATAAAACACAGCCACTGTGCCCATCAAGTGCAGCCACTGTGCCCATCAAGTGCAGCCACTGTGCCCATCCAACACAGCCAATGTGCCTATCAAACGCAGCTATTGTACCCATAAATTGCCGCCACTGTGACATCAAATGCAGCTACTGTATCCATCAATTGCTGCCAGTGTGCCCATCAATTGCTGCACTATGCCCATCAATTGCTGCTACTGTGCCCCATCAATTGCTGCCAGTGTTCCCATCAATTGCTGCCAGTGTGCTCCATCAATTGCTGCCACTGTGCCCCATCAATTGCTGCCACTGTGCCCCATCAATTGCTGCTAGTGTGCCCCATCAATTGCTGCCAGTGTGCCCCATCAATTGCTGCCACTGTGCCCATCAATTGCTGCCACTGTGCCCATCAATTGCTGCTACTGTGCTTCATCAATTGCTGCCAGTGTGCCCCATCAATTGCTGCCACTGTGCCCATCAATTGTTGCCAGTGTGCCCATCAATTGTTGCCAGTGTGCCCCATCAATTGCTGCCACTGTGCCCATCAATTGTTTCCAGTGTGCCCCATCAATTGCTGCCACTGTGCCCATCAATTACTGCCACTGTGTCCATCAATTGCTGCCAGTGTGCCCTATCAATTGCCGCTACTGTGCCCCATCAATTGCTGCTACTGTGCCCCATCAATTGCTGCCAGTGTGCCCCATCAATTGCTGCCACTGTGCCCATCAATTGTTGCCAGTGTGCCCCATCAATTGCTGCCACTGTGCCCATCAATTACTGCCACTGTGTCCATCAATTGCTGCCAGCATGCCCCATCAATTGCCGCTACTGTGCCCCATCAATTGCTGCTACTGCGCCCCATCAATTGCTGCCAGCATGCCCCATCAAATGCTGCCAATGTGCATCGTCCGGGTGTCGGGACTTACCTGTCTCGCAGCGGGTCGCGGTGGCGTCCTCCACGTCCACACTCCTCGATGTCTTCTCTATCAGGCGTCCAATCACAACGTCTGTTGTTTCAGCCAATCAGGTGACAGGTAACCAGACCCGAGCACCTGTATGGCTGAGAGGCAGTGTTCCCAACACAACACTATTGTGTGCCCGCTGTTTACCATTTTGGAAGCCTATTAGGGCCCATGGCTCTAATCAGGCGCTTCCACAAAAAAAAAACCTGCCGCTGTAATTCAGGTGCCGGGCGCCCGACAAGGGGCCAGACACCTGAATAGGGGGCGGCAGCAGCGACCATAGATAGATTCATGCAATGCATGAATCTATCTATGGTGAGAGAGAGGTGACAGGAGCTCCTGTGCCCTTTATGGACGCACCGCCACTGTCCTGGTGGATGCCTGAATAAATATGGTGCTGTCCTTTTGGAGAGAAAAGTAGATGAAGGCATTGTCAGGGGGAGTACTGTGATCTCTGAGCGAGGTAATGAATACCTGGAAGCCTTACACTGACACATTATTTATCATGCATTTAACATTTATCTGATTTTAGGTCCACGGACTCACAGACAAGGAAAGTGACGTCCATATTTGAAGGTGAGTGTTGGTTGAAGATCACGCCGTTGGCTTTGGGTTGAAGAATCTTTGGTCGGAGAACAGAGCTCGGATCTGTCTGTCCCTTCCTAATTCCAGCGCGCAGAATTCAGTGTCACCCGACTAACTTGTGACAGGCGAGGAAATGCAGAGAATCTTTATCACATTTCAATTGTCACGGCTCAGTTCCTGGAATGGGAATGACACAAAGGAAGTCGTATTATCGGAGGACTCGGATGACACTCGAAGACGCTGAGAACCTCTGCAGACCTCACTGATCACATTTTCAAACCTCCTCATCCTCTCCTTACCTAAAGTGGTTGTAAACCTCAGACGTGAAATATGAACAAAGCATATCTCTCTATAGTGTGTACTTCTCTCAGTCCAGAGCACTAAGTGTCCTTTCTCTCTGCTGCTTCTTTCCTCTGCTATCAGCACGAATCACTTCTGACATTTTTTCCTGACACCAAGAGAAATGTGGTGACAGGGAAGGGACCTCCAGCTGATTGACATCCTCAGTTCTGTTTTTGTGAGCTGTCTGGACGGAGGCATGTCTCTTCTCTCCAATCAGCTCTCAGAGCTCTCCTTACTGAGCTCTGCAGGGTGTGATTTCAGCTCACGAGTCACTTCTGACAAGTTTTCTTTACACCAAGAGAAAAAGGTGATAAGATGTAGAGAAGAGAAGACTGCAGATAAACAGGTACAACTTATGTAGGAGGATGTGCTTAATCTCTGTGTATCACCTGAGGACAGTCACGTCATTGGGTATATATAGGGGTTTACAACCACTTTAACCACCTGCCGACCAGCCGCTGTCATTATACTGCAGCCGGTCGTCTCGTTCTCGCAAATCACCGTAGGTGTACGTCGGCTCCTTTAAGAGCCGTAGCATGCGAGCGCGTACCCGCTGCACGGAAGGGGAATTGATACACGTGGCCAGTGGCCGCAATGTCCGCCGGCCACCCACAGGAAAGAGAGCCAAAACGGGGACCTGTCAATGTAAACAGACAGATACCTGTTCTGACAGGGGAGAAGAGAGAGACCGTCTGTTCCTAGTGATTAGGAACAGCGATCTCTCTCCTCCTCCAGTCAGTTCCCTCCCCCCACAGTTAGAAACACTCCCAGGGAACACATTTAACCCCTTGATCACCCCCTAGTGTTAACCAGGGCCGGATTTCCCACAAGGCCACCGAGGCCAGGCCTTGGGGCGGCAGGGGTGCAGGGGCGGTGCCGCTCCTGTGGTGACTTCTCGGCCGCCCCCCCGCGCACTAACATAGCAGCATGGCAGGTGCGGCAGGTCTGTGCCTTCTCTAACATCACTGCACTGCCCCCTCCCCACACTGCCTGTCTTATTCACACAAAACATGATGAAGCGCGGCCGCTCTAGACAAAGGGCAGGACTTTTTAAGTTAAGAAGTGGGTGATTGGTTGCTAGGCAGCGGGGCGGTCCCAGCAATAAATCACTCACTTTTAACGTGAAAAGTCCCGCCCGTTGTCCAGAGCGGCCAGGCTCCATACCTTGTGTGAATAAGGTAGGGATATTTGGGGAGGGGGGAGTCCTGTGCTGTGCTGTAAAGGAGTTTGATATTGAGAGGGATCTGTGATGGGGAGTCTGTGATGGGTCAGGACCAGTTTGTGATGGGGGGTCTGTGATGGGGGGGTCAGTCTATGATGGGGGGTCTGCTATGGGTCAGGTCAGTCTTTAATGGGGGTCTGTGATGGGGGTCAGTCTGTAATGAGGGGTGTGTGATTTGAGGAGTCAGTCTGTGATGGGTCAGTCTGTGATGGGGGGGCCAGTCTGTGATGGGTCAGTCTGTAATGGGGGTCTGTGATTTGGGGGGTCAGTCTGTGATGGGAGGGTCTGTGATGGGTCAGTCTGTGATGGGAGGGTCTGTGATGGGTCAGTCTGTGATGGGGGGGGGGGGGGTCAGTCTGTGATGGGAGGGACTGTGATGGGTCAGTCTGTGATGGGGGGGGGGGGGGCAGTCTGTGATGGGAGGGTCTGTGATGGGGATTCAGTCTGTAATGAGGAGTCTGTGATTTGGGGGGTCAGTCTGTGATGGGTCAGTCTGTGATGGGGGGGGGGGGGGGGGGGGGGCAGTCTGTGATGGGAGGGTCTGTGATGGGTCAGTCTGTGATGGGGGGGGGGGGGCAGTCTGTGATGGGAGGGTCTGTGATGGGTCAGTCTGTGATGGGGGGGGGGGGTCAGTCTGTGATGGGAGGGTCTGTGATGGGTCAGTCTGTGATGGGTCAGTCTGTAATGGGGGTCTGTGATGGGGGGTCAGTCTGTAATGGGGGTCTGTGATTTGTGGGGTCAGTCTGTGGTGGGAGGTTCTGTCATGGGTCAGTCTGTGATGGGGGGGGTCAGTCTGTAATGAGGGGTCTGTGATTTGTGGGGTCAGTCTGTGGTGGGAGGTTCTGTCATGGGTCAGTCTGTGATGGGGGGTCAGTCTGTAATGAGGAGTCTGTGATTTGTGGGGTCAGTCTGTGGTGGGAGGTTCTGTCATGGGTCAGTCTGTGATGGGGGGTCAGTCTGTAATGAGGGGTCTGTGATTTGTGGGGTCAGTCTGTGGTGGGAGGTTCTGTCATGGGTCAGTCTGTGATGGGGGGTCAGTCTGTAATGAGGGGTCTGTGATTTGTGGGGTCAGTCTGTGGTGGGAGGTTCTGTCATGGGTCAGTCTGTGATGGGGGGTCAGTCTGTAATGAGGGGTCTGTGATTTGTGGGGTCAGTCTGTGGTGGGAGGTTCTGTCATGGGTCAGTCTGTGATGGGGGGTCAGTCTGTAATGGGGGTCTGTAATGAGGAGTCTGTGATTTGGGAGGGTCTGTGATGGGGGGTCAGTCTGTGATGGGTCAGTCTGTAATGGGGGTCTGTGATGGGGGGGTCACTCTGTAATGAGGGGTCTGTGATTTGGGGGGTCAGTCTGTGATGGGAGGGTCTGTCATGGGTCAGTCTGTGATGGGTCAGTCTGTAATGGGGGGGTCTGTAAAAGGGGATTGTGATGTAAAAGGGGGGACTGAGGACATTGATGTAAAAGAGGGTCTGTGATGTGATGTGAAGGGGGGGGACTGAAGACACTGGTGTAAAAGGGGGTCTGTGATTTCTGCACTAGCAAAACACAGGTCTTTGCAAGGGCAATAGAAAACAATTGTTTTCTATGTGTCCTGTTCACACTGCAACAGCACCACTGCGTGCTGAGCAGTGTGGTGCAAAATGCATACTGTTTCTATGCACTGCAACTGAGCTGTGTTGCATAAAAATGAATAAAATGTATTTGCATAAAGAACTATTTACAATCATCTTTGGGTCAATAAAGACTGAACAGTTTAGCTTTACTTGCCATTGATCAGAACTTTTAAATACTTTGTCCTACGAAGATATTATCGATGATTTGCCAAAAGAAAAGTTAGAACTAAAAAATTTGTTTCTTACTGCTATAATCTTTAAAAGGCATTTTCTGCATTACAGAGTATTTTCAGTCTGTACAATTAAAGCCAGTTATTTTCAGTGTTCTCGTGTGTGGAGGTATGTTTTTAATTGATCTATTGTAGCAGTCATCAACAAAGGATGAGAATGGTGGTGTGTGTGGGGGGGCGGCATTGAAGGACCCGGCCTTGGGGCGGCAAAGGGAGTAAATCCGGGCCTGGTGTTAACCCCTTCCCTGCCAGTGACATTTATACAGTAATCAGTGCATTTTTATAGGACTGATCGCTGTATAATTGTCAATGGTTCCAAAAAAGTGTCAAAAATGTCCGATGTGTCCACCGCAATGTCGCAGTCCCGCTAAAAATCTCAGATCACCACCATTACTAGTAAAAAAAAAAAAAAATTATATATATATATATATATATATATATATATATATATATATATATATATATATATACACACACATATATATATATATATATAAATGCCATAAATCTATCCTCTATTTTGTAGACGCTATAACTTTTGCGCAAACCAATCAATATACGCTTATTGCGCTTTTTAATACCAAAAATATGTAGAAGAATACGTATCGGCCTAAACTGAGGAAGAAATTCTTTTTTTTTTGGATATTTATTATAGCAAAAAGAAAAACATTTATTTTTTTATTTTTTTAAATTGAGGCTATTTTTTTTTTTGTTTATAGCGCAAAAAATAAAAACCGCAGAGGGGATCAAATACCCCCAAAAGAAAGCTCTATTTGTAGGAAAAAAAGGACGTCAATTGTGTTTGGGTGCAAGTCGCACGACCGCGCAATTGTCAGTTAAAGCGACGCAGTGCCGAACCGCAAAAAGGGGCCTGGCCCTTTGGCTGCAAATTGGTCCGGGGCTGAAGTGGTTAAGGGGGCAAATCTTCCGGTCTGTAAGTGGTTAAAGGGAAAGGAAAAAGACCTTCGTTCATTTTTTTAAGTGTATGTAAGTCATAATCTTTAATGCATAGAGTGGGGGGGGGGGTAGACCCCCTGCCAAGTTTTTTTTTTTTTTTTTCAGTCCCCAGTGGGGAGATTTCCCTGATGGCTATTGCCTCTGAGATAGAAATTGATGGGAAATCCAAAATATTACGGTAGTCAGTACTCATCCAATGGAGATAAATCTGGACACAGCTGTCTAGGATCACCATACACGATGCAATCTTTGTACAATCAATTTTAGATTTTCCTAAACTATGTACTACGAAGACCTACCTAGTCAATCCAATCAATTTATATCCAATCAGGCAGGTCCTTGTACTACATTTTTGCGGTTCGGCACTGCGTCGCTTTAACTGACAATTGCGCGGTCGAGAAGCGCCTCGAGGCGATTCAGTTCGCAGTTGCAGCGCTATACAAATCATTCATTCATTCATTCATTCATACATAGTTGTTGGTAGATCTAAAAGAGATTGTACAATCAGATTGCAACCTGTATATGGTGAGCCTACAATCCAAATTCACATGTCTTTGGCACGATTTCCTCTCATTACACCAAGTGAAAATAAAGAAACCAAAAATGTAGAAAGAAAAATGCAGCCTAATCTAATGACTGGTAAAAGCTGCAATATAAAACATTTTTGGTTTTGGGTTTAATGACACTTCACCAGTGGACAGTGCAGTCTCCAGCTGGTCCGTTACCTTGGAGGACTAGACTATGAGGCTGTGTGTTTCTATTGATGCGCACAGTGTAGGGAGACACAACTCAAGGCCTTGCATACAAGAGTGGCTCCAGATGATGCTGCAAGAGAAAGGATTTTGTCATGTTACAACCAAAAATATATTTTATTGGGATTTTATGTGATAGACCAACACAAAGGGGCTCATAATTGTGAAGTGGAAGGAAAACGATAAATGGTTTTCAATTTTTTTTTACAAATATGTGAAAAGTGTGGGGTACATTTGTATGGCACCCCCCTGAGTTAATACTTTGTAGAACCAAGTTTCACTGCAATTACAGCTGCAAGTCTTTTTGGGATGTCTCTACCAGCTTTGCACATCTAGGGTGACATTTGTGCCCATTCTTCTTTACAAAATAGCTCAAGCTCTGTCAGATTGGATGGAGAGCGTCTGTCAACAGCAATTTCAAGTCTTACCACAGATTCTCAACTGGATTTAGGTCTGTACTTTGACTGGGTCATTCTAACACATGAATATGCTTTGATCTAAACTATTCCATTGTAGCTCTGGCTGTATGTTTAGGGTCGTTGTCCTGCTGGAAGGTGAATCTCCGCCCCAGTCAAGTCTTTTGCAGACTAACAGGTTTTCTTCTAAGATTGCCCTGTATTTGGCTCCATCCATCTTTCCGTCAACTCTGACCATCTTCCCTGTCCCTGCTGAAAAGCATCCCCACAACATGATGCTGCCACCACCATGTTTCACAGTGGGGATGGTGTATTCAGGGTGATGTGCAGTTTTAGTTTTCCGCCACACATAGCGTTTTGCTTTTAGGCGAAAAAGTTAAATTTTGGTCTCATCTGACCAGAGCACCTTCTTCCACATGTTTGCAATGTGTCCCCCACATGGCTTCTCACAAACTGCACTTCTTATGGCTTTCTTTTGACTAGTGGTGCACTGAAATTTCGGCCGCCGAAACATATCGAAAAAGAAAAGGTGCCGATAATGGCACCAAAAAGGGGGCGGGGTCTGCACCGGGTGCCGCACATTGCACAGGTGTCATCCTGGCAGCTCAGTCAGTCCTCCTCTCCTCCCCTCTCTCCTCCTTTACTCCCTCCTCCCGCCTCCTCACGCAGAGCGGTGATCTCCCTGTGTCACAGAGCTGAATTGTCCGGGTGGCCGCAGTAACAATGTCCCGCCTCCTGTGATAGACAGTACATTGATCCAATGCCGGGACATTGAATCAGCATGACGTATCACAGGAGGCGGGACATTGTTACTGCGGCCGCCCAGCCTGGGAAATTCAAACCCAGTTTTGTGACAAAGCGGGCGATCGCCGCTCTGACCCGGGCACCGGTGAGGCTGCATCTGACAGGCACCGGTGAGGCTGCATGTGACGGGCACCGGTGAGGCTGTATCTGATGGGCACCGGTGAGGCTGCATCTGACAGGCACCGGTGAGGCTGCATCTGACAGGCACTGGTGAGGCTGCATTTGACAGGCACCGGTGAGGCTGCATCTGACAGGCACTGGTGAGGCTGCATCTGACAGGCACTGGTGAGGCTGCATCTGACGGGCACCAGTGAGGCTGCATCTGACGGGCACCAGTGAGCCTGCATCTAACGGGCACCGGTGAGGTTGAATCTGACAGGCACTAGTGAGGCTGAATCCGACAGGCACTGACGAGGCTGTGTCAAGTACCTTTTTTGAAGCCAAGATGTTGAGAGAGGCTCCCATTGTGGCTAAGCTTAGTATACCCCTGAAGGTGGTACAGGAGGTATAGGGCTCAAAGAAGCACGGGTTGCCAGCAGGTTGAGAAGGCTTGAGCTGATGATCACTTGGAGACTTTGCTTGAGAAGATGACAAGGAGTATTCCGGACACTTAGTAAAAGCCTGGCTGAGGTTATAAGACAGGAGAGAAGATTGGAGGCTGTGGTGAGGCCAGCTGAGGGTCAATCACAGGTAAGTGATAAGCAAAGTCTGTGAGCCAAGCCGGGGGTCAAACACTGGTAATCAGGCAGGTGCAAGTATAGCAAAGTCTGTGAGCCAAGCCAGGGGTCAAATACTGGAGAGGAGATCAGAGCAGGTCAGGAGGCAAGCCGAGGTCACAACAGGAATCAGCAACTTGGGTCAGACAGAGGCAGCCTTTTATAGGCCAGCAGGGGGAACCATCTGTCACATGATGGGCCTACGGTGGCCATTTCTTCTACTGGCAAGATTGCCAGCACTTCCACGGCCTAGTCCCTGACACCATTTCTCTGACAGGCTGCATCTGACAGGCACCGATGAGGCAGCATCTGACAGGCACCGATGAGGCGGCATCTGACAGGCACTGGTGAAGCTGCACCTGACAGGCATCGGTAAGGCTGCATTTGATGGACACTGGTGAGGCTGCATTGATCTCTTGTATCATGTCTGATTGTCTCTGACCATCTCCTGTATCATGTCTGCTAGAGGTGCACCAAATAGAAATTTTGCTAATACTATTAGCAGTGTTTAAGTAAGTTATTGCAGAAACGATACCAGAGATGGTCAGAGACTGCAGACTGCATTTTGCCAGAGCTTTTCTTGCACTAAACGTGCCAATAATGGCCAACAATAAATTCATATTAATTGAAATTGATGATATTAATTAAAAAGTCAAAAATAATACAATTATATATAAAAATATAAAGTGCATCCTGCATTTTTGGTTTTGGTCTTGGCACCAAAATTTATATTCGGTGCACCCCTACTTTCAACAATGTCTTTCTTCTTCCCACTCTTCCATAAAGGTCAGATTTGTGGAGTGCACGACTAATAGTTGTCCTGTGGACAGATTCTCTCCCCTGAGCTGTGGATCTCTGCAGCTCCTCCAGAGTTACCATGGGCCTCTTGGCTGCTTCTCTGATTAATGCTCTCCTTGCCCGGCCTGTCAGTTTAGGTGGACGGCCATGTCTTGGTAGGTTTGCAGTTGTGCCATACTCTTTCCATTTTCGGATGATGGATTGAACAGAGCTCCGTGGGATGTTCAAAGCTTCGGATATTTTTATATAACCTAACCCTGCTTTAACCACTTCCCGCCCGGTCAATAGCAGATTGACGTCCGGGAAGTGGTTTCGTTATCCTGACTGGGCGTCATATGACGTCCTTCAGGATAACAGCCGCCGCGCGCCCGTGGGGGCGCGCATCGCGGCGATCGGTGGATCGGTGTGTCAGTCTGACACACCGCTACACTGATCTCGGTAAAGAGCCTCCGGCGGAGGCTCTTTACCACGTGATCAGCCGTGTCCAATCACGGATGATCACGATGTACACAGGAAGAGCCGTTGATCGGCTTTTCCTCACTCGCGTCTGATAGACGCGAGTAGAGGAGAGCCAATCGGCGGCTCTCCTGACAGGGGGGGTATGCGCTGATTGTTTATCAGCGCAGCCCCCCCTCAGATGCCCACACTAGACCACCAGGGAAGCCCCCAGGACCACCAGGGAAGCCCCAGCATGTGGATGGCCAGGTACATCCCCCATGGCCATCCACATGTTAAAAAATGCAAAAAATATGCCAATCAGTGCCCACAGATGGGCACTGATTGGCACATCATATTTAATTAAAAAAAAAGTTAAAAAAAGGGATGCCCAGCAATGCCACCCATCAGTGTCATCAGTGCCACTCATCAGCGTCCATCAGTGCCACCTATCAGTGCCCATCCGTGCCCACCCATGCCCACCTATCAGTGCCCATCCATGCCACCTATCAGTGCCACCTATATGTGTGCATCAGTGCCACCCATAAGTACCCGTCAGTGCCGCCTATGAGTGCCGTCAGTGCCGCCTATGAGTGCCCATCAGTGCCGCCTATGAGTGCCCATCAGTGCCACCTGAGTGCCCATCAGTGCCGCATACCAGTGCCACCTATCAATGCCCATCAGTGCCACCTATCAGTGCCCATCAGTGCCGCCTATCAGTGCCCATCATCAGTGCCACCTCATCGGTGCCCCCTAATTGGTGCCACCTCATCGGTGCCATCAGTGCCACCTTATCAGTGCCCATTAGTGCCGCCTTATCAGTGCCCGTCATTGAAGATGAAAACGCACTTATTTACAAAAAAAATTAACAGTGACAAAGAAAAACTAGTTTTTTTGCAAAATTTTCGGTCTTTTTTTGTTTGTTGCGCAAAAAATAAAAATCGCAGAGGTGATCAAATACCACCAAAAGAAAGCTCTATTTGTTGGAACAAAATGATAAAAAATTTGTTTGGGTACAGAGTAGCATGACCGCGCAATTGTCATTCAAATTGCGACATCGCTGAAAGCTGAAAATTGGCTTGGGCGGGAAGGTGTCTAAGTGCCTGGTATTGAAGTGGTTAAACTTCTCCACAACTTTATCCCTGACCTGTCTGGTGTGCTCCTTGGCCTTCATGATGCTGTTTGTACACTAAGGTTCTCTAACAAACCTCTGAGGGCTTCACAGAACAGCTGTATTTATACTGAGATTAAATTACACATCGGTGGACTTTATTTTTTTTATTACAGGATTTATATAGCGCCAACAGTTTACGCAGCGCTTTACAATATTAAAAGGGAGACAATACAGTTATAATACAATAAAATACAAGAGGATTAAGGGGGCCCTGCTCAGAAGAGCTTACAATCTAATAGGGTGGGGGAGGTGATACAAAAGGTTGTAACTGTGGGGAATGAGCTGATGGCTTATTTACTAATTAGTTGACTTCTGAAGGAAATTGGTTCCACTAGATTTTAGTTAGGAGTATCAGAGTAAAGGGGGCTGAATACAAATGCCCCCCACACTTTTCACATCTTTATTTGTAAGAAATTTTGAAAACCGTTTTAACATTTTCCTTCCACTTCACAATTATGTGTCGCTTTGTGTTGGTCTATCACATAAAATCCCAATAAAATACATTTCCGTTTTTGGTTGTAACATGACAAAATGTGGAAAATTTCAAGGGGTATGAATACTTTTTCAAGGCACTGTACATGTATTCCATCGGTATATTTGCTGGTTTGGCTGGAGTTGAGCCTTATGCCGCGTACACACGGTCGGAATTTCCGATGGAAACAGTCCGATGGGAGCTTTTCATCGGATTTTCCGATCGTGTGTATGCCCATTGGTCTTATTCTGTCGGAATTTCCGACGGACTTTGGATTGAGAATTTGTTCTTAATTTTTCCGACGGAAAACCTTTCTATCGGATTTTCCGATCGTGTGTATGCAATTCCGACACGCAAAATTCCGACGCATGCTCAGAAACATTTTGACGCATGCTCAGAAGCATTAAACTTCCCTTTTACAGTGCAGTCGAATGTGTTTTATGCCGTGGTGTTATTGACCGTCGGAATTTGGTGTGACCGTGTGTAGGCAAGGCAGTTTGAGTGAAAATTCCGTCGGAATTCCGACGGGAAAACCATCAGAGCTTTTTCCGACGAAAATTCCGACCGCGTGTACGCGGCATTACTGAAAGCTCCGGGTTGAACATTTCTAGAAGGGGGACTTTCTGCTGCAGATGCAAAGCGATTCCTCCTGAGAAGTTCCCAGGCTGTCATCAAAGCAGCGGACACATCCAAGAGCCCAGCCAGCGGCTGAGACTTTCCTCCAAACATCAGCTGGAAAAAAAAGGCCTGTTAGAAAAATGTTCAGCTGTTTCCTTGCGGATGAAAACCCACAGATCTACCATCCAATGCTGCATCGGATCATTCTGGAGAGGAAATCACTGAAATCAGGATGATCCCCACTGTCAGCCTCAACCGATGTGTTTCCCAATCACTAAAACGCCAGAGGAGATCATCCCTACTTTATTTAACCACTTCAGCCCCGGAAGAATTTACCCCCTTCCTGAACAGAGCACTTTTTGCGATTCGGCACTGCGTCACTTTAACTGACAATTGCGCGGTCGTGCGCCGTGGCGCCCAAAAAAAATGTATGTTCTTTTTTTCCCACAAATAGAGTTTTCTTTTGGTGGTATTTGATCACCCCTGCGTTTTTTATTTTTTGCGCTATAAACAAAAAGAAGAGCGAAAATTTTGAAGAAAACGCATTATTTTTTACTTTTTGCTATAATAAATATCCCCCAAAAAAATATATAAAAAAAAAAATTTTTTTCCTCTCAGTTTAGGCCGATACGTATTCTTCTACATATTTTAGGTAAAAAAAATCGCAATAAGCGTTTATTGATTGGTTTGCGCAAAAGTTATAGCGTTTACAAAATAGGGGATAGTTTTATGGCATTTTGATTAATACATTTTTTTTTTTACTAATAATGGTGGCGATCAGCGATTTTTATCGTGACTGCGACATTATGGCGGACACATTGAACATTTTTGAAACATTTTTGGGACCATTGTCATTTATACAGCGATCAGTGCTATACAAATGTACTGATTCGTGTGTCCAAATTACACTGGCAGTGAAGGGGTTAACCACTAGGGGGCAGTGTAGGGGTTAAGTGTGTCCTGGGGAGTGTTTCTAACTGTGGGGGGGGGGTGTGGCTACGTGTGACACATCACTGATCTCTGCGCCCGATCACAGGAAGCAGAGATCGGTGACACTGTCACTAGGCAGAACAGGGAGATGCTTGTTTACATTAGCATCTCCCCGTTCTTCAGCTCCGCGCGTGCGTGCCCACAGGCCGCCTCTTAAAGGGCAACGTACAGATACGTTAGTTTGCCTGTACCTGCCCTTCTGTCGCAGTAGATCTGCGTGAGGCGGTCAGCAAGCGGTTAACATTTCCTCTGTCTCCTCTCCTCCAGTGATCAGACTGTACATTGTAACTTTGTAGCAAGTCACAAAGCGAGAGGCCGCAGCAGGGGCTGATCTATGTTAGTCATTTGTGAACATGGTCAGGAACTGCACAGGCACCAGGATTTACATGGAAAACAATAGTGCAGTGCTATAGAAATTACAGTGTAGTATAGTGTTTCTTGCAAGTGATAAAGAATAGATAATACAAAAAAAAAAGGGCCATGAATTACAAAATAATTATACACAAATAAGTGCATAAAGAAAATAAACCAAAAAGTCCAAATGAAGAGCCAGAAAAGGGTGGGCCAACCCAATGTTGAACCCTACGGACTAAGACTGGGATGCCATTAAAGTTTATGTGTGTGTAAAGGCAGGTGTCCCAATACTTTTGGCAATATAGTGTGTGTTGAGCAATCGTCTCTATATATGACAGGAGCAAAAAGGTAGATTGTGAATCATTAAAAGCCTCAAAGCTTCTCAGCAATAGGATGACCACCAGGCAAACCCCCATGGTGTATAAAAAGTGGGGGCTTATTAGAAACATATGACCCTCAATAAAGAGAGGTCAGATAGGCACTTATCTTATAAATCACAGAACCTCCAACTTCCTTCAAATGCCTTTTCAGACAATTACACAATGATCAGTATACAGTAAAGTTCCATACAGGATGTCAGAAAGAAAGGAAAAAACACTCTCCGTAGTGTAAACCAGTAGGGCAACCAATATATAATAAAGGTAAATGCACTTACAATCAGTAGATGATAAACAAACAAATCGTATCAAATGGATGACCAGATTGCCCAAAACCAAGATGGCAGCGGCTGGTTTGCGCATGCGCAGTGGCGTGTATTCCAGCTCCGCCCAGTGCATTTTAATGACATCACATAAGACGAAACGCGTTGGTGGAGCCAGAACACACAGTGTTATTCTTACACTTTACTTTACCACTTACTGTACCTATCAGTGTTGCCAACCTAGCAGATTGAAATTTACTGACACAACACCCAAAATTTCCTGGCACAGCCAAGTTTTTACTGGCATTGCCAAAAATTACATTTTTAAGTGCAAATTTTTGTATTTAGGCTACAAACAAGTACAATATACAATTAGCAATGTGATTTAAGGTAGATATTAGGGCAAAAAAACATATTTCTTATTTTATTTTCAATATAGTAAGTAGCTCAGGGACAGGACTCAGGAGGGCAAGAAATTAGAATAGGAAGGTACACACACACACGAAGTTGGTCCCTTCAGTCCACTTCAGTCTAAACAGCACTGCCAGCCCACTCCCGACCTGCCATGCTCCTGTCCTGAAGGCTCTGGCCGCTCCGCTTGGCTCCCTTGCACCATGACATCACACTACATGCCATATTTTTTACTGGCAACTTTTTCCTTTTACTGACATTTACTGGCAGGAGAAAATTGCCTGTTTTTTACTGGCTGCCAGTAAAATACTGACGGTTGGCAACACTGGTACCTATCGAGGCATTTTTTTAATACTTTTTTAAAATGTTAAAATCTGCATTTTTTGGTAGAAAATACTTTTACCTTAAAATATATTTTTTTCTGAAAGCAGAGGCCCTGTAGAATAAAATGGTGGTAGTTACAATTATTCATGTTGCACAATATTTTTGCGGCTATTTATCAAATGCATATTTTTAGGAAAAATACAATAAAATAAATTTTAGTGCAAACAAACACAATATTATACCTGTTTTTTTTTTTTTGTTTTTTTTAATAGACTATAAATGATTGGGTTGTGTCAAGTAAGTAGATACCAAACATGTTAAACCTTAAAATTGCGGATGCCCGTGAAATCGCAAAAAAAACGATGGTACCCAAAATTCTCTGTAAATCAAAAGACTTTATGACATCAATTATGGCCCTACAATATTTAATCATAAACCAACATTTGCATAGATACCTTACATGTGTGATGCAATTGATGTTTGCATGCGCATGCTCGCCCTACACTGCGTGTTTTATATAGGGGTGTGTAAGGGGGGTGACAGGGTGCTTTAAAAAGTATATATTTGTATTTATTTTATATCCTTTTTTTATTTTTTATTTTTTTTTACACTTTTACATTTTTTTTTTTTTACTTTATTGCTATCTCAAGGGTGCTAACAAGCCCCCATTTGTACGACCATGGGCAGGTGACAGGTCCTCTTTATGGAAAGATTGTTATTTTTTTAGACCATTCATTCTAAAATAACCAAAAATGTTGTGAGATAAAAAAATATATATATATATTTTTTTACCTAATTATGGAAATGAATTTGTTCTTCTGAAGGATTTTACTTTGTTGCCACATGTGTATCTGCCCCGAGGAAGATCCAAAGCTTCAGACCAAAACGTTGGTAATAAATAACTTCTATTGATCCTCCTGCAAGGTCTGGGACAGTCTTCCCCGCTGTACTGTGTGTAATGACGTATGATACATATATTGATATATTGACAGGTGAGTGACTGCCCCGTCCCCAGTGACTTTTGCTCATTATGGCACCCGTGTTGTTTTATTAAATTGTGGCAATTTTTCTTGCAAAAAAGTTGGGGAATTAAATTTACATTTTTATCAGCAAATGTATTCTATTAAAAGATGTGCTAAAAATAATAAAAATAAATATTTGTTTTATTGTTTTTTTTTTATTTATTTTTTTATTTAGCATTTGTGCTAGAAAATGTATAACATTTTTTTTTTTTTTTTTTTTAAATGTTGCCCAGGTTTCAGTCGTCATTTTGGGAGGAGACGAGTGATTTAGGTCAAATAGATTTTTGCCAAAACTGAAGCCCTCAATTTTTTATTGAGCTACTTAGGTGGAATTTGCTGAAAAAAATGATTGCCTCTTTAAATTTATTTATTTATTTATTTTAGACGGTGTGGCTTTTTAGGGGTATGTTTATTTTAGGTAGTTTGGTTTTTCGTTTAGCATTTTAGTGTTATTTTTATTCTTTTTTTTTCACTTGTTTGTGTATTTAAATGTTATCTATGTTCCCTGGGAGTGATTCTAACTGTCGGGGGAGGGGACTCACAAGGGGAGGAGACCGATCAGTGTTTCTCTGTACAGAGAACACACCATTGGCTCCTCTCCTCTGACAGGACCGTGGATCTGTGTGTTTACACACACAGATCCACGGTCCTGCTGTGTTACCGGGCAATCGCGGGTGCCCGGCGGACATCGCGGACATCGCGGCCGCCGGGCACGCGCATCGGGTGCCCAGTGACACGGCGGGAGAGCCGAGAAGGGGAGGAGGTCATATGACGTCCTCCCGCCCTGAGAGCTGCGCCGCCTGCCCGTTAATTTACGGCCGGCGGTCGCACAGTGGTTAAAGGGGAGGTAGGTAGGATCTTTAAATCTCTACTTTAACTGTCCAAATTCCCATCAAGCAGGGTACTACCTTCTTCCGAGCTCAAGAAAGTATTCCAGGGAGACCAAGTCTCAGAATATCTCTCTTGTTGATGTTGTGTAGAGAGGACCAAGTCTTCTAATTTACTAATTTCTTTCACTTTACGCAGCCACATCCCTATCGTCGGTGGTGACATTGATCTCCAACGGAACACAGGCTTTTGCAGCGTCTAACAAATGACGTATCACCGATTCACTGTATTTCTTTTCTAGTATCTGGGATACATGGAAAAGAAAAAAGGTCGGATCTTCTGGTATCTCATATTCTGTAATCCTCTAAAGCAGGGGCCGTCAACCCCCGGTCCCCGGCCCACTATCGGGTCGTGGCCCTTCTGCAGCCGGGCCACGGGTGCGGGCGGCCGGCTAGAGACATGCTAGGCTGCCGGCGTGAGAGCGCTGGGTGGCTCGAAGAAGGTACAGGTGAGGTGTGCCGGGACTTGTAGTTCACCCCCTCAGCTGTCTGCCTGACAAACCACAAGGGGCGCTCCACTCACTCCGCATCTGGTGACAGTCAACGTGGCAGGTGGCGTGGCAAGTGACAATCCACATCTTGCGGCAGTAAGCATGGCAGGCGATGTGGCAAGTGACATTCCGCATCTGGTGACAGGCAGCGTGGCAAGCGACAATCCACATCTGGTGGCAGGCGACGGTGGCAGGTGACACTCAGTGCTCCCACTGATTCTACATTATGGTGAGTTGAACTATTTAATTTATTACTACAATGTAATAATAGAAATAATGCGCTTCAATCACCCTGACACCATATCAAACATGGTGCCGGGATGATTGAAGCAGCCATTGCCCGCAAAAAATCGTGACCCCCAACCCCGGTCCTTGGTACAATTTTCTTCCACGAAGCCGGTCCCCGGTGCCAAAAAGGTTCTCTAAAGAATACGTCCAATCTCTGTCCAAAAATTCTTTAATTTAGGGCAATCCCAAAAAATATGCAGCATTGAGTAAGGAGATAGGGCGATAGCTTCCACAGGAGGCCGGGTCTTTTCCCTCTTTAGGGATTACTGAAATATGGGCTAATATTGTATCCCTTGCAAATGTTGCTGACGTTCCAAGAGAGTTAAATAATTTGACCATATATGGAGCTAATGACGTAAACAGGATCTTATAATATTGGGCCGTCAGACCATCCGGACCCGGGGCTTTACCTAATTTATTAGTCCTTATTACTCCCTGAAGTTCTTCCATTGTTATGGGTTTTTCCAAATTATCTCTGTCTAGGTCTGATAGCTGAGGCATTCGTGATTGTGAAAGATACCTGTCTATTTGATCTTGTGTAGGGGATTTAGTCTGTAAGTTATACAATGACTTATACAATTCTTGGAATTCTCTAACAATATCATATGGTTTTGTAACTTTATGCTTTTTAGATGATACCAGGTACGGTATGTAATTCCTTTGTTTCTGTTCTCGTAATGTTCTAGCCAGGTAGCTTCCACACTTATCACCTGACTCATATGAGAGTTTCCTACATATCTGTAAGGCTGCTTTCACACTGGGGCGGTTTTCAGGCGGTACAGCGCTAAAAATAGCGCCTGTACACCGCCTGAAAAAACCGGCCCCATTCACTCCAGTGTGAAAGCCGGCGGGCTTTCACACTGGAGCGGTGCGCTAGCAGGACCGCAACAAAAGTCCTGCTAGCTGCATCTTTGGAGCGGTGAAGGAGTGGTGTATTCACCGCTCCTATACCGCTCCTTCCCATTGAAATCAATGGGAAACCGCGGGGATACCGCCCGCAAACTGCCGCTGCAGCGGCGCTTTGCGGAGGTTTTTGACCCTTTTGCGGCCGCTAGCGGGGGTTGTAACCACCCCGCTAGCGGCCGAATACCGCGGGTAAAACGATGGTAAAGCAGCGCTAAATATAGCGCTGCTTTACCGTCGCCCCGCACCGCCCCAGTGTGAAAGCAGCCTAACCAGGGGCGGACTGACAAATCATGGGGCCCCCGGGCATTAGGAGATTATGGGGCCACACAGTATACACACACACAGTATACAATCACACAGTATACAATCACACAGTATACACAGACATGTTTCTATTGGCTGAGAAGGTACTGGAGAAGTGGGGCAGCTAAAATCTTGGGATTTTTAGACCAAAAGGCTGTCGGTAAGGGACATTTCAGAGACAGATGTAAAAAAAAACACAGATTTTTACATACGAGAAAAAGAAAAAGGGGGTCCCCTGTGGGTTGGACTTTAAAGGCGTAAGAGTTTAAACCCCAGATTAAATAGAAATTGATGTAAATTGAAAAAAACGTTTATTACAAAAGATGTAGTACATAAAAAAGCAGAAGATATTACATATATAACAATATAAAACACCTGAAAAATGTTTCAACAAAACTTGGTAATGCAATACGAACTATAAATGCGTTTTTACATACTGTCCCTGGTTTTACTGAGGCTGGCAACCCTGATGGGGCCCCCTAGTGACGCGGGGCCCTCGGGCAGTGCCAGAGTGGCCGAATGGTCAGTCCGCCCCTGTCTGTAACGCTGCTTTGGCCTTATAGTAAAGAAGATCTAAAATTTGTGTTCTTTTAGCATGGAGATCTTTTTCTAAAGATGGGGATGGGGTCTGTTTGTGACGAGTTTTTACCGTAGCTAATTCTTCCAACAATAGCGTTAATTGTTCCATACGTTTACGTTTAATCCTCGCCCCATGTTTAATTAGTACCCCTCTAATAACCGCTTTATGTGCTTCCCATATAATTGCAGGATCGCAGCCTGGGGTGTCATTAATAGTGAAATAGGAATCTAGTTCCTTAATTACGTCTTCCAGGACAACTTTATCTTGTATTTGTCTTGGTCCATTACTCCTAGTATTCTGTAATTCATATGTCATAAAGATAGGTGCATGATCGGTCCAGGTAATAGAACCTATGTTAGCTTCCCGTACTGAATTAAGTTGAGCATGTGAAACAAAAAGATAATCTATACGTGAATAAGACTTATGCGGATCGGAAAACAAAGTGTAATCTTTCTCTGTGGGGTGAAGCAAACGCCATATATCAATCAGTTGGCTTTTATGCAAAATTTTAGCTATGCGATTACGTGCACCCCCAGAGATAGATGACAGTCCAGAGGAAGTATCCTCTGTTGGATTCAATGGGACATTTAAATCTCCCCCAATAATCAAGTGTCCTTCTGCAAATTCAATCAATTGCTTAAGTACTTTACTCAAGAAGGGCTCTTGATGATCATTAGGGCATATAGCGTTGCCAATGTGACACAAGCGTCTCCTACTCTGCCCTTTACAAACAAAAAACGTCCTCCAGGGTCACTGATCTGATCTATCAGAGACCATGGTACTCTACTCGCAACAAGGATATAAATGTATAAATGCTATATCTGATCCATAACGCTGCAGGTCGTGTAGCAGTATACGCCTTTTTTATGGTATATTCAGACCCTTAGTGTTCAATGATAACATTTTAAGTGTCTCCATGGAGTGACTCTAAAAACAAAAAAAAAAAGAGAAGAAAAAAAAAAGGGGGGGGGAGAGGAAAAAAAATAAAAATAAAATAAAAATTAGCAATATATTATGCTAGTAGGGCGCTCACCGTTTAAACCCGGTATCTGAGAGTCCCTTTATTTGGGGTAATGGGCAAAGATAGTCGGGTGTAGAGCTCCGGGATTCTTTTCTATTCGTAGTCATCTAACATTTTAAAAACCCATATTAGCTAGAGATAGAAAGGTAAAAAAAAAAAAAAGAGAGAAAAAAAGGAAATAGAGCCAGCTTTCTTTCTAGATCCAGGTTATATTGTTCTGTTCACTTTACTGTCTATTCTATTGTAGCCAACCAATCTTTAAGTATGTATAATAAAAAAAAAAAGGGGGGGGGACAAGAAAAAAGGAAAGAATACATAATGTGATGTCCTATTCTAAATAACAGTGACAATGAAATAGTGATTCAAAAATCGACATTGCAGAAAACAAACTACTACAAGATAATTATTGTATCAATATTCTGTCAAAAAAGTGATCTTAAAGTAATATTCGTGATAAGTGTCTAAACCTGGTGAAAGATCCACCCTTGCCAATAAAAATAAAAACCCTTTCAAACTACATACTGTTGTTGGTGTGTCTCACCTCTCCCTACCCCTCCCCCCTCCTCCCCTAGAAAATAAATAAATATAAAAACACTGCACATAAAAAAAATTAAAAAAAAAACCTTTTAAGGGGGAATAATCCCCAACCCTCTTTCACCATGCCCCCTAAAAAAATAAAATAAATAAAAAAGATCAAATTATAAAGGGGGGTCAATCAGTGCCCCCTTTTACTTGTGCTTAAATATTTCTTAAATATTTATCGATCCAGTGTCCCCACTTCCTTCTAATCTTACCCCCCTAAAAAAAAAATATAATAACAATTATCTTAAAATATTTAAAGCCGTATATAAAGACTCTTCCCTTTCCCTCCCCTCCTCTCCTCCCCTTAATCCCACCTCCCCCTTCAGGTCACTGCACCCACAAATGGGGTTCAGAATTGGGGGGGGGGGAGGGGGGAGAGAGGAGAAAAAGGAAAAAAAAATTATCAAGCCATCCAAAATATCTTGCTATGCCAACGGCCCAAAAAAAAAAAAAAAAAGAAGCCCTGTTTTGTAAAAAAAAAAAAAAATATTAGTATTCTCTTCATAGCTTCATATATAGTAAGAATATTATTTAGTGTCAAAAGAGGGATTTATAAAAACCACACCAAAAAAAAAATACAAAACCATGGTTACGACATCTAGCATCTGCCTAGATAGAGTGTTGGGGATTTCCTATTCTTCCTTCTTTGAACTGAAAAGTCAAAATTAGTGTCCCTATCACTATCAATTGTCTGTTCATTGACCGTCAATTGTTTCCCCAAGTTCTACTCCAACTTCCCTTTCTGATTCTCTTGTCTCCTTTTTCCTCTTTTTCCTCCAAATATAAGCAGTATTTGTTTATTAAGTCCGTTCCTGATCTCCAGTAAGATTTTGGGGATTTGTTCTAGGCAATTGTTGATGTCTTAGGGAGTTACTCCACTGTTTGCCTATGGTGGTATTAATTCCTTTTCTGTGTAACAGTGGACCCGACAAACCACGTCTCTAGGTCTCTCTAGGTCCTTTGATTTAGGACCTGCAGCTCTATGGACCCTATCCAAGTCCACTATCTTCTCAGGGGATTTCAAGATCTTCTGAAATAAAGCTTTTACTGTTGCCTGAAGATCTTCTGCCCCCTGTACCTCTGGGAGACCTCGAAGTCACAGATTGTTTCTGCGACTTCTATCCTCAAGTTCCTCTGTATGAAGCTGGAGGTCTGCCGTCATGGCCGCCTGGGTGGTCAGTGCTTTTTCTAATGTCCCCACACGCTGTTCCACCATAGCTACTGTTTCCTCCCCTCCTTTAGCTCTTTCTGTTAGATTAGTAATTTCAGACCTTACCGCTTGAATATCCTGGCGGTGTGATTCTTCTAATCTCAGGATCAACGCTTCAATATCCCAGAAGTAGGTAAAGTGTTTAGCAGCTCTATAATGCCTCTAATGTCTCTCTCCAGGGCTCCCTCCTCTCTAGACTGCAACACGTCCGCTACGTCTGGTGAACCCATGTGGGGAGACGCCGCATCCTCAATCACAGCTCCCGCTCCAGGAAGTGAGCCAGGCGCACCGTTACACCCACTTGAACTCCGCAGCGTCCCTGTCACAGATCCAGACGAGACACGCAGAGGTACGGTAAAGTATTGCTGGATATCCCCTTGCACAATACGGGGATGTACCCTCTCTTTAGCGGAGCGGGTCTGGTATCTGCTGCCTGTGTTCATACCGCAATGTCGGCTCCTTAATCAGCAGTTAGCGGTCATGTTTTCTCTAGAAATCCCGGAGCCCTATCAGAGCACGTCCTCACCCGACCATGTCTAGGCTTTTTTTAAATTTTTAAACAATATTCAAACTCTCCTTTAGTGTAATGCCCCATACACATGGTTGGACATTCCTTCCGATGGATTTTGGCCGAAACTTGTCTTGCATACACACGGTCGCACAAAGTTGTCAGAAAATCCGATTGTTCGGAGCGAGGTGACGTGCAAAATGTACGACGGGACTACGTAGAGGCCAGTAGCCAATAGCTTTCGTCTCCAAATTTTTTCTGAGCATGCGTGGCACTTTGTGCGTCGGAATTCTCTACACACGATCGGAAAAAGTCCATTTTAGATCCAGCTCTCAAACTTTTTCCGTCGGAAATTCCAACAGAAAAAGCCTGCACACGATTGGATTTTCAGACGACATAATCCGATCGGACTTTTTCCGTCGGAATTTCCGACCATGTGTACAGGGCATAAAGCACCCTGACTCCAGGACGAGCACCTTGACTTCTGATCATAGGCCTGTGCATGGGGTGTGTCGGGTGTGCCTGGGCACACTCCAATCACCCTGTGCGATGCAAAAGCCCCCTGCTGACCGCTGCCTCTTTCTCTATAGCTGAGGCTATAGAGAAAGAGACTGGGGAGTCTCTATCCTCAGTCCCTTTCTCTGTCTCAAAAATGAGACATCAGGGGTCTGTTTAGACATCTGCTATTTCACTAAAGCCCCCCAATGTGGCTACTAATTGTACAAATTGTGCCCTACTGACACCATCCACTACCCTGCTGACACCAGCCTCTGCCCTACTGACATGTCCACTGACCTACTGACACCATCCACTGACCTACTGACACCAGCCTCTGCCCTACTGACACCATCCACTGCCCTACTGACACCAGCCTTTGCCCTACTGACACCATCCACTGCCCTACTGACACCAGCCTCTGCCCTACTGACACCATCCACTGCCCTACTGACACCAGCCTCTGCCCTACTGACATCATCCTCTGCCCTACTGACATGTGCACAGCTTTACTGAGACCATCCACTGCTCTACTGCACATGTGTGTTTGACCTTTGAGGTGCACACCCTAATGCAGTAGGTTGCGCACACCTATGTTTCTGATGGTCCTGTCATCAAGGAGGTCCTTGTTCAGGCACTTCCTGCGATTGGGTGACAACAGTCTCCCAATAGTGCTCATGCGTTGTCATCCTGTCTCTTGCACCCCTGGTGGACACTAGCTGTACCAGCACACGTTGCACAGGCGTGGTCCCCTGTTGTTATCATCAGGAAATCGGTCCTTGACAATGACCTACAGCGTCTGCTGGAGCGAGTCCATGCAGGTAGAAGGTTATGACTTGATACACAATGGGTTACACGTCTGCAATGCACGGCAGCTATACAGATCTTCATGGAGGCCGTTAGCATGGCGTGATGCTGCAAAATAGCACACAAGGCATGGAGAATAAGTGTATACATGTGTGGTACGACATACGCCATCTATACAATGGAGCGTAGTGTAGATGGGACCATTTACTGGAAGGAGATGTTCATGTTTAGCATTCCGTACATAGCAATAACAATTAGAACACAATGCTGTGGTCATCAGGCAGAGGCATCCGAAACACCACAGCATGCTATGACCAAAGAGCATCGTGTCAAACTGCATTCCTTTATATAACCAATATATCCAATAAACAGAATTGAGCTACCATCTGCATGTTGGGCAACATCCCTCTTTGAGCGCACCCACCAAACATTTTACCTTTTAGTATACATAAATAGTGTATACAGTATCTGACAAAAGTGAGTACACCCCTCACATTTTTGTAAATATTTTATTCTATCTTTTCATGTGACAACACTGAAGAAATGACACTTTGCTACAATGTAAAGTAGTGAGTGTACAGCTTGTATAACTGTGTAAATTTGCTGTCCCCTCAAAATAACTCACCACACAGCCATTAATGTCTAAACCACTGGCAACAAAAGTGGGTACAGTCTGAGGTCCACAGCGCTCTGGAGCATGTTTTTATCAAGGAAGTCTCTATGTATTGCTGAATTCATCTTTCCCTTGATCCTGACTAGTCTTCCAGTTCCTGCCCCTGAAAAACATGATACTGCCACCACCATGCTTCACTGTAGGGATGGCATTGAACAGGTGATGAGCGGTGCCTGGTTTCCTCCAGACATGACACTTGCCATTCAGGCCAAAGAGTTCAATCTTTGTTTCATCAGACCAGAGAATTTTGTTTCTTATGGTTGGAGAGTCCTTCAGGTGCCTTTTAGAAAACTCCAGGGGAGCTGTCATGTACTGAGTAGTGGCTTCTGTCTGGCCACTCTACCATACAGGCCTGATTGGTGGAGAGCTGCAGAGATGGTTGTTCTTCTGGAAGGTTCTCCTCTCTCCACAGAGAAAGGCTGGGGCTCTGTCAGAGTGACCATCGGGTTCTTGGTCACCCCCCTGACTAAGGCCCTTATCCCCCGGATCGCTCAGTTTGGCCAGGCGGCCCGCTCCAGGAGGAGTCCTGGTGGTTCCAAACTTCTTCCACTTACAGAAGATGGAGGCCACTGTGCTCATTGGAACCTTCGATGCTGCAGAACATTTTCTGTACCCTTCCCTAGATCTGTGCCTCCATACAATCCTGTCTCCGAGGTCTACAGACAATTCCTTGGACATCTTGGTTTGGCTTGTGCTCTGACATGCACTGTTAACTGTGGGACCTTATACAGACAGGTGTGAGCCTTTCCAAATCATGTCCAATCAACTAAATTTACCACAGGAGGACTCCAATCAAGTTGTAGGAACATCTCAAGGATGATCGGTGGAAACAGGATGCATCTGAGCTCCCTTTTGAGTGTCATGGCAAAGGTTGTAAATACCTACTTACTTATATATTTTTTTTTTGTTTGTTTTTTTTAATAAATTTGCAAATATTTCAAACAAACTTCTTTCACATTGTCATTATGGGATATTGTTTGTAGAATTTTGAGGACAATAACGAATTTAATAAATTTTGGAATAAGGCTGTAACAAAGCAAAATGTGGAAAAAGTGAAGCCCTGTGAATACTTTTTGAATGCACTGTATATACTGCATATATATATATATATATATATATATATATATATATATATATATATATATACATATATATAATTATTATTTTATTTTTTTAACTCCACTTTTGTTGAGAAAAAACATTCCCCTCTGGGTGATCTATGCACATTACAAGGATTTTAACAGACTTTGTTGCAGATTCCTACCTTTTGTTATTCTGAAGAAATCCCTGTGTGTTTGTCAGTGTCCATTTTGGAAAGTGAGTCCAATGGGAGTGGTTCCATAATTATCAATCAGCTGTGGCACCTGCAGGGCACTAATGAGGAAAGCTGCTGGGTCTGCATCCCTTTAGACGTGATTTCGTATTGGGAGTATCTCACTAAAAATTACATTTTTGTTGCAGGGGATGCTTGATATCTGACTTGTATTTTAGTGCAGACTTCTGGGAAAATTGGTGAGCCAATCACACAAGCAGGAAATGATGTTTCTGGGGAGTGGTCAGTACACATTCTGTGTACAGAACACATCTAGGTAGCCATATTGCATTGCATTTGCAGAAAATGACAGCGGCTGCAGATTGAAAATAAAAGAACATTTTTAATAACATTCAATTACAATATGACTTGTGTCGCAATTGTATACGCTATATTATTATTTTTTTATTTGCTATTTTTTTCCCCACAAAAGTGGAGTTAGCTAAAGCTGGATTTGGGCTTCAAAATAAACCTACCAGGGTAGAAATTGCAGTGCTGGACTGCTTTTAATAGATCAAGCTCTGCAGCTGACATCCTGTTTCTGACTATGATGCCTTCTATGTCAGTGACCCAGATCAAGGTATCAGGATAGGAATTACGTCTTGTTCAAATTTCTCTGGTTGTCTGCTTGTCGTGGGTCAGTGACTCATTATGAAGTGAACCAGGCTGACTGTTTCGGTGACTAATGCCACACGACAGTGTACACACGATCGGAAATTCGGCCAGAAAAAGACGGATGAGAGCTTTTGTTCGGGAAAATGCGACCGTGTGTATGCTCCATCGGACTTTTGCTGGCCGAATTCCCACCAGCAAAAGATTGAGAGCAGGTTCTCAATTTTTCGGTTGGAAAAAGTTCCGATCAGAAATTCCGATTGTCTGTAGCAATTCCGACGCACAAAATTCCTACGCATGCTCGGAAACAATTTGACGCATACTCGGAAGCTTTGAACTTAATTTTCTCAGCTCGTTGTAGTGTTGTACGTCACCGCGTTCTTGACGATCAAAAGTTCAGCAAACTTTTGTGTGACCGTGTGTATGCAAGCCAAGCTTGAGCGGAATTCCGTCGGAAGAACCATCCAAGATTTTTCTGATGGAAAATCCACTTGTGTGTACACAGCAAAAGCCCCTGGTGCCCAATTTCCTTTCAAATTTGGCTGTTAGTGAACGCAATGAGTACGAATTTATCCGAAGTTACGAATTATCTGAAATAAGGAATGCCGCATCTAAACAAATGGAACGTAACAATCTAATAATAATAAATAACAATAATAAAACCTTTTTATTATTATTAATTATTTATTATTAATTTGTTACGTTCCATTTGTTTAGATGCGGCATTCCTTATTTCAGATAATTCGTAACTTCGGATAAATTCGTACTTGTTACGTTTACTAACAGCCAAATTTGAAAGGATATTCCAATACCTATAATTTAATAGTTAGTTATTATTTCGAATTAAACAGATTTTCTTTCTTTTTTTCAGATCTTCCTACTTTTTTTCAGATTTTCAAATTTTCCGACTTTCAAATTTTTGAATTCCCGAATTCCGAAAATCCGAAAAACCGAAATTCGGAATTTCGTTAATTCGAAATTAGGAAATTTGAAAATCCGAAAATTCGGAATTCCGAAATTCGGAATTTCATTAATTCGAAATTCGGAATTTCATTAATTCGAAAATTCGGAAATTCGAAAATTCGGAAATTTCTAAAATTCTAAAATTCGAAATTCATAAATTCGGAAATTTGAAAATTCTAAATATGGAAATTCAGAAATTCGGAAATCCGAAAAATCGAAATTTGAAAATTCCCGAAATTTCTGAATTACGAATTTTCGACATTCCGAATTTCCAAAAAAAAAGCTAATAAAAAGAAAGAAACGAAAACGAAAATAAACAAATTTTTTTGTCAGTGCATATGTCTAGTTTGCAGTCTCTGACAGTCAGCATTGCCTACGTTAAACATTATGTGTGGCCCTTTGGTGTTGTCAGGGGCCACATTTGAGGTCTTCATTATCTCATAAGTTGACAACCACTGGCCAAAACTTTTAAGAGGCAGCTGTCATAATTTTATTGCTGCTTAGGGATGCGTAAAATTAAAAATGTTCATCTGCCTAAAAATTTCTGTGAAAATTTGGGTAAAATGTTGAAGTGAATGGGGGGGGGGCTTTAAAATTGGGTGAAGCGGCGCAAAAGGAGTATGAATCAGAGGATAATATGCTTTAAAATTTGTTGGAAAATAAAATGATTGACATCAGAAATGTAACAGAATAACAGAAAATCTGCCACCATTATTCGAGTGAGGCAACCACATATCAGCTTATTGTAATGGCAGCCTCTCCCTCCCATAGCAGTAAGCCTGTTATTGCCTGGGTTTGGTTTAGAAAGAAATTACATAGACATTCATCCAGTAAAAGTTCATGTACATCCATTCTGTGCAAATAGGAAAAAAAAAAAAATGTAAATGGGATATATCTTGGGGTGTTCAAATGTAAATTATTGAATTAAAATGAAAAATACACATTTGGCCACTAGATGGAGCTAAGTGTTATGGGATTTTTCTATATTGCTCAGCTTCATCTGGTGGACAAATGCTGCATTTTCCAGTTTAAATCAATGAATCAAGCCAGGAAGGAATGGTGTTTTGGATCATTAGACATTGAATCATTTGAATTCACCACTGACCACAAACTGTGACTTTTTGATATTTGGACTCGGTCATTGCCTCCTAAATCCCCCTTTATGCATATTTAGATGATGGCGCTGTGTTTCCCTTTAAGGCATTCTGAGTGGTGTCTAATAACTGCAACGCTACTGGTCTGATTAGTCCATTAATTGATCCATTGATTGAATAAGACTGCCACACAGCAGATTATTGCATTGTGGGACTTTAACAATCTAGCACCAGATAAAAGCTGGTCTCCTATGTTTTACAATCTGTTTTCTGCATGCGGTGAATGGAGGGTGACCTCCATTACAATGAATTGTCTTTAGATTTAATGCACTGGACAGGAGCCAGATACGTAGCGCATTAAGAAAATTACAAGTCTCCACCAATCCACAGGACTTTTAGGGCCAAGAGATGGCACGGCTGTGTGACATAGTGGCGGCGTGACTGTCTCTGGGCAACTTTGTAGTATACTTGGCAAATGTCCCGGATCGGCCTAAAACAAATGGCTTAAAAAAAAGTGTCCTAAAATTTTTGGGACAAATATGCAGTGGAGGAAGGCGAAAGATTTCATTGTGTGGCTCAAGTCTAACTTTGAAGGCAAACTTCAGCCTTTTTTTTATATACTTTTGGTGTTAGGGTTGCAGAGATAAGTATTGGTGGATTTATAGGAAGAGTTAATGTTAGGGTTATAGGGATGATTGGGGTTAGGGTAACAAGGAGAGTTAGTGTTAAGGTAATAGGGAGAATCAGTGTCTGGATTAGTGTTAGGGTTACATGGAGGGTTAGTGTTGGTGCTACTGGGAGGGTTAATGATAGGGTTACATGGATGGTTAGGGTTACATGGAGGGTTAGTGTTGGTGTTACTGGGAGGGTTAATGATAGGGTTACATGGATGGTTAGGGTTACATGGAGGGTTAGTGTTGGTGCTACTGGGAGGGTTAATGATAGGGTTACATGGATGGTTAGGGTTACATGGAGGGTTAGTGTTGGTGCTACTGGGAGGGTTAATAATAGGGTTACATGGATGGTTAGGGTTACATGGAGGGTTAGTGTTGGTGCTACTGGGAGGGTTAATAATAGGGTTACATGGATGGTTAGGGTTACATGGATGGTTAGTGTTGGTGTTACTGGGAGGGTTAATAATAGGGTTACATGGATGGTTAGGGTTACATGGAGGGTTAGTGTTGGTGCTACTGGGAGGGTTAATAATAGGGTTACATGGATGGTTAGGGTTACATGGAGGGTTAGTGTTGGTGCTACTGGGAGGGTTAATAATAGGGTTACATGGATGGTTAGGGTTACATGGAGGGTTAGAGTTGGTGTTACTGGGAGGGTTAATAATAGGGTTACATGGATGGTTAGGGTTACATGGAGGTTTAGTGTTGGTGTTACTGGGAGGGTTAATGATAGGGTTACATGGATGGTTAGGGTTATAGGGACAACTGAGATTGGGGTTATAGGGAGGGTTATTGTTAGGGTTATAGTAAGAATCAGTGTCTGGATTAGTGTTAGGGTTACAGGATGCTTAGGGCAACAGGGAGAGGTAATGTTAGTGTTATAATGAGTGTGTTAGGGTTTCAGGGAACATTAGTGTTAAGGTTACAGGGAGGATTAATGTTAGGGTCACAGGAAAGATTAGTGTTAGGGCTACAGGGGGAGTTAGTGTTAAGGTTACTGGGAGGGTTAATGCTGGGGTTACAACAGGGTTAATATTAGGGTTACAGGGAGGGTTAGTGTTAGGGTTCTAAAAAGAATCACTGTCTAGACTTGTGTTAGGGTACAGGGATGGTTAGGGTGCAGGGTGAATTAGTGTCTGGGTTAGTGTTAACATTACAGGGAACGTTAATTTTAAAGGAAAGGCTGGTATGGTGGTTACAGATAGACATGGGAACTGCCAAAAAATTCGTTTCGTTTCGTTTCGTCCCGTTTCGTATATAAAAAAATTCGTAATTCGTAATTCGTGTACGAAATTCCGTTCGAATTCGTACGAAATACGAAATTCGGACGAATCGTAATTTTTTTTACGAATTGTTAGTAAAGTTACGAATCGTTACGAATCGTTACGAATCGTTACGAATCGTTAACGCGGCTAATGAATTGTTGGTTCTCATAACACAGAGAACAATTCGAATCCAACTACAAATATCGAATTTCAATTTCAAGTTACGAATCGTTACGAATCGTTATGAATAGTTACGAATCGTTACGAATCGTTATGAATAGTTACGAATCGTTAGTAAATCCAACTACCAATATCGAATTTCAACTAATTTGAACGAAATTATTATAGCAGATATAACGAATGAATTCGAATGACAAAGTGTCATTTTTGCAGAAAAAAAAAAAAAAAATGGCGTGGGGTCCCCCCCAAATATCCATACCAGACCCTTCAGGTCTGGGATGGATTTTAAGGGGAACCCTAGCCCAAAAAAAATGGCGTGGGGTCCCCCATAAAATCCATACCAGACCCTTATCCGAGCACGCAACCTGGCAGGCCGCAGGAAAGGAGGGGGGGACGAGAGCGGCCCCCCCTCCCGCCTGAACCGTACCAGGCCACATGCCCTCAACATTGGGAGGGTGCTTTGGGGTCCCCCCCAAAGCACCTTGTCCCCATGTTGATGAGGACAAGGGCCTCATCCCCACAACCGTGCCCGGTGGTTGTGGGGGTCTGCGGGCGGGGGGCTTATCGGAATCTGGAAGCCCCCTTTAACAAGGGGACCCCCAGATGCCGGCCCCCCCCCCCCCGGTGGGAAATGGTAAGGGGGTACAAAAGTACCCCTACCATTTCACCAAAAAAGGTGACAAAAATGGTAAAAATGACAGGAGACGGTCTTTGACAATTCCTTTATTAAAATCTTCTTTCTTCTGGTCTTCCTTCTTCATCTTCTCCTTCCGGCATCTTCTTCCATCTTCTTCTTCCTTCGATTCGCTTCTTCTTCCTCCGGTCTTCTCGTCCTTCTCGTCCGGCATCGTCGTCTCTTCTCGCAGGCCGCTCCTCGCAATGGGAGGCTCCCGCTCTGTGAGGCTTCGCTCCGGGTGACAGGTCTTGTATAACGAAGGCACCTGGTGACCCCGCCCCCCCTCTGACGTCATGGGGAAAGCCATAGGGAATTCCACATGACGTCCCCGTGCGTCAGAGGGGGCGGGGTCACCAGGTGCCTTCGTTATAAAAGACCTGTCACCCGGAGCGGAGCCTCACAGAGCGGGAGCCTCCCATTGCGAGGAGCGGCCTGCGAGAAGAGACGACGATGCCGGACGAGAAGGACGACGCCGGACGAGAAGGACGAGAAGACCGGAGGAAGAAGAAGCGAATCGAAGGAAGAAGAAGATGGAAGAAGATGCCGGAAGGAGAAGATGAAGAAGGAAGACCAGAAGAAAGAAGAAAGAAGATTTTAATAAAGGAATTGTCAAAGACCGTCTCCTGTCATTTTTACCATTTTTGACACTTTTTTGGTGAAATGGTAGGGGTACTTTTGTACCCCCTTACCATTTCACACAGGGGGGGGGCGGGATCTGGGGGTCCCCTTGTTAAAGGGGGCTTCCAGATTCCGATAAGCCCCCCGCCCGCAGACCCCCACAACCACCGGCCAGGGTTGTGGGGATGAGGCCCTTGTCCTCATCAACATGGGGACAAGGTGCTTTGGGGGGGACCCCAAAGCACCCTCCCAATGTTGAGGGTATGTGGCCTGGTACGGTTCAGGCGGGAGGGGGGCCGCTCTCGTCCCCCCCTCCTTTCCTGCGGCCTGCCAGGTTGCGTGCTCGGATAAAGGGTCTGGTATGGATTTTGAGGGGGACCCCCACGCCATTTTTTTTTTTTTTTTTTTGGCCGGGGTTCCCCTTAAAATCCATCCCAGACCTGAAGGGTCTGGTATGGATATTTGGGGGGGACCCTACGCCATTTTTTTTTTTTTTTTTTTTTTTTGGCTGGGGTCCCCCTTAATATCCATACCAGACCTGAAGGGCCTGGTTATTGAATTTGGGGGGACCCCTACGCTTTTTTTTTTTTTTATATCAATGAATGACTGTTTTTTAAATAGCTTTTTTTTCTGCAAAAATGACACTTTGTCATTCGAATTCATTCGAATGCATTCGAATTCATTCGAATGCATTCGAATTCATTCGAATGCATTCGAATTCATTCGAATGCATTCGAATTCATTCGAATGCATTCAAATTCATTCGTTATATCTGCTATAATAATTTCGTTTGAATTAGTTGAAATTTGATATTGGTAGTTGGATTCGAATAATTTGGAGCTGAAATTCGTAAACGGAATTTTTCCTGCAAAAATGACACTTTGTCATTCGAATTCATTCGAATCCATTCGAATCATTCGGCGACGAAATTCGTAAACGGAATTTCGTATTCCGTACGGAATTCGTAAAAAAAAAAATTCGTACTACAGATTCGTAAATTCGTACGAATTTCGAAAAATTCGTACGAATTACGAATTCGTACGAAACGAATCGCACATGTCTAGTTACAGAAGGAGTTAGTATTGGGGTAACAGGATGGGTTAGGGTTATAGGCAGGGTATGTGTTAGGGTTACAAGGAAAGGTAATGTTAGTTTACAGGGAGATCTAGTGTTAGGGTTTTGGGGAGGGTTGGTGTCAGGATTAGTATGAAGGTTACAAATAGAGTTAGGGTTAGAGAAAATACTTATATTAGGGTTACAGGGAGGGTTGGTGTTATGGTTGCGGTGGAAGGGTTAATTCGAGGGTCAGTGTTACAGAAAGGGTTAGTGTTAGGGTTGCAGGGGGAGTTAGTGGTAGGTTTCATGTTAGGTTTACTGGGAGGGTTGGAGTTATAGGGTGGGTTAGTGCAAGGGTTACAAGGGGCATTAGCATTAGGGTTACAGGGAGGATTAATGGGGGGGGGGGGGGGTCACAGGAAAGATTAGTGTTAGGGTTACAGAGAAAGCTAGTGTTAAGGTTACTGCAAGGGTAATGTTGGGGTTCCAAGGGGGTCAATGTTAAGACTACAGGGAGATTTAACGTGAGGGTAAATATTAGGCCCCTTTCACACGGACGGCCCGTTCAGATCCGCCTGTCAGTTTTGACGGCGGATCTGAACGGGCGCTCCATGTTACTCTATGGAGCGTCGGATGTCAGCGGAGACATGTCCGCTGACATCCGATCCGGTCCGATCCGCCAAAAGCAGACGTATGGCCACACGTCCAGATCCGTCGCTGGCGGATCGGATCGGGTGAGATCGGGTGAAAACGGACACACTGTCCGTTTTCATCCGATCTCTCCATAGAGATCAGCGGCGCTCGCAAGCCCCTCCCCGCTCAGTGAGCGGAGAGAGGCTTGTTATCCGCCGGCTCAGCGGAGATCAACGGACAGATCTCCCGCTGAGCCGACGGACAGAGGCGGGCTCCGTGCAAGCGGAGTCCGCCTCGTCTGAAAGGGGCCTTAGAGTTACAAAGAACATTAGGGATACAGGGAAGGTTACAGGACTGGTTAATGTTAGGGTCAAAGCCGGGAGGGATAGTGTTAGGGTTACAGGGAAGATTAACGTGAGAGCCACAGGAATAGTTAGTGGTAGGATTACAGGGCGGGTTAATGTTAGAGTTATAGGGAAGGTTAATTTTAACATTACAGGGAGAGTTAATGTGAAGGTAAGTGTTATGCTCCGTACACACGATCTGACTTTCCGACAACAAAACCGTGGATTTTTTTCCGAAGGATGTTGGCTCAAACTTGTCTTGCATACATACGGTCACACAAGTGTTGGCCCAAAATTCCAAACGTGAGAACGCGGTGACGTACAAGATGTACGACGAGCCGAGAAAAACGAAGTTCAATAGCCAGTGCGGCTCTTTCTGCTTGATTCCGAGCATGCCTGAACTTTAGTGCGTCAGACTTGTGCACACACGATCGGACTTTCCGACAACAACGTTTTGTTGGCGAAAAATTTGAGGACCTGCTATCAAACATTTGTTTGTGCGGAAAGTCTGACAGCAAATGTTCGATGGAGCCTACACACGGTCGGACTTTCCGACAACAAGCTCACATCCAACATTTCCCGTCGGAAAGTGCGACCGCGTGTACGCGGCATAAGAGTTAGGCCCCTTTCACACTGGGGCGTTTTTCAGGCGGTACAGCGCTAAAAATAGCGCCTGTACAGCGCCTAAAAAAAATCCGGCGGGCTTTCACACTGGAGCGGACGGTCAAAAAAGTCCTGCAAGCAGCATCTTTGGAGCGGTATAGGAGCGGTGTATTCACTGCTCCTATACCGCTCCTACCCATTGATTTCAATGGGACACCGCGGTAATACCGCCGCAAAGTGCCGTTACGGCGGTGCTTTGCGGGGGATTTTAACCCTTTTTCAGCCGCTAGCGCGGGTTAAAACCGCACCGCTAGCGGCCGAATCCCGCGCCTAAAATGACGGTAAAGCAGCACTAAATATAGCGCTGCTTTATCGTCGCCGCGGCTACCGCCCCAGTGTGAAAGGGGCCTTAATGCTAGGGTCAAAGAAATGGTTAATTTTGGAGTTACCGGGAGGGTTCGTTTATTGAGGGACCTTAGGGCAAGGTATCATTCTATGTACTGGGAACTATGTATCAAAAACTACCACCTGTGACCTCCTGGTTACCCAATAAGCATCTCATTGCTCTCACATCTCACTGATTCCAGCTCCATACTCTTTGCCTGATCCCCCAGAAGCTGCATCCTGTCTCTTCATGTTCCCAAGAGATACAAACAAATGATTGAGATGATGCCTTTGGTTGGACCGACCCTTTAAAACCAATCCCATGCCATGGCAGGTGTTCTTTGTTATAGGCCAAGCTGATTCTCATTGTTCCTCACAATCCACAAGAGGTCCTGTCTAACAATCCACCTTGGCTGCCCTGGGAAATCCAGCTGTCGCCCAAGCCCTGGGAAGATCCAGTCGGCAGAGGACGGGTTAACGTAAGAAGCTTAGCGGGATGCTTGCGCTGCCTATGCTTTCACACTGCTCTCCTCAGTCTGCAGAGATGTGAGATTCCGTTAATGAGACCTGCAGCTGCTGTATGCAAAATTAACCTTCTCCTGGAGCGCCGGAGATGTGTGCCGCTACCACAGGGGCTGCGAAATTCCACCAAGCACCCTTCCTCCCCAATTAGATTTTTACAATTGGCAGTCTGTGTTGGCCTCTTACAAAAATATTGTGCGGCACGGGGTGGGTTGTTAGGTAACCAGCAAGAAGGCAGCATGGGAGGATGGCAGAGTAAGGATCATGGTGTGTAAAGTGCAGTAACCCAAATCCAACCGGAGAACTCCTTCCATCACAACAATTAAAGATTATTGCTAAGTCTTCTGAGATAATGTTCTTCTCCTAAAAGTGTACTAACCCAAATACCGACAGAGATCGCCTTCCATCAGATCAGTGAAGGACTCTGGAATTTATACTTTTATATGTGCAAAAGGTTTTTTTCTGATATGTAACTTGTCTTTCACAGAGCGAATGTAAGACTCCCTAATACCCTAAGAACATTCATTCTCAAGAAAAAATAGCCTAAGAGCATTTGACCAGAAGAGAAAATATCATTAAACAATAGCCTAACAATATTCAACCAAAAAAATAAAATAAAACCTAAAACAAAATCCTAGGAACATTCAAAGAAAACAGTCTAAAATAATAGACTAACAACATTCAACCAGCAGAGAAAATAGCCTAAATCACTAGCCTAACCGCATTCAACCATTCAGCCTAAAACATTCAACTAGAAGATAAAGTAACCTAAAACAATTGCCTAAGCACATTTAATAAAAAAAATCCTAAAACTAAAGAACATTTGAAGAGAGGAGAAAATAGCCTAAAACAATAGCTTAAGAACATTTGAAGAGAGGAGAAAATAGCCTAAAATAATATCCATATTCAACAAAAAGTAAACTAAAAGAATAGCCTAAGAACGTTGAACCAGAAAATAGTCTAAAACAATGGCCTAACAGTATTCAACCAAAAATAGTCTAAAACAATATCCTAGGAACAATCAAGCAGAAATTAGTCTAAAACAAAAGACTAACAACATTCAACCAGAAAAGGAAATAGCCTAAAACAATATCTTAGGAACATTTGAGTAGAGTCTAAAACAATATTCTAGGAGCAGAAAATATCCTAAAACAATAGCCTAACAACATTGAACTAAAAATAGTTTAAAACAGTAGCCTAAAACCTTTAACCAAAAGAAAACGTGGCCTAAAACAATAGCTTAAGAATATTTGACCAGAAGAGAAAATAGCTTAAAAAAAAAGCCTAATAATATTCAACCAAAAGTAGCCTAAAACAAGAACATTAAAAGCCATTTGACCAGAAGAGAAAACAGCCTACAGTATAACAATACCCTAATAACTTTATACCAAAAATAGCCTAAAACAATAGCCTAAGCACATTCAAACAAAAAAGAAAATTGCCAAAAGTAATAGTCTAAAACAATCGCCTAAGAATATTTAACCAGAAAAGAAAAAAATCTGAAAACAATAGCCCAATAATATTCAACCAAAAATAGCCTAAAACAAGAACATTCAACCAGAAAATATTCTAAAACAATAGCCTAACAATATTCAACCAAAAAAAAGCCTAAAATAATAGCCTAAGAACGTTTGATCAGAAAATAGTCTAAAACAATAGCCTAACAACATTTGACCTGAAGAGAAAACAGCCTAAAACAACATTCCTCAAAAAATAGCCTAAAACAATAGCCTAAGCACATTCAACCAGAAAATAAAATAACCAAAGGTTATAGCCTAGGAACATTTGATTGGGAAGAGAAAGTTGCCTAAAACAATAGTCCAACGACATTCGACCAGAAAATAGTCTAAAACAATAGTCCAACGACATTCAACCAGAAGAGAAAATAGTTTAACCCCTTCCCGACCAGCCGCCGCAGTTGTACTGCGGCAGGTTGACTCCCCTGGGCGAAACAACGTAACTGTACGTCGGTTCGCCTTTTGACCACTAGGGGGCACATTTAGGAGCATTCAACGTTTTTTTTTCTCGGAAAAACACTCAAAAAATCTCTACAAAAAGAATTTATTTTCTGCTCCTAGATCCCGAAGCTCAAAAAATGCTTGTCTCATTAACTGCAATACCAGTTTAGGTGCTTATCCTTTAGCCTGGGTTCACACTGTAGCGATTCAGGAACCAGTGCGATTCCAGCGCCGGTTACTGGATCGCATTGCACCCTCAGGCAGTCCACACTGCCTTCTGCGAATCGCCGCGGGTGTCAATACAGTGCGAACTGTGGATTCGGACAGGAATCGAATTGCATGGGTGAGAATACCCATGCGATCCGATTCCAGTGCGGGGAAAAAAAAGTCCCTGCACCTTTTTTTTCTGCGAATCCAATGCTTCGTACAGACAGTTGGTGGGCAGTGCAGGTGCGAATCACATGCGATGTCTGAGATCGCTATAGTGTGAACCCGGGCTTACAAGGGAAACCAGGGCTGGATTTATCATGAGGCTCGTGACTGTTGGCGTCTCACAAGCAAAGAGGTGGCTTTTCCCTTTTCCCAGAAATAAGGTAACCTTTTAAAAACATTTCTTCATCTCTACATACATGTATACACTGTATCATATTACCAGAAATGTAGGACATACTGTATACAGAAGTGTAGGTTTGCCTCCTAGTGGCTGTGTATGTCATTGCATTAAGTTAACCTCACTGTTAGGCTCCATGCACACTGGAGCTCATAAACGCCCGTTTTTGAGGGTTTTTTTTAACAGCCCATAAACTCCAGTCTATGTTATTCTATGTGTCCGCAGCAGTGGAGTGTATGGGCTGTTCTCATAAAATCGCGTTCAAAGTGCCGTTTTTCTGACCACAAAAAACACTATAAAACGCCAAACGCTGGTAAACGCGCATAAACGTGCGTTAATTAGCGTTTGGCGTTCTATTTTTTCAATGCATTTTGGGAGTTTGGGAATGCATTGTGGGATTTTTGGAGTGTCCTCTGTGTATTTTTATTAAAAACGCTCATAAACGCGCATAAACGCTAGTACAAAACGCTGTTAAAAGCGTGTTTTTCAACCAGCCTTTTCTGATAGGAATCTGGCGACCAGAAAAAGCTTTTTTGAGATCCAGTGTGCATGGAGCCTTAAAAACTCAGCCACATACAGGGAAAAATCTAGTCTGGTAGACCAGTATTGAGAGACAGGAGTGGTAAGGCACAGCCAAGGCTGCCCCTATATTCCTACCGCATTACAATATAGGCATAGAAGCAGGGATTTTTAACATTGGCACATGAGGGGGTTATTTACTAAAGCTGGAAAGTGCAAAATCAGGCTCACTTCTGAAAAAAGAAAACCAATCAGCTTCCAGGTTTTATTGCCAAAGCTTTATTGGACAAGCTGAAGTTAGAAGCTGATTGGCTTCTATGCAGAAGTCCCATTATGACACATTAGGGGATTTAATCAAGTCACTTTTGCATGTAGACTAAAAAAAAAAAAAAAAAAGCACTACAGCTTTTCTTTAAAATGCTACCAACAGCCCTTTAAATGATAATCAGGGCGCCAGCGTGTGCCATTAATTAGTGATCGGGCACGGCTGATACACGACAGTCAGCAGCACTGTGTGCATGGTGACAATTCCCAGCTGCCTTTATGTCTACTGAGGACAGACAATCGGAGGACATGTGTTTTCACCTGAGCCCCGGTGGGGGGTTGTGAATTAAAATGAGAGTAGGGAGAACAAATCGCGCCCGCTCTACACCTAAAAAGCCCGGCCACCTCCTCCCAGCTTTGTGCCTTTTAAAGGGAGAGCGTCTCCTTATCGCAGTCGTTTAACTTTAAGTATACGGAAAAAACAATCACTAAAATTTGAAATAAGCTTTAAAATGTTAATGTAATTAAAAAAAAAATAAACACTTTATTTTTGATTTTTTTATCAGCAGCCTTCATTAAAATATTTCCTGGAATGAAGATCCTTGTTCGGACATTTCCTGTTATAAGATGACAACGCTCCGTCCCTCTCTCCCCCCAGCTCTGCTTCTACTTTGTCACCTTCTCACAGGGGCTTCCCATGGAGACTACAAGGATTTCAACAAACAGTTATGGATTACGGTTCAGGAATCCTGCTATGGAAAATGTTATGTAGCCATCACTGGAGACAGGAAACGGCTGCAGAGAGGATGCAGGAGATCAGCAGCACTGGAATGCTACAGAGTAGGGGTCTCCAAACTGTGGCCCAGGGGCCGGATGTGGCCCTTTGCTTGCTTCTAACTAGCCATTGGGGCACTTTTCTTACCACTGACAATTAACAATGGTGCGTAAATCCTGACACTGACACCGACAGTGGGACAAAATTCCTCCCACTGACACAAGCCATGGGGCACTATTTCTCCCACTGATACCAATTATGGGGCACTATTCCTCCCACTGACACCAATGATGAAACACTATTTCTCCCACTGATACCAACGGTGGTGCACTATTTCTCCCACTGACACCAATGATGGGGTACTATTCCTCCCACCAGGGGCGTTGCTAGGTCTACAAAAGATCTGGGGCTACAGCCCATAGCAGCGTAGTAAAGAAAGTCATACGCTTGGGCGGGCATACACATGTATATACAGTAATATAAGTGTGTATATATCCCCAGAGAGCCCCCCCTTACATCAGGCTCCCCAGAGAGCCCCCCCCCTTACATCAGGTCCCCAGAGAGCCTCCCCCTTGCACCAGGGTCCCCAGAGAGCCCCCACTTACATCAGGGTCCCAGAGAGCCTCCCTTACATCAGGGTCCCCAGAGAGCCCCCCTTAAAATTAGGGTCCCCAGAGAGCCCCCCCCCCTTAAAACCAGGGTCCCCAGAGAGCCTCCCCCTTAAAATCAGGGTCCCCAGAGAGCCTCCCCCTTTAATCAGGGTCCCCAGAGAGCCCCCCACTTACATCCGGGTACCCAGAGAGCCTCCCCTCCCCTTGTGGACCCCTGCAGAGACTCGGGGCTATGGGCCCCAGATTTGGGGCTATAGCCCAAAAAGCCACCCCCTAGCGACGTCACTGCCTCCCAATGACACCGGTGATGGGGCACTATTCCTCCCAGTGACACCAATGATGGAGCCTTGTTACCGAAGCCAGGACATTTTCTATTCCCACTCTCCACAGTCTGGCCCCTCTAAAGTCTGAAGGATAGTATACTGGCCCTTTGTTTAGAAAGTTTTGGACCTCCTGCTACAGAAGATGACAAAAGGATGAACACAAGTGTATCATTTTTTTAAAGAAATGGCAATTATTATTTATAAATAATTTGCTCTATAACAGTAAATGTCATTCTGTGCGAATGTGGCAAAAAAAGTGTAAATTGGCGACATTCCGTGCTGTTCGAATAATCACTGGTTTAAAACAGAAAAAAAAATCCACATTTTGGCCATTAGATGGAGCTAATTGTTAAAGGAAATTCAAATATTACATAGTTCCATCTAGTGGTTAAATGTAGTATTTCCCATTTTAAAACAATAATTACTCAAAAAGCACTGGAAATAGCCTACATACATTCGTTTTTTGCCCAATTTGCACAGAACGAATGTACATGCACTTTTTTCACCAGGGTGAATGGCTATGACAATTCTTTTTAAATGAATGCCATAGTGAGTTGGTAAACTATTTTAAATAATTTATGATCTGATTTTAACATTTTACAAGCACCCTTATTCTTGTGTTTTTTTAATTAAAAGAGAAGTATAGAGCACTCTGGAGGGCTGAGCTGTGGAGGGGGGGGGGGCTCGGTGAGAGGCTGAGCTGGGTGCCAGTCCAGGCAAATGGGTGGATCCTGACTTCCTTGTCGCAATCTTGCCCAAGCCTGGACCGGCTCTGTGATGTAAGCCGACAGCGAGCTTCAGCACGCTTTCAGCTTAACCGCCTCGCGCCCGCCGGCCGTCACATGACAGCCAGGCGGCGCAGCTCTCGTTCTGGGCGGGCATCATATGACGTCCTCCCAGAACCACCACTCTCGTGCACCCCTGGGTTCGCGCATGATGGCGATCGTGGTGCGGTGTGTCAGTCAAAAACACCGCTACACAGATCTCGGTAAAGAGCCTCTGACGGAGGGTCTTTACCATGTAATCAGCCGTGTCCAATCACGGCTGATCATGATGTAAACAGGAAGAGCCGTTGATCTGCTTTTCCTCACTCACGTCTGAAAGGCGTGAGTAGAGGAGAGCTGATCAGCTGCTCTCCTGACAGGGGGGTCTGTGCTGATTGTTTATTAGCACAGCCCCCCCTCGGATGCCCACCCAGCACCACCAGGATGCCACCAGGACCACCAGGGATTGGCACCACCCTGGACCACCAGGTATGCCACCCTATATCACCAGGGAAATGCCAATCAGTGCCCAGGCAGCTGCCAATCAGTGCCCATCCCAAGTTCCTGCCAGTGCAAGTGCAATCAGTGATGCCTATCAATGCCATCTATCAGTGCCGCATATCAGTGCCCAGTAGTGCCACCTATCAGTGTCCAGCAGTGCCGCCTATCAGTGCCACCCATAAGTACCCACCAGTGAAGCCTTTCAGTGCCCATCAGTGTCGCCTATCAGTGCCGATCAGTGCCACCCATGAGTGCCCATCAGTACCGCCTATCAATGCCCATCAGTGCTGCATATCAGTGCCACTCATCAGTGCCACCTACCAGTGCCCATCGTCAGTGCCGTCAGTGCCCATCAGTGCCACCTCATTGATGCCACCTCATCTGTGCCACCTTATCAGTGCCCGCCAGTGCCACCTTATCAGTGCCCATCAGTTAAGGAGAAAACATACTTATTTACAAAATGTTATAACATAAACAAAATAAAATTTTAGGTCTTTTTTTATTTGTTTAGCAAAAAATAAAAAATCCCAGAGGTGATCAAATACCACCAAAAGAAAGCTCTATATGTGGGAACAAAATGATAAAAATTCTGTTTGGGTACAGTGTAGCATGACCGCGCAATTGTCCTTTAAACAGTGGCAGCGCTGAAAGCTGAAAATTGGCCTGGGCAGGAAGGGGGGGGTGTAAGTGCCCGTTATTGAGTTGGTTAAAACAGGTCAAAGAAGTGCAGAACAGACTGCACTCCTGTGATCCCCAGGAGAAGTACAGCCAAATGAGCTTTGGCTGTACTTCTGTAAGTGTAGAAATGTGTAAGTCAGCCACTAGGAACAACAGCTACTCACATATCAGCCACATGGGGAAAGCATTGTTTTCAGCAACTCAGAAACTTGCATTCTAGAAAGAGCAACAAAGCCCAATCAGTGTGCAGCACTACAGATCAGGAATCAACACCTGTATATGTAATAGCGAATCCTCCGTCTACATACAAACAGTGACAAAGGATACATTTTTTTTTTAAAGATTTTGTTGATATGATGCATGTTTTTTGTTTTTTTTTTGTTTTTTGTTTTTATATTGTCACACTGCAGCAGTGTTTGTATCACTTTCTAGAATCGCAACATAACTCCAGTCATTTTAGTAATATTGTATTCCTTTATAAAAATATTATTTACAAATTAGGGGTCATTGAGCTTCAGGAAACTATGGACATGTCTATATTTATTATAGCCTCTGCTGCTCTGTTTGATCCTGTGTTCACCGCTCCTATACCGCTCCTTCCCATTGACTTGAATGGGAAACCGCGGTAAACCGCGATGTCCGCCGGGCACCCACGATTGCCCAGTAACTGAGCAGGACCGTGGATCTGTGTGTGTAAACACACAGATCCACGTGCTGTCAGAGGAGAGGAGATCGATCGATTGTACTTAGGGACACCGATCGGTCACCTCCCCCAGTCAGTCCCCTCCCCCCACAGTTGAAATAACTCCCTAGGACACACATTTAATCCCTCGATCGCCCCCTAGTGTTAACCCTTCCCTGCCAGTCACATTTACAAAGTAATCAATGCATTTTTATAGCACGGATCGCTGTATAAATGTGAATGGTCCCAAAAATGTGTCAAAAGTGTCCGATATGTCCGCTGCAGTCACAATAAAAATCGCAGATCACCGCCATTACTAGTAAAAAAAATAATAATAAAAATGCTATAAATCTATCCCCTATTTTGTAGACGCTACAACTTTTGTGCAAACCAATCATATATACGCTTATTGCGATTTTTTTTTTTACCAAAAATATGTAGAAGAATACGTATCGGCCTAAACTGAGGAAAAAAAATTGTTTAAAAAAAAAAATTGGATATTTATTTTATTATAGCAAAAAGTAAAAAATATTGCGTTTTTTCAAACTTTTCAATTCTTTTGTTTATAGCGTAAGAAATAAAAAACACAGAGGTGATCAAATACCACCAAAAGAAAGCTCTATTTGTGGGGAAAAAATGATAAAAATGTCATTTGGCAACAGTGTTTCATGACCGCGCAATTGTCATTCAAAATGCGACAGCGCTGAAAGCTGAAAAATGGCATGGGCAGGAAGGGGGTGAAAGTGCCCGGTATTGAGGTGGTTAAACAAAAATCTGGCCGTATGAAAAATTTTATCGGAATTAGAATATTAGAATATTTTAGAATAATATCGGATGAACTGTCATAATCAGCTCTCGAAAGCTCTGTACTAACGATCCGATTATCGTTTGCTTTGAAAGTGGTATTTTCCGTACGCTTTTCTGATCGTGTGCGCGGGGCATAAGTGAATATGACAGCAACATATGAAAACAACGTATAGATAACCTATGGAGTACACAGTGCCTGGTGATGCGAACTCTTGAATACAACATGATGCCGTTTTGTGCTGCCCTCTGCCAAGGACATAGGCGTGCACACAGGGTGTGCAGGGTGTGCCTGGGCACTCCCTAATCCCCTTGTGCGCATTAACAATATCCCTCTGTATGCAGGTGGGGTGATGGGAAAGATCTCCCTCTTATCGGCTCTGCTTGCGGACTTCTCTTTCACTGTGCCGGCAGGGAGATCAATGTGCTGGGGCCATATATATGTAGACACACAAGCATGAAGCATGTGTGTTTGAGCTTTGGGGGCACATTCTAATGCAATAGGCTGAACACCTATGGCCAAGGAAACAGACTATAATGTTCAGTGAGCCAATCCCAGCAACACACAGTTTGGCGGAGAAGACCTCCCAAGTCTACTAGTCTACTTGAGGCACTTCATAACCAATGAAACAGGAGCTCTCTTCATTCTCATCCATGAATTCTGGTCAGCGGCATCCAATGGGTGATTCCAGAGGCGGCTCTAGGCTTTGTGAGGCCTTAGGCAAATCTAAGTCCCAATCACGCCCAAAACGGGAAAAATAATTCAAGTGGACATTCCCTCCAACTCCCACACACGTCAGGCAAATTAGGTGGCCACGAGGCCCCTGTGTAGTGTGCGAGGCCTAAGGCGACCGCCTAATTAGAGAGCCACCTCTGGGTGATTCCAAATTTTAGTTGTGTGTGTGGGGTACAGTACAATTACTGCCCTGCAGTTTTTGAAATTGAAGCGGTATGGGAGTGGGCTTCATGCTGCTTTCAGGGCTTTGAAAGTAAATGGAGAGGCATCAAAATTAAGAGTGTAGTGAAATTTTGCCATTTTGGGAAAAACCCATTAGAGTCAATGGGAAAAGCAGAGTTAAGGGTGTGATGGGGTATAAATAGTTCCATAGTAGGTGAGGTTGAAAAAAAGACACAAGTCCATCAAGTCCAACCATGTGTGTGATTATATGTCAGTATTACATTGTATATACCTGTATGTTGTGGTCGTTCAGGTGCTTATCTAATAGTTTCTTGAAACTATCAATGCCCCCCCGCTGAGACCACCGCCTGTGGAAGGGAATTCCACATCCTTGCCGCTCTTACAGTAAAGAACTCTCTACGTAGTTTAAAGCGGAAGTAAACCCATCGATTTAACAGTCTAAAAAAAAAAGGCATGCCGTGAATGCTAACTGCACATTGGCTGTGCTCTCAACCAAACTGTCAAACCATCCAATGGCTGGTGTCATAACGGATCACATGTGCAGCACTGTGGCAGTTGAAGATTAAACAGAGGCAAAGATGGCAGCTTCCTTGGCTGAAAACGATAGGAGGGTTTACTTCCACTTTAAGGTTAAACCTCTTTTCTTATAATTTTAATGAGTGGCCACGAGTCTTGTTAAACTCTCTTCTGCGAAAACATTTTATCCTTATTGTGGGGTCACCAGTACGGTATTTGTATATTGAAATCATATCCCCTCTCAAGCGTCTCTTCTCCAGAGAGAATAAGTTCAGAGCTCACAACCTTTCCTCATCACTAATATCCTCCAGACCCTTTATTAGCTTTGTTGCCCTTCTTTGCTCCATTTCCAGTACATCCTTCCTGAGGACTGGTGCCCAGAACTGGACCGCATACTCCAGGTGCGGCCGGACCAGAGTCTTGTAGAGCGGGAGAATTATTGTTTTATCTCTGGAGTTGATATTAATGCATGCCAATATTCTGTTAGCTTTGTTAGCAGCAGCTTAGCATTGCTGAGCCTATCATCTACTAGGACCCCCAGGTCCTTTTCCATCCTCTCCCACCACCACCTCTTACTGATCCCATCCCCCACCACCACTGATCTCATCCCTACCCTATCCCCCCCATCACCTCTGTTGTAGAAGTGATGGTGGGTGGGTAGGGATGGGATCAGTAAGAAGCAGAGGTGGTGGAGGACTTGGGATGGATCGATTGCACTGCAATTCCAATCGTCAGACAGTCACTTACTTGAATGCCTCCAGGGATGCCTCTCCTCGTGGGGAGGGAGAGAGACCCTCCCCTTCACTCGATTGGTGCCAGCTGACTTCATTTTTCAGTGTCCGCCCCGCCTCCCTACATTCTCTCTCTCTGGATAGGCGGGGCGGGATGGGGCGGTCCTGACAGTCTCTCCGAGTCTCAGCCTCTTCTCAGCTCAGCGGGCGAAAGCCTCCCTCCCCGCGGCGGAACGAACGGCCAGGCAGCGCGGCCACAGCGGGCCTCCCGGGCGGTAGATGTAATTGCGGTAACACGCCCAAGTAATGGGAACTGCGTTACCATGAGGGGAAGAGTAATCAGTTAGATTACTTGTTACCCTCTAAAGTAACTGCGTTAAGTAACTCCGTTTATTTTAACTGAGTTACTTTCATCACCGCTCCTGCATAGAAAACAATCGACTTTGAGGTTTTATTGCCAAAGCTTAATTGAACAAGCTGAGGTTAGAGGCTGATTGGTTTTTATGCAGAGGTGAGACGGATTCTGCACTCTCCAGCTTTAGCAAATAAACTCCAATGTTTATTTCCTTCAGCTTCATAACCAAAAGTCTTTGACCTGAGACTGGAGGAACGATCTGCAGGAGCCTGCGCACAGCGCCTCTGATCCCACGCTCATAGTCGCAAGCTGCAATGCAAAAATTTAATGCGTTTCATTTTTTTTTTCCCCCCACAAAAAGTGGAATATACCTTTAATGCTGGACCTGTTACTCTGCTAAAAAAAAAATAAAAAAAATAAATAAATAAAACATCCGCTTTTGTGTCCTCATTATTTTTATTTTTTTTGTATCCAGAAAAAAAAAAAAAAACAGATATCCAACGTAAAATAAAATTGAAATTTTAACGATCTGTTAAAAAATTGAAATTTTAAAACCACTTTTCACAAATCATGATCAATCACACACAAAAAACAAAAAAAAAAAAAACAAACCCAAAAACACTAAATAAAATAGATGTAAAAAAAAGAACCCCACTTGGTAGTGGGACTATAAAGGCACTAACGAAATAATATATAATATAATGTCATTAAAAATTAAAAATGATAATGACATTTTTTTTGTTTATTTATTTATTTCAAATACTTGTCAATTTATGCAGCGCTTTACATATACATTGTACATTCACATCAGTCCCTGCCCTCGGTGCTGGTTCACACCTGCGCAATTCCAGTGCAGCTGATTGAACAAAATTGGGAGTTTCTGACTCCACAAAATTAGTAAATCATTTTTTTTTTCTTTTTTTGCAGACATCACTTTGCTCTGGACTAGTCAGCATGTTTCATGTCAGTACCTGTACATGTAGCACACTCGATTGGCTCCCCCTGCTGCCCCTCCCCCTTAGCCTAAAGGAGCTTACAATCTAAGGTCCATAACGCACATTCATACATACACATACTGGGGCCAATGACATTATATTATATATATTTTTTCGTTATTCCCACTCCCAAGAGGGGTTCTTTTTCTAACATGTGTATTTAAGGGATGATGGCACTAGGCAATACACGGTCAGTTTTCTATAGAGCTAAATAAAATAAATAAACTATCATATGTACACTAAAAACACACCCTTTATTTAAATGTAATTTTATTACATAATTATATATAATAATAATAATAATAGCAGCAGTACTACTACTACTACTAATAATAATAATAATCATCATAATAAATTATTATAAAATTATATTTTTTAAGCAATGCAGCTGATTTTAATACATAATTATGATAATAATTATATATAAAAATAATAATAATAGCAGCAGTACTACTACTACTACTACTATCACTAATACTAATAATAATAATAATAATAATAATAATAATCATCATAATAAATTATTATAAAATTATATTTTTTAAGCAGTGCAACTGATTGTAATACATAATTATGATAATAATTATATATAAACATAATAATAGCAGCACTACTACTACTACTACTACTACTACTACTACTACTACTACTAGTACTACTACCACTACTACTAATAATAATCATAATAAATTATTATAAAATTATATTTTTTAACCAGTGCAGCTGATTTTAATACATAATTCTGATAACAATTATATATAAACATAATAATAATAATAGCAGCAGTACTAATACTAATAATAATAATAAAAATAATAATCATCATAATAAATTATTATAAAATAATATTTTTTAAGCAGTGCAGCTGATTTTAATACATAATTATGATAATAATTATATATAAACATAATAATAATAATAATAATAGCAGCACTACTACTACTACTACTACTAGTACTACTATCACTACTACTAATAATAATAATAATCATAATAAATTATTATAAAATTATATTTTTTAACCAGGGCAGCTGATTTTAATACATAATTATGATAACAATTATATATAAACATAATAATAATAATAATAATAGCAGCAGTACTAATACTAATAATAATAATAATAATAATCATCATAATAAATTATTATAAAATAATATTTTTTAAGCAGTGCAGCTGATTTTAATACATAATTATGATAATAATTATATATAAACATAATAATAATAATAATAGCAGCACTACTACTACTACTACTACTAGTACTACTACCACTACTACTAATAATAATCATAATAAATTATTATAAAATTATATTTTTTAACCAGTGCAGCTGATTTTAATACATAATTATGATAACAATTATATATAAACATAATAATAGCAGCAGTACTAATACTACTACTACTAATAACAATACTAATAAAAATAATAATAGTCATCATAATAAATTATTACAAAATAATATTTTTTAAGCAGTGCAGCTGAATATTTCTTTTTTTCTTTTTTTTGCAGACATCACTTTGCTCTTGACTAGTCAGCATGTTTCATGTCAGTACCTGTACATATAGCACACCTGATTGGCTCCCCCTGCTGCCCCTCCCTCTCCCAGAGTAAATGGTGCTGCACAGGAGGTGAATACCACTTTAAATGTAAGTTCTTATTTAAGTTGCATTAAAAAAATAAAAATAAATAATCTCATTATGTTTTTTGCTGTATTTATTGTATCTGCTTGGAGTTCATCTTTGGCAGTGCCAGTTCTGCCCTTCATATCTCACTTGGAATTTTGGTTGCCATTGCCATGATGTGATCCAGCAGAGATCCTGAATGTAGAGGTGTGATGTTCTGAGGTTGTATGGAGATTATAGAGCGGAGTTACCTCTCCAGCATTCCCTGTTCCCTCCCTTCCACCCTCCTCTCCTCCTCCTCTCTCTCCTCCTCCTCTCTCCTCTCTCTCTCTCCTCCCTCCGGTACATCTGAAGTTTCCTCTTCAGTTTAAGCTTTGCTGGGCTCGCAGACTCCACGCTTTATCCTATCGCACCCCAAGCCTGGGCTCCGGGGAGAGGAGAGAAGAGGGGAACCTTGTCCGCAGCACTCCCCTGCTCAGCACTCACCTGGATTACTCTTTATTATTATTATTATTGGGGGATTGATCGGAACAAGGCAGCATCTCACCCAGAGAGCATCTTCACATCTGGTACCCAGCCCCAAAAACCTCTGGATCTGTGGGATCTACTAGATCACTGGAGCTCAGGAGGAGGAGGAGGGGGGCAACCTGTCACCCCCTTCACCCCATCTACTATTATTACTCTTGGGGTTTCATGTGAAGTGGGGGTGAGCTATGCTTTTGGGAAGACAGGAATCCGTTAAATTAAGGTAAGTGCCATCCATTGCCATGTTCAATAAGTGTGGGGGGTGTTTGCTGGTCCTTTTACTTGGCAGGTCCATGTGCTGCCCAGTGCCCACCTTTTTATGGGGGGGATGAGGGTTGGCATTAAGGTGCTATCCAGTAAAGGGTTAATTGTCGGGCAGTTTTGCCAGGACTTAACTCTTCCCCTGCCCAGGAGAAGGAGACTGCTGGAACAGTGCTCAGCCCCAGGTCTTAATGAGGTTTTTTTTTTTCTTAAAACAATATTTAACCCCCACTTTTCCAAGCAGCTGGCAAAACAGGGGCAGGTTTGACAGCAGTTCACCCTTGCTTGGCCAGCTGTCTCAATTCGTGTTGGCTTATCCCTTTACCTTGGCAAGTTGGCTCTGCTGGAGCTGCTTTAACCCTTTAGTGTGTTTTCCCCTAATCATTATTTAACCCTTTTCTGTAAGTGTTTAACCCTTGCAGGCTGAGGCGGGAGTGTAACCCTTTGCTTCCCTGGCTGTTTGTGATCAGGGCAAAAAGGAGGGAGTGTTGAGGGCATTTAACCCCTTGATTTTCCAACAATTTTATATAAATATATATATATATATATATATATATATGTGTAGCGTTTAACACTTGCTGTGCCAGGTTGGGCCCTGGAGGGCAAGGGATTTGGTCTGGCAGGCAGTTAACCCTGGCTTTGCCGGTTTGCTTTCTCAATCTGTTATAATCTTTACTTTTCCTAGTTCTATGTCATTACAGATACGATAGCCTTCGCTTAGGCAGCCTCGGTTAACCCTTACTTGCCCAGCTTCAACTTAATGCTCACATTTTTTTCGCAACGCTTAACCCTGGCTTTGCTGTGCCAAGTTGGGCCCTGGAGGATAAGGGGTTGTTCTGGCAGGCACTTAACCCCTGCTGTGCCAGCAAGTTAACCCTTGCTTTTTTCCTAGTTACCTTACAGATGAGAGGGCTTTGTTTTAGGCAGCCTCTGTTAACCCTTACTTCCCCAGCTCCAACTTACTGCTCACAGTTTCGCAGCGCTTAACCCTGGCTTTGCTGTGCCAGGTGAGGGCCCTGGAGGATAAGGGGTTGTTCTGGCAGGCACTTAACCCCTGCTGTACAAGCAAGCTAACCCTTGCTTTTTTCCTAGTTAGCTTACAGATGAGAGGGCCTTGTCTTAGGCAGCCTCTGTTAACCCTTACTTCCCCAGCTCCAACTTACTGCTCACAGTTTCGCAGCGCTTAACCCTGGCTTTGCTGTGCCAGGTGTGGTCCCCAGAGGATAAGGGGTTGTTCTGGCAGGCACTTAACCCCTGCTGTACAAGCAAGCTAACCCTGGCTTTTTTCCTAGTTACCTTACAGATGAGAGGGCCTTGTCTTAGGCAGCCTGAGTTAACCCTTACTTCCCCAGCTGCAACTTACTGCTCACAGTTTCACAGCGCTTAACCCTGGCTTTGCTGTGCCAGGTGTGGGCCCTGGAGGATAAGGGGTTGTTCTGGCAGGCACTTAACCCCTGCTGTGCCAACAAGTTAACCCTTGCTTTTTCCTAGTCACCTTAGAAATGAGATAGCTTTGTTTTAAGCAGCCTTACTTAACCCTTCGTTTTCCCAGCTGCCACTGTTCGCAGTTGAGCAGCATTTAACCTTTGCTTTGCCAGTATCAAGAGGAAGTTTTAGCAGAGGGAAACCTACCTTTTGACAATTTATTCTATTAAGTATGTTTTATTATTTTAGCCTCTTAACAGTTTTAACCCTTGCAGGTTGCTCAATAAAAGATTGCACATTAATAAATGGCAAGGCATTTAAAGTATATACATTTTACATAAACTAGTGCAGATTTTCTTTTTACAGGGGATGGGGAAGAGGAGGGGGATTTCTCATCATTAAGAAGAAGAAAGCTTCTCTTTAAGTAAAAAGAACAAGCTGTTAAAGTGTAATTCTTTATTAGAATCTTCTTCCTTTTCTCTCAGCAGCAGCAGCAGGAAGAAGGAGGGGGTTTGGGGGGGTTTATGTAAGACTTAACTTCACTTATTTGCAGAGTACATATGCAATACCCAAAGGCTGGGTGCAGGAAATCATCCCTCCTTGGTTCTCAGCCTTGTTTTCCACTTTTTACAAATGTGTGTTTGCCTAATTTGGGCACAGCCATCCTTTGTAAGGCTTGCATGGCCAAGGCAAAAAAAAAAAATCAGTACTTGGAATATATAATATGTACAGTAGGTGGCTACAGCACATTGGCTGTCTGCGAATTGTATACATTACATGTGTAGCCTGGGCATGATCATGCTTTTTAGACAGCATGCACTATATGATCTATAGGAACATTAAGACCCTCATGACTCTATTATGAATGCCTATTTACTCTGGGTACTGAATCAGCCCATAGATCATGTACATTGCATATACAGAACTGTATTTTCATATTTATGCCTTGGGGTGTTTATGCATTTTCTCCCCTTGGAGGGACATACTGTACTGCCAGATTTAGTTGTGCAATGTATAGACATCTCTCTGGGCAAGTATACATTAAAAAAAGTGGCTGGCGTGTAGTATTGTGCAGGAACTGGTACTGTATTATGCAGTAAGGGTATAGGACTGTGTCCTATAAGGATGTCCTATTTTAATACACATTTAATTCAAGAGAGCGAAATGATAGTAGCAATTAAAGGGCTTCAGAATTGTCCATTAAATGCCTTGCTCAAGTGGGCATGGTACCCTTCTTAGATTATCATTTTTTTTGCCAGCAGTAAGGAATATTAGGGAGTGCCCACTTGCAGACAAAGAGCTCCAAATACTTTGGAGCTTCTGTTCTTAGATGAACAATAATCTTGAAAACTCACTGAAATTTCCCATCATTAAGAACACTATAGCGACATCTTTTTGTATGTAAGATGCTCAAGAGGAAAAATGTGCTTTATTAAATTACAAGCTCCTAATTTACCGCTCAGCTGTGAGTTCCTTTCTCGTGCCCCTTCCTTTTCTCTCCTTGGCAAATCTCTCCTATTGTCTTCTCTCTGTCTCCATCATTTCAAATATGTGCCTCAATTTTTTATTTTGCTTTTGGCTGGCTCAGTTTCTCTTATGTGCTCCACTTGTCTTTTAGTACTAGTATGATATTTGACTTGTTTTGTGCGTGTGTTTTGTGACTTTTTGTTTTTTTACATGACCTTGGTGCTCCCGCCTTTTTTTCTTGTTATTTGTTCCAACTCTTTCTCAGGCTCCGTTTGAGGTTTAGGTTGGCTATAGGTTCTATGGAGGTAGGCTGGACACCCTTGCCTTAGATCTTTCTTGAGTAGGCTTTCCCAACATGGAGGAACCCTTAAAATAACTTTCTGATCTCAGTGAACCTCTGGTAATAACTGATTGTATCTTCAACTTATGATATATTAGTGTGGTGGTCAGTGGGAAGAATGCTCTTTCTACTGGTGGTCAGTTGGAAAAATTCTCCCCTTACAGATAGGGGTCAGTGGTTACTTATCTGAGAGGCAGAAATTGCTCATTGCTTGGGGATCCCCTATTAATCCTAGAGTACTTCTAGAGGTATTTAAGGAAACCCTTGCAACATATGGAGGAACCATAGGGTTCCATGGAACCCTGGTTGAGGAAAGCTGTTCTAGGGAGTTATGTTCCTCAGCTCATCACTACATCTGACGTACAGTGACAGAGCAAGGGAGACACTGAATTGTTCCCCTTCCTTGCTTCAAACTTCTACCCTCAGAGAAACTTTCAGATAGTTGTCAACAGTCAAAAGAGAAGGTTCCATGTTTTAGAATTGGACTGCCAGAAATGCTACAGCAACATCAAAGTGTAATACATATGCTTGGTTTGTTTATTTTATTTAACTAGTTACAGTCAGTGCCTTTTATCTTTTTCATATACTTATGGTGTTTTAGTTGAATATTTTGCAGTGATGAATTTACATAGTCAACACTGCTTTTTATAGTCTAGCACAGGCATTCTCAGCCCGGGTCTCGTGGTACCCTAGGGTTTCTCTTGAGGCTGCTAGGGATTCCTTGAGTAGGTGTGGGCATGCAGAATTAATTTCCTTCCTGGCCATCAATGAAAGAGGACACTTCACTGACCACCAGTGTAAGGTGGCCCTTCTCCCAATGACCACTAATCTAGGGGTACTTCTTCCACTGACATACAATGTAAAAAAGCACTAAACTAAAAACCAATGGAAAGGGTCTATTCTCCACTGACCACCAACGGAAAGGGCCACTTCTCCACTGACCACCAATGCAAAGGGTCACTTCTCTTCTGGCCACCAATGGAAAGGACCACTTGTCCACTGACCACTAATAGAGAGGGTCACTTCTGAACTGACCACAAATGGAAAGGGCCACTTCTCCACTGATCACCAATGGAAAGGGTAATTTCTCCACTGAGCATCAATGGAAAGGGTCACTTCTCCACTGATCACCAATGGAAAGGGTCACTTTTCCACTGATGACAAATGGAAAGGGTCACTTCTCCACTGACCACAAATGGAAAGGGTCACTTCTCTATTGACCACAAATGGAAAGGGCCACTTCTCCACTGACCACAAATGGAAAGGGTCACTTCTCTATTGACCACAAATGGAAAGGGACACTTCTCCACTGACCACACATAGAAAGGGTCACTTCTCCACTGACCTCAAATGGAAAGGGACACTTCTCTATTGACCACAAATGGAAAGGGACACTTCTCCACTGACCTCAAATAGAAAGGGTCACTTCTCCACTGACCTCAAATGGAAAGGGTCACTTCTCCACTGACCTCAAATGGAAAGGGACACTTCTCTATTGACCACAAATGGAAAGGGCCACTTCTCCACTGACCACAAATAGAAAGGGTCACTTCTCCACTGACCACAAATGGAAAGGGTCACTTCTCCACTGACCTCAAATGGAAAGGGACACTTCTCCACTGACCACCAATGGAAAGAGTTTTTTTTTCTAACCATTATGCTTCTTACCTTTACTTAGTAGTTATCACTGAAAATAATTATATCATATAGTTCATGGAGTGTTAAAAATGATCACCTTTGGTTGTTACATTTTCTAAATATAATCACATTTTCTATTCTTTAATTTATTTTTATATCGACAATTTACTAATCATGATAATGTACCATTAGCTGGTTATAAAATGACTTTGCAGCAGGGGGTTCACCGAGATAATAATAATTTAATCTTCCTCTGGTGCAATAATGATTGAGTAGGACTGGTCTAGCATTATTGACTGTATCATAATACAGCCCTCTAATATGTTATAGAGCTAACCTAAAGCAGATGTAAATGTAATCACTAAAATCTCATATAAGCTTTAACACAGAGATGTAATTTCAAAAGTCATTAGCAATCTTCTTAAATCTACAGATGGTATTAAAATAATACATGGTGATCCTCCTATTGAGGTCCTTCTCCAGGAACTTCCTGTTAAAGACATTTCTCTGTACTTGGCATATAAAACATACAACAGGATCACCAGACCAAATGGTAATGGAGTCCACTTTAATTATTCATCATATGATCAAATAAAACAGCCAATGTATTTCAGGGGCCAACAACACTTTCCCTTCAGGGGACTTTAACAAGGCTTATGTCCCGTACACACGAGCGGATTTTCCGCCCGGAAAATCTTGGATGGTTTTTCCGACGGAATTCCGCTCAAGCTTGGCTTGCATACACACGGTCACACAAAAGTTCGCTGAACTTTCGACCTTCAAGAACGTGGTTACGACGAGCCGAGAAAATTAAGTTCAATGCTTCCGAGCATGCGTCGAATTGTTTCCAAGCATGCGTAGGAATCTTGCGCGTCGGAATTGGTACAGACGATCGGAAAACTTTTTCCGACCTAAAAATTGAGAACCTGCTGCCAATCTTTTGCTGGCTCGAATTCCAGCCAGCAAAAGTCAGATGGAGCATACACACGGTCGCATTTTCCGACCAAAAGCTCTCATCGGACTTTTGCTGGCGGAATTTCCGATGGTGTGTACGCGGCATCAGAAGCCCCGTACACACGATCAGAAAATTGTACGACAAATATCGCTTTCGAAGCGACCGTGCGATAATCGGATCGTTAGTACACCGGCCGATCATGACAGTTCATCCGATATTATCTGATCGGACATGCATGAAAATTTTCGTTTAATTAGTACAGTTTTTATTTTGTCGTACGAGAATTTTTGTGACTTTAGTAAACTCTTCAGGTTCGATCTGAGATTAGCATGCAAAAAAAAAAAAAAAAAAAAAATCGAACGATCATTTGTCCGATAATCTCATCGTGTGTACCAGGCATTGTTAGCAAAATGAAAAATCAGATAGATCTTTAGTTTGCTGGTAAATCACTAGAACAGCTGTGCAGCATGTGTCCGTCTGTACATTCTCTGCCCTATCTCCTGAATGTGTTCCTGCAATTCTCACACAAGGCTCCGATGAGGACTGCCAGTGGCTGTTCCAACACACATTGTACAGGCATGGTCCACTGTTGTCACCATCAGAAAACCTACCCTCATAATTGCAATGCAGCCATCACTGGAAAACATGAATATAAGGAAGTGGCTGCAAAGGGGATGCAGGCAATCAAAAGCACTGAGATGTAACAAACAGTAAATAAAAAACAAGCAAGGTTTCTATTTTTTTTAAAAAGCCAGTTGTTTAGGATGCATTTACTTATAGCTGCATTTATTAAAGTGGAACTAAAGGCAGAGATACTCACCTTTTGAATGGTTCCTCTGGTGCTGCCAGTATTCAAGTCTCTGCATTGGTTGGCACGGGATGACATTACTCCTGCACATGAGCAGAAGCTAGATGTCCTGGCATACAATATTGAGGCGGCCACTAGGGTTGCCACCTTTTCTTTAAGTCAAACCCGAACACTTTAGCGGCACACAGCTAAAAATGTTTTTATAGTATAAATTATACATATATTTTGCTATTAAATAACATTTCTAATCATATGAAGTTAATAACAAGAGTCCTCCTTTACATCAGAGTCCACAGAGTTCCCCTTTTACATCTGAACTCGCTGAGTTCCCTTTCACTGTAAGGGGGGACTCTGCAGACTCTGATGTAAGGGAGAACTCTGGGGACTCTAACACAAGGGATGCTCTGGGAACCCTGATTTAAGGGGGAACACTGAGAACTCTGATGTACAGAGAGGACTCTGATGTAATGGGGAACACTGTGGCCTTTGGTGTAAAGGGGAACTCTCATGTAAGGGGTGCTCAGAGAACCCTGATTTACCTTAGTGTACTCACTCAGAGGCAGGAGAGAGAAGGGGGGAGACTTCAGTCACAGGATGGATGGTGAACTCACTCACCCCTTGGCAGTCAGCACCTCTCATCCAGATGTATCTGAGGCTGCTGGACTTTCCGGCCCCCACATTCCTTTTCTGAGGCACAGCGCCGGGGATTAGAGTGTGGGCAGACACAGAGGGGTAGGGGTGGGGGGAAGAGGTGCAGATCGAGCCCTCTCTCCTCTCCCATCTGTATGTGTTTGGGGGGGGGGGGGGTAGTGCTAGTTTTGGACAGTGTGAAAGAGAGTGTAACACAGTGGTCATCAACTCCTGTCCTCAGGGCCACTAACAGGCCAGGTTTTATGTACTACCTTGGGGAGATGAAAACTAGAATACTGCAATCACTGAGCAGCAAATGATAAAATCTGTGATATATTTCAGTTATCTTGCAAACCTGGTCTTTTAGTGGGCCCTAAGGACTGGGTTGATGACCACTGGTGTAACACACACTCTCGGCTTAGACAACTGCAGCCAGAAACCCTACTGGGAAGCAATAGTCCAATCTGAGTCATGTGTCCGGGTTTGAGGCCGTCTAAAACCCGGATGCATGATTCCAAACCCAAACTGTCCGGGTGAATCCCGGACAGGTGGCAACCCTAGCGGTCACTGTAAGCTGAGCTGTGCATACGCAGCTCAGCTTACATTCTGGGGATTGCTGTGATTGGGCAGGTAGGTGTAGTTTATTGCAGAAGAGACATTGAATGCAATAAAAAACCTGCCGGCTCACAGTGAGTTACAGAGGATCTTCTGCTTTCAAAGGCTCCACTTTAGTTATAGTCCCCAAACTTCTGCTTTAAAGTAAAAACTCTGGTCAGTGCTTAGTTCTCTTTACACCTAAATTGACCACTTAGCATAAACAAGATGGAGGTTCGGTTAAAAACAACCCATTCTTTTTTAGCTGTTTATAGAATTTCCAATTGTCTAACAATCATATGCATGTGGATGGATTAAAAAAAAATAGGAGTTTGGCCAATCCCTTCTTATGCCCCGTACACACGGTCGGATTTTCCGATGGAAAATGTCCTATTGGACCAGGTTGTCGGAAATTCCGACCGTGTGTGGGCTCCATCGGACTTTTTCCGACGGAAAAAGTTTTATCTCCTGCTCTCAAATTTTCCGACAACAAAGTCTTATCGGACTTTTTCCGATTGTGTGTAGAGAATTCCGACGGACAAAGTGCCACGCATGCTCAGATCACATTACAAGACCAAAGCTATTGGCTACTAGCCTCTACGTAGTCCCGTCGTACGCAACGAACGTCACCACGTTCAGAATGATCGGATTTTCCGACAACTTTGTCCGACCGTGTGTATGCAACACCAGTGTCGGACAAAATCCGTCGGAAAAAATCCGACGGATTTTGTGGTCGGGGCATAAAGCATCCTGTGATTGGAGGGGGCAGTCACAGGCACCTCCCTCCCACACTTAAGGAGAGGCAGCATATACAAAATAAATTATTCTTGGAGTATTGGTCAATGGATCAGCTAGTTTTCCGTTTTGCAAACCTCCAGAGCTGGGACAGTAAAAATAAGTTAAATAAGCTAACATTGTTAACTTTTTATTAGGATTTCTAGTCGCCTGGCTATCGCTTTCGAGTTCTGAACTGGAAAAGGCACGCAGGTTAGAAGTTAGGTTGAGGTTAGAATTCCAGATCTGGGTATTTGTTGGAGAATATTGAAGACACAGGATGAGAAATGCACCCCATTAGCACTTTAGCAACTTCTGAAACGTTTTTAGAACTGAACTCTGGTATTTTTTGTATAAGGTATTCATTCAGTGGGGTCTACCCACGTTGCAAGGGTTCAGTGCTGTCAAGTCAGTTGATAGAGGATTAAGCTGCAATATTTACCATATTCCTTACCACAAAGTGCAAACGGCCCCCCAAAGTGTCTTCTCTTCGAAGCTTCGGGCCAATGTTCATACTCATACCATACTAGCAGTCCTGCATCATACGTGAGAATGATGAGGCCCCACCCAATTCCTGGAGAATCTAATGCCGCGTACACATGATCAGAAATTCGGCCAGCAAAAGACCGATGAGAGCTTTTGGTCGGAAAATGCGACCATGTGTAGGCTCCATCAGACTTTTGCTGGCCGAATTCCAGCCAGCAAAAGATTGAGAGCAAAGATTTCGGAAATTCCGATCGTCTGTAGCAATTCCGACGCGCAAAATTCCTACGCATGCTCGGAAACAATTCGACGCATGCTCGGAAGCATTGAACTTAATTTTCTTGGCTCGTCGTAGTGTTGTACGTCACCGCGTTCTTGACGGTTGAATGTTCAGAGAACTTTTGTGTGATCGTGTGTATGCAAGCCAAGCTTGAGCGGAATTCCGTCGGAAAAACATCCAAGATTTTTCCGACGGAAAATCCGCTCGTGTGTACGCGGCATTAGAGAAAAGGTGAAGCTGAAATCCTGGAGGAAAAGGGTTAAGTGTTACTCTTGGTTATCAATTATGTGTGTTGGGAAGACCGGCAAAATCACACGCTTTCCCAACAGACACAGAAATGCACTGCTCTTTAGGAGACACGTTGGGTGGCATTAATTCTTAATGGCACCCTCATGCATCAGCAAACAGCTTTATTGCAATTTTACAAAAGGGTTAGGGACTTCTTTCCCGTGTTTTTGGTGGGTAGGGCAGCCCATTGAAAGGATTGGGCTTCCCTACATGGAATGCCCAAAAAAACATATGTGCACTAGGTCGCAGGTTTAACCTAGCTTTAGAGCTTATTCCTCTACCCCTAGAACTAACAAGTAGTTGCAGTGCAGGTACAGGACTCTACAAGGGTATTTTTTACAGTTCAGCTTTAATTTTATTAATTTCACAACAGGTAACCAAAGAAAATTTTATCAAAATGTTGACTAAAAGACTCTGTTCTTCTAGATCTTAAGGCCTTATATGGGTGCTGGTGCTATGATGTTCTACCCAGGTCACATCATAATGCGCTCTACAAGCTGCCCATACATTGATATCCTCTTCATGTCTTCTCCCTTAGGTGCCGTTTGCTATCATGACTGATGGCGAGAGAAGAGAGCCTTTTCAGCCTCTGGCAGGGGATGACATCAGGGTTCCTATCCCCCCCATGCCACCGGCGGGGGAACCTACGGAGGAGGACGATGGTGGAAGTGCAGAAAAGTCGGCCTTGGGGAGCATGGGTTCTGGAGAGTCATCTGGACAAGGTCAGGGCCGGCAAGGCTCCGAAGAAGAAGAGCAGATTCCCTACCCGACCTTGGCTCACACCGTGTTCTTCTGTCTCCAACAAACCACCCGACCGCGAAGCTGGTGCCTCAAACTGGTCTGTAACCCATATCCTTTTCAAAGGGTGCTGGAAAGCTTATTGAATCTTTGTTGTGCCCGTTTCCTCTCATGCAGGACGGGGCAGTCGGTAGATTAAGTCGTGTCCTTTTTTTAAATGCCTGAGTTGTGTATAAAATGTTATATTTTGTTGGATGGAAACTTAAGATGGGCTAATACATTGGGAGAACCATTTGGCTGCTATCTCTTGGATGACTTGAAGTGGTAGTGCTGCTGAAGGAACGTGAAGCAAAGCATACTGGTTATTAAAGAAAAACTCCGGTCTAATTATGAAGCAGGCTACTGATCACTAAAAATAACAAATTAAAATTTTAGCCACCTTCCATGTCTACCATTGTCCTCACAAATTTTAACATCAACACCCACCTCTTCCTTCATGGTGCACATATTGGAGCACAACAGGCAAACTTTGAATTAAATTTCATCCTCAGTGTCTAAAATATTACGTTGTGCTCATGTACCTGGTAGATACCTTTCCTCCGTTTTTTTTTTAAATGGTGGTATGGTGCCTAATGGGGGCACGTATTGGAGTTTTTCTTCAAACTGTATGAAATGCCTTATGTTTCTTGGAATCTGAGTGATGCCAGAGGAGATGGCATGGATCTCATCTTGCTGGGACTTTCAAGCTGTGTCTGAAGGAGTCACTTAAAAATAGGAGAAGTGAGCATGCTGCTTATTAAGCCTTGGAAAAAAAAAATGACGGTGCCCTGGTTTGGTAATCATTGTTCTGATTTTCTGGATCTCAAATACCTTGGCAGTGCCTCTTTGGGATTTATTAAATGTATAGATTATTTTTAATTACCTGATGTGGTTTATGCTGATTGCTTTGCTGAAGCTGTTCCTTTGCCTCCAGTGCTGAATATACAGTACTGACGCTCTTAGCCTCGTTTGCCAAAAACCCTCTCTATGCACTGAAGTGTCTGATGGCCTTCACCAACCCACCAGAACTTCCATTCATGGTTCTGTTGCAGAATTGGATAAACTAATGTGGGCAACAAGAGTGATCCAACCTTTATGCCAGGGGTCTCAAACTGGCGGCCCTCCAGCTGTTGCAAAACTACGAGTCCCATCAGGCATTGCAAGGCTGACAGTGACAAGCATGGCTCCCACAGGCAGAGGCATGATGGGACTTGTAGTTTTGCAACAGCTGGAGGACCGACAGTTTGAGACCCCCTGCTTTATGCCTTAAGTCAAAGGGGTACCTGCCACCCACAATAGGGCACCTTACTTGGTCCTATAGTCGAATTTGGCCTTTTCT